>OX463324.1:532500-987500 GCA_949820665.1 Scrobipalpa costella | reverse complement strand
TATATTGTAATGTTGTTCCGTATATTGTAATGTTGTTCCGTATATTGTAATGTTGTTCCGTATATTGTAATGTTGTTCCGTGTATTGTAATGTTGTGCCGTATATTGTAATGTTGTTCCGTATATTGTAATGTTGTACCGTATATTGTAATGTTGTTCCGTGTATTGTAATGTTGTGCCGTATATTGTAATGTTGTTCCGTATATAGTAATGTTGTTCCGTATATTGTAATGTTGTGCCGTATATTGTAATGTTCTTCCGTATATTGTAATGTTGTTCCGCATATTGTAATGTTTTTCGGTATATTGTAATGTTGTTCCGCATATTGTAATGTTGTGCCGTATATTGTAATGTTGTTCCGTATATTGTAATGTTGTTCCGTATATTGTAATGTTGTTCCGTATATTGTAATGTTGTTCCGAATATTGTAATGTTGTGCCGTATATTGTAATGTTGTGCCGTATATTGTAATGTTGTTCCGTATATTGTAATGTTGTTCCGTATATTGTAATGTTGTGCCGTATATTGTAATGTTGTTCCGTGTATTGTAATGTTGTGCCGTATATTGTAATGTTGTTCCGTATATTGTAATGTTGTTCCGTATATTGTAATGTTGTTCCGTATATTGTAATGTTGTTCCGTATATTGTAATGTTGTTCCGTATATTGTAATATTGTTCCGTATATTGTAATGTTGTTCCGTATATTGTAATATTGTTCCGTATATTGTAATATTGTTCCGTGTATTGTAATATTGTTCCGTATATTGTAATGTTGTTCCGTATATTGTAATATTGTTCCGTATATTGTAATGTTGTTCCGTATATTGTAATGTTGTTCCGTATATTGTAATGTTGTTCCGTATATTGTAATGTTGTTCCGTATATTGTAATGTTGTTCCGTATATTGTAATATTGTTCCGTATATTGTAATGTTGTTCCGTATATTGTAATGTTGTTCCGTATATTGTAATGTTGTTCCGTATATTGTAATGTTGTTCCGTATATTGTAATGTTGATCCGTATATTGTAATGTTGTTCCGTATATTGTAATGTTGATCCGTATATTGTAATGTTGATCCGTATATTGTAATGTTGATCCGTATATTGTAATGTTGTTCCGTATATTGTAATGTTGTTCCGTATATTGTAATGTTTTTAATGTTGTATACTTACGTTACTTCCATGCTGGACTAGGAGCGAGAAAAAAACATAGAATGTGCCAGCTGTATTTCCCGGGCATGCTTTAAAAGCCAGCTAAGGGATCCGACAGTTTCTGTATATTGCAATTTAGGCGATGGGCTGACAACCTGTCACTACAGCAATACACCTACAAATCTATCTTAAATTATCCTCGTAACTTTGTCAGACGCGGCTGACCGACCTTTGTTTGGGTCGTTTACGCTCTGCCTACCCCGTTAGCGATAAGGGCGTGATTGTATGTATGTATACTTACGTTGCGGGGTGGATCTGTTCCGTAGCAGTGTTCGCGTCAGTTCCGAGTATGAAGGCGAGGGGGGAGGCGATCTGGTACGACGGACCGATTCGCTCGGAGATTTGGTACCACCTGGAAGAACAGTAAGAAGGTACATACATACATCTAATTATTCTTCCATGCTGATTTGGGAGCGAGAGAAAAACATAGAATGTGCCAGCTGCATTTCCTAATTAAGGGATCCACTCTGATCTGATTAGACATCAGCAACCTTTTATATCTCTGATATATCAAAAATAATCAAAAAAAATATTTTTTTTAAATAGTGTTTTATGACGTCACTCGCCAGTAAATATTAACTACTCAAATCAATAACTTCTATATTTTAAACTCGATTATTAAATCTACATACATATAATCACGCCTTTATACCTAATGGGGTAGGCAGAGCGAAACGACCTAAACAAAGGTTGTTCTGCCACGTCTGACAAAGTTTTAAGGGTTATTTAAGATAGATTTGTATGTACAATGCTGTAGCGACAAATTGTCAGCCCATCGCCTAAATTACAATTTACTGAAACCCTCAGATCCCTTAGCTGGTTTTTACAGCATGCCCGGGAGGAAATGCAGCTGGCACATTTTATGTTTTTCTCTCGCTCCCAGGCCAGCATGGAAAAAGAACAAAAAAGTTTCTTCTCAAAATGACCATTTCGCAAAATGTCCCTAATAGTTCGTCTCCTCATGAAATTTAGTATGCGTTCTTCTTCTGTCGAGTGGGTATCGAGTCTATCGACCCGATGAACCCTGGTGTCAGTTTTTAAACCGCCTAGTAGCACAACTATCTGGCCTCTGACATGGTTTGAGTAACGGCCACTATCAAAGACAGCGACCGGGACCGACGGCTTAACGTGCCCTCTGAACCACAAAATCTTTTTCGTTTTGGACAATCAGGTGATTCAGCCTGCAATGTCCTAACCAAACTGAGGAAAAATTCACAAAGTGATAAATTCTCAAATATTAACTTTGTGTTTCCCCCCTGGGAATCGAACCCAGGACCGGATCGGGAGTCCTTGGCACTAGCCACTAGACCACGGAGGCAGTTGAACGTAGCTTATGCATATACTAGGTGTAAGGGACAGCGTCCCGCACTGAACAACTTCCACCAGGAAATTCTTTCAGGAAGTGAAAGAAAAAAAAATGCCTCTTTCATACAAATTGTCTGATCGAGATAGACATTTTGTATGGAAAAGCGTTTTGAAACTGAGGAATATCTATCTGATAATTACTAATCTAAGATTGGGTCTGGTTTCCCTTCTGGGTTGCGGAGGTCAGATGGCAGTCGCTCTGTGTAAAAACCAGTACCCTCGTTCAATCACCTAGATTAGGTAGCCGACCCCGTGATACATACATACATAAATCACGCCTTACGGGTAGGCAGAGCGTTTAACGCCTCTTAAAAGGCGCTTTCGCCACGTCTGACAAAAATTGAGGGCAATTTTAGATTGTAATATGTATTGCTTTAGTGACAGGTTGTCAGCCCATCGCCTAAATTACAATACACTGTAACCCTCGAGTAATTTTTGCTGACTTCAACAGCATGCCCGGGAGGAAGGGCAGCTGGAACATTCTATGTTTTTCTATCTCTCCCAGTCCAGCATGGAAGAAACCCCGTGATACACAGGCTAAGGCTAGGGAGATGGTGATTACCTGGCTTAGTCGGACATTTCCTAGGCGAAGTCCTATAAAATTTGCTAGGTGATTTCAACTTGTCGATATGTCTAGTTCGCAGTTTAGAAGGTGATTGTATAAGACTGGAGCGAAGCAGTCTTTTCTTCGGAGACGACACCTCCTGGCTGTCTGATGAGCCTGAAATGAATAATAAAATATATATACACTAGCGACCCGCCCCGACTTCGCACGGAAATGATCAGTGTTTCTCTACTATATTATGCATGTATTATACATATAAACCTTCCTCTTGAATCACTCTATCCATTAAAAGAAACCGCATCAGAATCCGTTGAGTAGTTTTAAAGATTTATGCATACATAGGGATATAGGGACAGAGAAAGCGACTTTGTTTATGACTATGTAGTGATATCTTATGTATATCTTATATTCCTTTAACTTACTGGTCAGCTGTTCGGTTGTTTGAGCGGCTGGTTTAGGCTGGGGCTCCGGCGAGGGCGGAGGCCTAGGCCTGTTGCGGGCGGAGGCACTCCGTACGACGGGCAAGTTGAACACAGAGTTGCGACGCTGCTTCTTACGGGATTTGAGCTCGCCTGGAAATCAATAATACATACATAATATATAAAAACACCTTTATCCCTAATGGGGTAGGTAGAGCGTAAACGGAGGCAGAGCGGATACGGGATCTGAGGGTTTCACATATATATATATATATTCTTCTATGCTGGACGGGGAGCGAGAGAAAACATAGAAAGTGCCAGCTGCATTTCCTCCCGGTCATGCTGTAAAAACCAGCTTAGGGATCCGAGGCTTCTGTATATTGTAATTTAGGCGATGGGCTGACAACCTGACACTACAGCAATACACCTAGAAATATATCTTAAATAACACTTAAAACTTTGTCAGATTTGCGGATCGACCTTTGTTTAGGTCGGTTACGCTCTGCCTACCCCACTAGGGTATATTATATATTGGGTGTGGACGTGTGAATGGAGCCCGGGCAGCATGTACCGGAGGTAGCGGGTGCAATGATGGGTGACCGCGAGCACTAAAGATGGGTGAGCACTAATGACTGGTGAGCACTAATGATGGGTGAGCACTAATGACTGGTGAGCACTATTTATGGGTGAGCACTAATTATGGGTGAGCACTAATGATGGGGGAGCACTAATTATGGGTGAGCGCTAATTATGGGTGAGCACTAATTATGGGTGAGCACTAATTGTGAGTGAGCACTAATTGAGAGTGAGCACTAATTGTGAGTGAGCACTAATGATGGGTGAGCACTAATGATGGGTGAGCACTAATGATGGATGAGCAATAATTGTGAGTGAGCACTAATGATGGGTGAGCACTAATTGTGAGTGAGCACTTATGATGGATGAGCACTATTTATGGGTGAGCACTAATTGTGAGTGAGCACTAATTGTGAGTGAGCACTAATGATGGATGAGCACTATTTATGAGTGAGCACTAATTGTGAGTGAGCACTATTTATGGGTGAGCACTAATGATGGATGAGCACTAATGATGGGTGAGCACTAATGATGGATGAGCACTAATTATGGGTGAGCACTAATTATGGGTGAGCACTAATGATGGTTGAGCACTAATGATGGGTGAGCACTAATGATGGGTGAGCACTAATGATGGGTGAGCACTAATGATGGGTGAGCACTAATGATGGGTGAGCACTAATGATGGGTGAGCACTAATGATGGGTGAGCACTAATGACTGGTGAGCACTAAAGATGGGTGACCATGAGCACTAATGATGGGTGACCGGACCGACCAGGGACACATACCCAGGGTGGCGTGCACGCGTAATCTCTGCGCGTGTGAAGGGCGCAGCGCCAGTGATGGGAGCCCGGGCAGTATGTACCGGAGGTAGCGGTTTCGGAGGGAATGCCAGGAACGCTCTGTAATAAAAAAAAAACATACATAAAATCACCCTGTAATAAAAAAAATAGAACATTCATTAAGATAGCTCTGTAATAAAAAATAACATGCATAAAGATCGCTCTGTAATATAAAATAACATGCATAAATATAGCTCTGTAATAAAAAATAACATGCATAAAGATCGCTCTTGAATAACCTTCAAAACTTTGTCAGACGTGACGGAACGACCTTTGTTTAGGTCGTTTACGCTCTGCCTACCCCATTAGGGATAAAGGCGTGATTATATGTATGTAAGATCGCTCTGTAATAAAAAGTAAAATGCATAAAGATAGGTCTGTTATAAAAAAAAATATGCATAAAGATCGCTCTGTAATTAAAAAATAACATGCATAGAGATAGCTCTGTAATAAAAAATAACATGCATAAAAATCGCTCTGTAATTAAACAGAACATGCATAAAAATCGCTCCGTAATAAAAAAAAAACATGCATAAAGATAGCTCTGTTATAAAAAAAAAATATGCATAAAGATCGCTCTGTAATAAAAAAAACAGGCATCAAGTGTAAGGGACAGCGTCCCGCAAACTGATAGGGGTTGCTCAGTCAATAACAGTGAATAACTATCGGCAAGATTTTCTTTTCGTACATAAATACATATAAACGTGGGCAGAGCGTAAACGGCCTGAGCAAAGGTGGTTCCGCCACATCTGACAAAGTTTTGAGGGTTATTTAAGATAGCTTTGTAGGTAGATTGCTGTAGTGACAGGTTGTCAGCTCATCGCCTAAATTGCAATATACTGAAACCCTCGGATCCCTTAGCTGGTTTTTACAGGATGCCCTCTTAACTTTTGGGGGTGCTCAGTGAACGAAACTAAACAACTATCACCAGATTTTTTTTTTTCAGAATGTGAAAGGAAATTTAGATTTCCATACAAATTGTCTGATCGAGGTGGCGATTTGTATGGGAAGGTAAATTTTATTTTTAAGGCAGTTGTTTAGTGTCATTGCCGAGCAACCCCTATCAGTATGCGGGACGCTGTCCCTTACACCCCGTATGAACTTACTCTGTCCCGTCAGATTAGCATAATTGTCCTCTAGCTCCCTCCATATCCGATTGCCATTGACAGCCCGCTCTCTCTGATTACTAGCGCTGAGCCAGGCTATGATCGCCTGGTCTTCAAGCGTTGAGTATTCCCTGCCTGGAGGCACCGATGACCTGGTTAAACAAGTAATTTATACATACATATGATCACGCCTTTATCCCTAATGGTTATTTTTCGGTTTTCGAATTTCATATGTATGTTTATTCGTCGCTTTTTCCGTGCTTCGGAAAGCACGTTAAGCCGTTGATTGATTGATTGATTAAAGCTTTTATTGACTGACACAAAACAGATACAGGAAATGGTACAGACAAGAGAAAAAGTTACAATAAGGAACAATGAGGACAATAATATAACGAACTTAACATTAACAAACGTGACATGACAAAAATACAAAACAAACTTAATATGTAACATACAAAAACAACAGTGTCAGTGTACCACACTGTCCACATTGTGTCAGTCAACTTGGCGCTGACTCAGCTTTGTGCTGTAGTGTAATACTACAGCGCTGATATTCTGCCAGTACCGTTGGTCCCGGTTAATATCGTTTAACACCGTAGATATTAGTCATTAAGCCATATTAGTGGCCAGTGCTAAGCATTGGAGGCTTGAAAGCTCTGAGCTAATCTAGGATTGGGTCTGGTTTCCTTTCTGGGTTGCGGAGGTCAGATGGCAGTCGCTCTGTGTAAAAACCAGTACCCTCGTTCAATCACCTGGATTAGGTAACCGGCCCCGTGAGATACGGGATAAGGCTAGGGAGGAGATGATGTATGAATTTATGGTATTTTAGCAACTTACCTCTTAGGGACCACAATGCGCCTTAGTACTGTAGGTTTCTTCTTCTCCTGCAATTTGTGATTTTCTCTATCATTATTCTTATCTTTAGACTTGTCATTATTTGCGGCATATTTTGTAAAATTATGATTTTGTTCACTTTTTTCTTGTATTTTCTTTCTAAGGTTATTAGTTTCATTTTGGGTTTTAATCGTTTCATTTTCACTTGATAATGATTGTACGTTTACATGTCTTTTATTAAATATTTTCCCTTGTTCATTTTTACCAATACCGGGTTGATTACCTTTTGATTTGTCACTACTGTCATCGCTATCTGATATTAATAGTCGTTTGGACAATTCTTTTACAGCTCTCTTTCTAACTTTACGAGTTACAAAAGCATCATCAGATGATGAGAATTCTTTTTTGGTACTCCTTGTGTTTCTTGTTTCTATTCTATCACTATCACTTTCAACAAATGTATCACTTTCTGTTGTTGATTCTACGCTTGATGTTCTTTTTTCTTCTTTTCTATCATTTCTTTTAGACCTGTTATCTAACTGTTCCGCTCTTCGATCTTTTAAATCTCTCTTCTTGATTCTTTTTTGTTTGTCACTTTCATCTGAAAAACTTGTTCTTTCTTTGAATTTCTTTTTGAATGGGTCATTTTCACTGTCAACAGCTGACCGTGTCATAGCCACAGCTTTGGCATATCTGTATTTTGTCTTTTTGCGTCGTATCCTTTCGCTGCCCTCGCTCTCTGTTACAGTTTGAAGCCCGAGCTGTCTGGCAAAGTGGACTGTAACGTTAGCATCTCTGTCTTTCAACATTTGAGCGATACGAGGGCACCGTTGAAGTCTGACGAGTGGATTGATTTTAAAGAATATCATGGTTTTATAATTGTCATCTTCATCGTACTTCAGCAAATCAATATTAGTATTGTGAGTTTTTATGTATCGACGGAGTAATAATACGTCTTCTTCATTAATTACAAGCTCCTTGCATTGGCCGTCATCTGACGCTATTTCAGAATCATTAGCATGAGTTACCTCTTTTTGTATTTCATTTTTGTGATGTTTTCTATCTGTGATAGTTTGATGTAGTTTTTGCTTAGCTTTAGATGCATTCTCATGAACTAAAAACTCTTTGCTTTGCTCTTCAGACGATAATGAATCCGAAGAGCATTTTAGTTTTTTCTTTTCAAGCTTTCCATTACGATCAAATGGATCTTTACTTTTGTTTTTCGCCTCAGTATTATCAATTTTCTGTTGTTTAAAAGGTCTACCTTCAATTATTTCTGTGCTGGCGCTCCTAAACCGTTTTCGATGAGTTCTGGAGCCCTCATTCTCCTTGTTATCTTGTGATGTATGTTTCTTCGGTGACGTATGTTTTTGTACTGATTTATAAGCTTCAACTTGTAAAGATTCTGTATCTGTTTGGACGCATGCATCTTTCTGTGTAGGAATTGTTTGGATTTGAGCATTCTGAGCAAACCTGGAAAATAACAATGTTGTCAATAATATTTTTAATATGTTATTAGTATCCTATACCTACAAATCTTAAATAACCCTCAAAACCTTGTCAGATGTGGCGTAACAATCTTTGTTTAGGTTGTTTACGCTCTGCCTACCCCATTAGGGATAAATGCGTGATTATATGTGTGTGCTGGCTTGGGAGCTAAAGAAAAACATAGAATGTGCCAGCTGCATTTCCTCACGGGTATGCTGTAAAAACCAGCTCAGGGATTCGAGAGTTTTTGTATATTGCAATTTAAGTGATGGGCTGACAACCTATCACTACAGCAATATACAAATCTATCTTAAATCACCCTCAAAACTTTGTCAGACATGGCGGAACAACCTTTGTTTAGGTCGTTGACGCTCTGTCTACCCCAATCATGGCATCTAAAGGCGTGATTATATGTATGTATGTTATTAGTATCCAAGGGAGGCTTGTAGATAGGTTTAAAAAAATTCTAACCAAAGTCTATGGTTTGAACCTTACCATGAAACTGAACAACGCAATCCAAAGAACATAAATTGAAATATTACAAAAATTTGGGTATCCTATTCAAATAGTGCTTGAGATATTTTATATGACATGTCCAAGTTTTTTAAATATTTTAACCTATGTTCCTTGAGAAAAGTTGTTCAGTTTTATGGTTCTACTACTTCATGGTGGGACGGCTGCGATGCATGCAGACGGGTGATCAGCTCCTGATGTTGGAACCATTTCACCCAAAAGTTTACAGTTTTATGGTAAGTGTCATGCCCTAAAGTTTAGACAGCAATTTTTTTAGCACCCTGTATTAGACAAATAATTACCTATTGAATGGTGTGCCTGTGAATTTTTGTGCTTTAGATTTCACTTCAACCCTGAAACAAATATTTTAAGGTTAGACAAAATAAACAAAAAAACAGTTTAAAATTGATATTATCAACTTCCATGGTGGGAGCGAAGGAAAAACAGAATGTGCCAGCTGCATTTCCTCCCAGGCATGCTGTAAAAACCAGCTAAGTTATCTGAGGGTTTTAGCATATTGCAATTTAAGCGATGGGCTGAAAACCTGTCACTACAGAAATATACATACATACATATAATCACGCTATTATCCCTAATGGGGTAGGCAGAGCGTAAACAACATAAACAAAGGTCATTCCACATCTGACAAAGTTATGAGGGTTATTTAAGATAGATTAGAGTTGGTATATTGCTGTGGTGACAGGTTGTCAGCCCATCGCCTAAATTGTAATATACAGAAACTCTCGGATTCCGTGGCTGGTTTTTACAGCATGCCCGGGAGGAAATGCAGCTGGCACATTCTATGTTTTTCTCTCGCTCCCAGGCCAGCATGGAAGAATCCTGAGTGAAAAATATAAATGTTGTGTCTCCACGATCACCAGATCGGGAGCCCAAGGTACTAAAAACAAGGAGCTTTGATAAAAAAAAACCATCCACGTTTGACTGTTTGGTTGGCGTCAATGCAATAACCACGAGCCATTCAAAGCGTCTGAGGCTGCAGTATAGCACAGCGACCGGTAGAAGTTGATACTAACCTCTTTTTGGGAAGACGGGGGCCTTTCACGACGGATCGCAGCGCGGCTAGCGAAGGCAGCTCGCGCAGAGCGCCTCGACGGCCGCAGACGAAGCGGGCGCTCCGCCGCCACCCAGCCACGCGTCCCGACGACGGGCATACCCGCCGCCAGCGCCCGCCGGCCCAAATCAACAGCTCCATTTCACAGAAACACCGATTTTAACATAAAATTAAGACGGCGGCAAACATCGTCAACACAACACACGCCAAGAAACACAGACAGATTAAAAAACATTTGAAAGAAATGTCTAAGCGTCTAGGGATGTGAACGAAATGAAAACAAGATCAATGAGTTGATTCATTTTCAGTAATGAATAAAAATTGTACTCAATTGATTCTTTACAAAAATACATACATACATACATATAATCACGCCTTTATCCCTAATGGGGTAGGCAGAGCGTAAACGACCCAAACAAAGGTCGTTCCGCCACGTCTGACAAAGTTTTAAGGGTTTTTAAGATAGATTTATACGTATATTGCTGTAGTGATAGGTTGTCAGCCCATCGCCTAAATTACAATATACTAAAACCCTCAGATCCCGTAGCTGGTTTTTACAGCATGCTCGGGAGGAAATGCAGCTGGCACATTCTATGTTTTTCTCTCGCTGCCAGGCCAGCATGGAAGAAGCTTTACAAAAATCATTAAAAATATTTACAAAATTAACTTAAATCTAATCAAATGTAATAAATGGCCTCCGGAGCGTCCTGCTGTGGCATGGTGCATTCCCCTTTGGATAGCGACTAGCGAGGCTACTCCGCTGCGCAAGGAAGGAAGCCGCCTTTGGTTCTTCTTCTTAGCGAGTGTGATTCTCGAGCCGAACGGCAACCTGTAAAATTTATTGTATGGTGTAGATAGAAGGGATGGCTAAAAGACTGATATTCAAACCAAGACTGGCTAAAAACTAGTTTTGAAAAAAAGCGCGGGAAACGTCGTCGGTGGCGGTCATGTTATTTTGGATTTTTCGTTTAAAATATTATTTCTTTATTTATTTCTCATTACAATAGGATCAGTTAATTCATAAAACTTATAATATAGTAATGTAGTATTGTTTCCTTAGCTTTTATGTCGTATATATTCTTTTTTAAGTGTAAATATTTTTCACCTCTGATTGGTAAGTTTTTGTATTTTATATATTAAAATGCCGCCCCCGGATGATCCTGGAGGGACAAATGAAATGGAGGTTGCGTATAATGTAAGCATTTCTAATTAACACAATAATGATGCTAGTAGTATGGACACCGACAGCTCGGTCAAGGACTCGAAACAAAACTTGCGCAAACGAATCTCTTCCCGTCGCGTTTGTAGACAATGCAACAAAAAGCGCAGTAAAGCCCGTAGTGGTAAGGATTTAACAGCCAATGACTGCAATTGCTTAGAAGATTTATTTAAATCTTCGCAGAATGATTTGCAAACTCAACAGCAATCGCTTTGTACACAACATGCTAGACCAAACTCGGATAATATTTTACATCATAATATTAATGACACTCAGAATAAGACAGATAACACCTCGGGAAATGACGCAACAAAGTCGCAAGAAAATTCTAACCCTGCTCGAATAAGGTATAAATCATCTGATGCTGCCAAGGGGGCAGTCCATGTCGTCCATGTTCAGCGAAAAGTAATGTCCCCGAACGATAATGTGACACTGCATCCGATAACATTTGGAAGATTTTTAAAAACAAATGCTTTTAGGAACGTTATTGACGGTAGCTTAAAGCGAATTGGTAGGAACAGATTGTCCATGTCCTTCTCAAACTATGAGAATGCAAATTCATTTGTTGATAGTCCATTGCTTGAGACGAACAATTATAAAGCTTTTATCCCTTCATTTAACTTAACTAGGATGGGAATTGTTCGTGGAATTCCCGTGGATTGGTCAGAGGACGAAATTAAAGAAAATGTTAGTGTCCCTGTTAGGTGCGGGGAAATTCTAAAAGTGAGACGTATAAAAAGGAAAGTTACGATTAATGAAAGCTCAGCATTAAAACCAACCGAGACTGTTGTTTTCACTTTCGACGGACAAACTTTACCAAAGAGAATCTTTCTCTGTTATACTGCTTTGCCAGTTGATTTATATATATTTCCTACAATCCAATGCTTCAGGTGCTGCCGATATGGCCATGTCAGAATCAATTGTAGAGCAAAGAACCCAAGGTGCTTCAAATGCGGACAGGAAACTCATGAGGGTAACAAATGCCATATAGAAGACGATAACATCAACTGCTGTTTATGCAATGGATCCCATACTGCCACGGATAAGAAATGTCTGGAATTCTCTTGACAAAAAATTATTAAAGAGACAATGGCTAAAAGCTGTTTATCGTACGCAGAGGCTGCTAAATTGCACCCAGAAATTTCCAAGAAATCTTACGCTGATGCACTATTATCTGCGCCAAGTATTCCATCTACAATATCTATTCCCAATTATAACGTTCTTTCTACTAAACAGAGCACTAATACTTCGTACAATAAAACTGTATTTTCCAAGCCACGTGTCCCTGCTTCTCCATCCTCTAAAGGATATGATGTCGCTGCTCACAATGCCCTTATTAAAGATATAAATTTTCCACCTTCGCCTAATGGCTGTGCCTTGGTATCAAAGAACAACGATCCCAATTCATCAGTTGATTCTACAATACAACAAATTATGCTTCTTCTTAAATCATTACTTCATTCAAATCAGTCACCGTCCCACGCCGCCCCATCAGTTGATGTTATCATTTCTAAACCTTCCAACAATGGATTCCCAATCCAAAAAAATTCAGTGGAACTGCAAAAGTGCAGTTCATTAAAAACATGAAATAATCTATTTAATTAACTCTTATAGGCCATTTCTCTTGACATTACAAGAGACTTGGTTAAAACCGGTATCCTTATTTAGGATACCAGGTTATGCTTGCGTTAGGGAAGATCGCCAGGATGGATATGCTGGTGTTGCCCTATTAATTAAACACTCTGTCTCATTCACTCATTTTCCTATTCCTGCTCATAATAATAATTATTCTGTTATTGCTGTTATCATCAAAAATATATGCTTTGTGTCATTATATATACCTCACCCCACTGTTGCTATTTTCTATGAAATAGACCAGATACTTTCTTCTCTTCCTAGACCTTACATTATCCTTGGAGATTTTAATGCCCAACACGAGTCATTATGGTCCAGTAGTTCTTGATTTAGTGGACACCCACAACATTTGTATACTAAACACTGGTTCAATAACTCGCCGAACTAGTCCTGATGAAGGTTCCAGTGCTCCTGATCTTTCTTTGTGCACTCCTAATTTAGCGTCCTCTTTAACTTGGCAGACATTACCATCCACTCATGGTAGTGATCACTTCCCAATTTTAATAAACTTTCCACTTATAGTAAGGCCTGTGCAGAAACGTCAACCACGATTAAAATATAAACTTGATAATGCTGATTGGGACAAATTTTCACAAAAAATTGAGCTTAGAATTTCATCTCTTCCAAGTGTTAATCAGGGATCAGAACCTTTATGTGCAGCTGACTTGGCTAAAGTCGTTATTGAAACAGCCGATGAAGTATTCCCAGTTAAACGCTGGGGTAGAGATTACATTCCGTCCCCGCCATGGTGGGATAACGAGTGTTCTGAGGCAGTTAAAAATAGGAAAGAAATGGAGCGCAATTACAATGAGTGTGGCTCAGATGCTAATTTTGATTTATTAATTAACATACTTACTAACAATAATAAATTTTGTTTATAAAGAAAAAGTTTGACAGTTGGAAGTCTTTTTGTTTATCTTTATCCCCGGATGTTCCTCCATCAGAGGTGTGGCAGAATATTAGAAAGTTTCGATCCGCTTTTAAGGAGTCCTCATCCCGTTCTTTTCCTGCGCACTTAGCTAATGCTTTCATGAATAAATTGGCTCCACCCACAGTTTCTGAGAATAAAATTTGGCTTCCTCCTTTATCTTCTATTACTACAATGGACCGTTTTCTCTAGTCGAAATACAGGGAGTCTTATCCAAAGTCAAAGATTCAGCCCCTGGCTTAGACGGGATTCCCTACTCTTTTTTATCTCATCTTGGTACTAATTCACTCTCTTATTTTCTAAATATTATCAATTCCATTTTAATGACAGGTAATATTCCACCCGATTGGAAATCTCAAGAAGTAATTCCAATTTTAAAACTTAACAAAAACTCATCAGATCTTCATCATACAGACCAATAGCTCTTTCATCAGTTTTAATGAAAATTGCAGAACATTTAATAAAGAATCGGCTAGAATGGTTTATTGAGTCCAAGGAGCTATTAAGTAAAAATCAGTTTGGTTTTAGGCGTCGTAAAAGTGCAATAGATAGTATTGGTATTTTTATAACTGACATTAGACTTGCATTTTCTTGTAATGAATCTGTGGTTGCAGCTTTTCTTGACATTAATGCAGCTTACGATAATGTTATTCTAAGTATACTATTACAGAAATTAAAATCTTTGAACGTCCCAATTCAAACGACTTCCTCCTCCCGTCTCAGTCCGTTATAACGATTCTGAAATCCCTGTTAAAGGTCACACAAATTTTTTAGGTGTAGTATTAGATTCCAAACTTACCGGTACTCCTCATTGTGAGTATATTCATGCTAAATGCGAACGTCTATTGAATATGTTAAGATGTCTGTCTGGGGTTTGGTGGGGTGCTCACCCTTTTTGTATAAAATTGATATATAATGCTATAATTCGCAGCGTTTTACATCGTACATTTTTGCTCGATCCGGATAGTGTAGTTGCCTTTAAAACACTTAAAAACATTCAATCGAAAGCATTAAGATTGATTACGGGAGCTATGAAGTCAAGCCCAATTAATGCCCTGCAGATTGAGTGCTGTGAACCACCCTTACATTTACGTCGCCAATATCTTTCAGATAAATTTGTTTTCCGTTCTCTTCAACATTCTCACCATCCCCTCCATTTTAAACTCAGAAGTCTCTCAGAGTTAATTAATGAATCTGATTATTGGACTCATAAATCGATACCATGCCTAGTACAAAGTTATCAAAAAATTAATTCTCTGCAGGCTCCTACTCATTTTTCTCCCTGTTACCCATTATTTTGCAGCTCTTTTAAGGCTTTAGTTTGTGTTCCTAATGTTGTTCTAAACTTAGGTTTAATCAAAAATGATATGAATAATAACATTAATTTTAACATTTTACGAAATAGAAAATGGGAAGATTATCATTACATCTTTACGAATGCTTCCAAACACTCTATAACTGGTCCCGTGGGTGTCGGAGTTTATCACACCGAGTACAAAATTATTCAACAAATAAAGTTCCCACCTGAGACATCTGTATTTACAGACGAATGCTATGGTTTATATAAAGCGGTTGAGTATGTTCGTTTAGCCAAACTGAAACAGGCTGTTATTTTTTCTGACTCCATGAGTGCCTTGCAAGCATTGGCTAAATATCCTTTCAATTGTAAAACTATATTTCCTATATTAATTGATTTAAGATAGATGTTGTACGAATGCGCTACTCAAAACTTTAGTATATTTTTTGTTTGGATACCGGGTCATAGCGGAATTACTGGTAATATTAAGGCAGATCGCCTTGCCAATGACGCAATTTTATGTGGAGACTTGTTTCCTTATAAAAATTATAGCCATGATCTAAGTTCTTTACCTGCTTGTGACCTCTTAGAGACTTGGGGTCAGATGTGGTCAGAGAGCTCCCAAAAAAAAGGTAAATCTTATGCGCAGATTCAAACTAACATTTTGCGCAAGCCTTGGTTCTGCAAAGTTCAGCTTGGTAAACAGGCTACTAGTATCATTATTCGTATGCGACTGGGCCATGTTTGTACGCCCAAACATTTACATAAAATTTACATTGTTGATAATGATTTGTGCGAATGTGGGGATGTTGGGGATCTAAATCATATTTTCTTCTCCTGTCCAAATAACAATAGATCGTACTTTATAAATAATTTACTTAATTATAATGTACCTTTTCCCACTTCGATTAATAACCTTATTGTATCTAACGATTATTTTATATAAAAATTTTTATCATCTTTCATCTCTTTGAATAATATTCGTATTTAATATTTATATAATTTCCTAACTAACTGATCCTAGATTTTTCCAAATTCCGTATCATTTCATTTCGTATCCGTTTCCCGTGTTTGTAAATGGCAATGCGCAAACCGCGTCACGCCAATTAAAGAAAAAAAAAACTAGTTTCTAAGTTCCAAATCAAGAATCATTATAAAAAATACTCTTAAAATTCTCGATTTGTATGTTTTGTACACACAGATGAATTAAAATTTGTATTAGGGGTTTTCAAGGAGTTTTGTATTTTGTTGCGGATTGTAATTGTTATAAATGTTATGTTATTACACAAAATCAAAATAATCAAGACTTAACTTAACCATTTTAATTAATAAATTAGGACATAATATATACTAGGTAATCAGTAAATAAATAATAAATGAAATGGCCACTATAGACATTGGTACAGTGTTTGGGCAATGCCGGTGTTGCCTGAACAGCGGTCACCACAAGAGATTCTCAGCACCCTGCCTTAGGCAAGGGACTATCAGACACTATCAAGACACATTTTTGGAATGCTTCAATTTATTTGTGAGTTTGCTTCAGTCTCGCCTTTTTCTCCTGCTTCTAATTGCCATCTCATACACCCCGTAAGGGACATCGTCCCGCAAACTGATAGGGGTTGCTCAGTCAACGAAACTGAACAACTAAAAAATTATGAGCAACTTCCACCCAAAACTTTTTTTAGGAAGTGAAAAAAAATATTTGTAGTTGGTTTTCCAATTATTTATTTATATTCCATTTCCATACAAATTATCTGATTGAGGTGGTCATTTTGTATGGGAAATGCTGCTGGCACATTCTATGTTTTCCTTTCACTCCCAGTCCAGCATGGAATATATTACATTTATTATTACATTTCTACTCATAACCATGGAGCATATAACTGCTCTGAAATATCGAGGTGAATATCTAATTAATTCCATGCCTATTCAAAATAACAATCAAAAGTTGTAGGTATAGTATTTCCAATTCAGTTTTAAAATAAAGTTTACCAAAGTATCATGTCTTTAAATCTTGTTGCTAAAATAAGTTTTAGATATGACAACATAATGAATTAGTAATTTAACTAATTTGCCAATATGTTCATTTATTTTTGAAATGTTGTTTTGAAAAAGTATACATAAAATTTTGTTGCCTTTATTCTAAAACTGTGTTAGAAATACTTTTTTTTTATGTTGTGGCCCTGAGACGTTAGGAAGACGAGATCCGTCAGACATTAGGCCCACACTGGACTAGAGTGGCAGCAGACAGAGCACATTGGAAGGATTTGGAGGAGGCCTTTGCCGTCAGGCATTCCGAAATTAGGGATATATTATAATTTAAGCAAAATAAAAATAATTTTATACTGATGAATTTTTATTTTTTTATTCTTATTGAATTCTAATACTCTTATTTGATTTATATAATAATTAATGCATGTGAATTTAATCAATTTTATAATTTATAGCATGCAATTTCGGAAAAATTAAGGCTATTTTTATTTTATTTATTTAAATGTTGTGGCACTAGAAAACTTTGTGCCAGTGTCAAATGTATTATATATTACGTTTTTGATATTTTTCAGTTGTCCATGAGTACAAAGCTGCCTGATTTGATCTGCTCGTCTTGTATACAGCTGTTGGATGCGGCGTTAGAATTTAAAACCATGGTTGTTCAGTCTGAACAAAAGTTTCTCAGCGGGACTAGCAGTAACATTTTGAATAGAGGTAAGGTCCTATTTCCACAGAATTACTTAAATCCTTGGACTAAATACACACATTACAATCTAAAATTTTCCTCAATTTTTGTCACACGTGGCGAAAGCGCCTTTCACGAGGCGTTTTATGCTCTGCCTACCCCGTAAGGGATAAAGGCGTGATTTTATGTATGTATGTAAATATAGTTATAGATACACAAATGCCGGTCGAAAAATGGCACCAAATATGCCTTGTTTTTATGTCAGTCGATATTTGACAAATTAAACTTGATTTTTTAAAAGCAGTAAGGTCCATATTAATAATAAAATATAATATATAATTTAGGCGATGGGCTGACAACCTGTCACTACAGCAGTATACCTACAAAGCTATCTTAAATAATCCTCAAAACTTTGCCAGATGTGGCAAAACAACCTTTGTTTAGGTCAAATAAACCTCACAATTTCGTTTACGTTCTGCCTACCCCATTAGGGATAAAGGCATGATTATATATACATATGCATTTACATAAATACTGATACATTTCATACATCGTGGGTTTTAAATGAATGTATTATTTTCATTAGCTTCCATGCTGGACTGGGAGAGGAAGAAAAACATAGAATGTTCCAGTTGCCCTTCCTCCCGGGCATGCTGTAAAAGTCAGCAAAAGGGATTCGAGGGTTACAGTGTATTGTAATTTAGGCGATGTGCTGACAACCTGTCACTACAGCAATACACATTACAATCTAAAATTGCCCTCAATTTATGTCAGACGTGGCGAAAGCGCCTTTTAGGAGGCGTTTTACGCTCTGCCTACCCCGTAAGGGATAAAGGCGTGATTTTATGTATGTATGTTATTTTCATTCCAGAAACGGAGTTAGGCCTACATTCTGAAGTGACCATAAAGGAAGAGGATGCAGAATCAGACGCTCAGTACTCTATGGATTATGAGGATTCCAATGATGCCACAGATGGTAAGAGGATGCTATCGATTCGTCGAGGGCACGACTTGACCAAATCTTGACAACAATTACAATACAATACAATACAAAATTCTTTATTGCACAAAGAAACACATACAACATAAATAAAAAGGAACAAACGTGACAGTACAATATAGGCGGCCTTATTGCTAAAGCAGCAATTTCTACCAGGCAACCTTTGGGTATAGAAATTGTACAAGCAGAAAGCGGGATAGTGCATATTACTACATATAATACTTAGACAATATTTACACACTACTAAATAAATATTTCAATAAAATATACTGATACATATCTTATGATAAACTAATACATAATATATGCTACATAAGATAGGATACTCTATGTTATATATCAGAGAAATTGGTAGATAGTATATCACTACATATACTTACTTAAATGATACTTATAAATTAGACAGCTACACTTTAAATATTACTAGCTAAATAGAAATTTCTTGTTTGCTCCTTAAACGATTACTGCCGTCCCTTTCTGTTATAGAGATAGTGCCAGCTGCATTTCCTCCCGGGCATTCTGTAAAAACCAGCTAAGGGATCCGAGGGTTTCAGTGTATTGCTATTTAGGCTGATAACATGTTACTACAGCGATATACCTACAAATCTATCTTTAATAATACTCAAAACTTTGCCAGATGTGGTTAAAGGCTGTGGAATTAATTGCCCGAAGACATTCGACGTGCACCGTCTCTTGATACCTTTAAGAGCCGACTTAAAAAACATTACTTGGAAGAATTTACTATCTGATCATTATTTATCCTTCACTTTTATCCTGTGCTGTTGCTGTCATTTCCTTCGTCTAGATCTGGTTGTAGTTTGCATTATCCTATCTTCCATTAGTTTATGTATTAGTTTATTATATATTATGTATTAGTTTACTTTACAATATCTATGTAGTAGCTTGTAACTAGTTTATGTATTATATGTAATGTAATGTAGAAGTGTCAATGTTTATACTTTTTTTTTCTTTATGTCAGTGTTTTCTTTGAACCGTGACTTTGGCAGAATCATCGTCTAAAAACGATGGAAGCCAATAACATTTAAAAAAAAAAATATTTAGGATACATATTTTACTAGATTTGCAATATCCCGCTTACCGCTACGCATTTTTCTTTGACCCAAAGGTTGCCTGGAAGAAATTGCTACCTTAGCAATAAGGCTGCCTATGTTGTACTTGTTTTTTGTTGTTATCTGTTGTGTTGTATGATTCTTACGTGCAATAAAGTATTTTTATGTTATGTTAAACGACC
This sequence comes from Scrobipalpa costella, assembly GCA_949820665.1. Lineage (NCBI taxonomy): Eukaryota > Metazoa > Arthropoda > Insecta > Lepidoptera > Gelechiidae > Scrobipalpa > Scrobipalpa costella. The sequence continues at coordinate 967,499 of OX463324.1, read as the reverse complement.
TTTGTTTAGGTCTAGGCCTCAATGACGCCCCCATCAGTAAAAAAATCGCAACTCACTAAAAACGCAGTGAATCGAAAAACCGGTCCAATTGACTCAAGGAATAAGTTATTAGGATAATTTAGAACCTTATAAATTAGCGATTCATAGTTCGTTGTAGTAACAGGAAGAAAAATACGAATAATGCCACCAACGGTCATTTTTCTTCCTGTTACTACAACGAACTATGAATCGCTAATTTATAAATTCTAATTTATCGTAACTACTATAACTTGAGTCTGTTGGACCGATTTTTCGATTCACTGCGTTTTTAGTGAATTATGTTTTTTTTTACCAACGGGGGCGCCACTTGGCTATAGTCTGTCAACGTCGTGCTTACCGCGCCTTAGGGGTACAGACGTGCGCGGGGGGGGGGGGGACGCGGTAACGGGGGTGCGGGCGGTGAAGCAGGAGGGTGAGCGAGCACGACGCAATGTGTTCATGTTCGCAATCGCCGCGTGCTACCGCGTCCCCGCCAACGTCTGTACCCCTAGGGCGCGGTAAGCACGACGTTGACAGACTATAGTATCGTCACTTTAAATAACCCTCAACACTGTCAGACGTGGCGGAACGACCTTTGTTTAGGTCATTTACGCTCTTCCTACCCGATTAGGGATAAAGGCGTGATTATTATATATATGTATGTATGTAACTTCCATGCTGGACTGGGAGAGATAGAAAAACATAGCATGTTCCAGCTGCCCTTCCTCCCGGGCATGCTGTTGAAGTCAGCAAAAGGGACTCGAGGGTTACAGTGTATTGTAATTTAGGCGATGGGCTGACAACCTGTCACTATAGCAATACACTTTTCAATCTTAAATTGCCCTCAATTTTTGTCAGACGTGGCAGAAGCGCCTTTTACGAGTCGTTTAACGCTCTGCCTACCCCGTAAGGGATAGATGCGTGATTATATATATTCAAAATTCAAATTCATATGTATGTAACTTCTTATACTATATGTTAATGTTTTTACTTTCATAGCACCTCTGGGAACATATGGCAACGTTGAAAAAAAAATGGCTGATTCAAAGCTCAATTATGAGGTGCCTGTCAAAACTGAGCCTCCCTCTAGCGAAGGTCAGTATGACATCATCATCATCAGCTTACATTTTACATTCAAATACAAATACATTTATTATCCACATTTACAAACAGGAACTAGTTACACACATTCACAGACATTTAAAACAAACAAAATCAGTACATTTACAAACATAATACACATAAGATCTTCTTCTTCCTAGCCTTATCCAGTATCTCACGGGGTCGGCTACCTAATCTAGGGGATTGAACGAGGGTACTTGTTTTTACACAGAGCGACTGTCATCTGACCTCCGCAACCAAAAAGGGAAACCAGACCCAATCTTAGATTAGGTCAGAGTTTTCAAGCCGCCAATGCTTAGCACCGGCCTCTGATATGGCTTAACGACTAATATCTACAGTGTTAAACGATATTAACCGGAACCAACGGCTTAACGTGCCTTCCGAAGCACGGAAAAAGCGCCGAATAAACGTACATATGAAATTCGAAAACCGAAAAACACATTGGTACGTGGTGGGATTCGAACCACGACCTCCCGCTCAGGAGGATACACATAAGATATACCTATTATTATATAACATACATACTTACATAAAATGAAAATAACATACATACATACATAAAATCACGCCTTTATCCCTTACGGGGTAGGCAGAGCGTTTAACGCCTCGTAAAAGGCGCTTTCGCCACGTCTGACAAAAATTGAGGGCAATTTTAGATTGAAAAGTGTATTGCTATAGTGACAGGTTGTCAGCCCATCGCCTAAATTACAATACACTGTAACCCTCGAGTCTCTTTTGCTGACTTCTACAGCATGCCCGGGAGGAAGGGCAGCTGGAACATGCTATGTTTTTCTATCTCTCCCAGTCCAGCATGGAAGGTACAAATCTATCTTTAATAATACTCAAAACTTTGCCAGATGTGGCGAAACGACCTTTGTTTAGGTCTAGGCCTCAATGGGGCCCCCATCAGTAAAAAAATCACACATACATATAATCACGCCTTTATTCCTAATGGGGTAGGCAGAGCGTAAACGACCTAAACAAAGGTCGTTCCGCCACGAGTGACAAAGGTTGAGGTATGGTTATGGTAGATTTGTAGGTATACTCCGTAGTGACAGGTTGTCAGCCCATCGCCTAAATTGCAATATACTGAAACCCTCGGATCCTTTAGGTGGTTTTTGTAAAAAAAAAAACATTACTCCCTAAAAACCAGTGAATCGTAAAACCGGTCCAATTGACTCAAGGAATAAGTTATTAGGATAATTTAGAACCTTATAAAGTAGCGCTTCCACGCTGGACTGGCAACGAGAGAAAAACATAGAATGTGCCAGCTGCATTTCCTCCCAGGCATGCTGTAAAAACCAGCTAAGGGATCCGAGGGTTTCAGTATATTGCAATTTAGGCGATGGACTGACAACCTGTCACTACAGCAATATACGTACAAATCCATCTTGAATAACCCTCCAAACTTTGTCAGACGTGGCGGAACAACCTTTGTTTAGGTCGTTTACGCTCTGCCTACCCCATTAGGGATAAAGGCGTGATGATATGTATGTATGTATAAATTAGCGATTCATAGTTCGTTGTAGTAACAGGAAGAAAAATACGAATAATGCCACCAACGGTCATTTTTCTTCCTGTTACTACAACGAACTATGAATCGCTAATTTATAAATTCTAATTTATCGTAACTACTATAACTTGAGTCTGTTGGACCGATTTTTCGATTCACTGCGTTTTTAGTGAATTATGTTTTTTTTTACCAACGGGGGCGCCACTTGGCTATAGTCTGTCAACGTCGTGCTTACCGCGCCTTAGGGGTACAGACGTGCGCGGGGGGGGGGGGGGGGACGCGGTAACGGGGGTGCGGGCGGTGAAGCAGGAGGGTGAGCGAGCACGACGCAATGTGTTCATGTTCGCAATCGCCGCGTGCTACCGCGTCCCCGCCAACGTCTGTACCCCTAGGGCGCGGTAAGCACGACGTTGACAGACTATAGTATCGTCACTTTAAATAACCCTCAACACTTTGTCAGACGGGGCGGAACGACCTTTGTTTAGGTCATTTACGCTCTTCCTACCCGATTAGGGATAAAGGCGTGATTATTATATATATGTATGTATGTAACTTCCATGCTGGACTGGGAGAGATAGAAAAACATAGCATGTTCCAGCTGCCCTGCCTCCCGGGCATGCTGTAGAAGTCAGCAAAAGGGACTCGAGGGTTACAGTGTATTGTAATTTAGGCGATGGACTGACAACCTGTCACTATAGCAATACACTTTTCAATCTTAAATTGCCCTCAATTTTTGTCAGACGTGGCAGAAGCGCCTTTTACGAGTCGTTTAACGCTCTGCCTACCCCGTAAGGGATAGATGCGTGATTATGTATATTCAAAATTCAAATTCATATGTATGTATGTAACTCCTTACACTATATGTTAATGTTTTTACTTTCATAGCACCTCTGGGAACAGATGGCAACGTTGAAAAAAAAATGGCTGATTCGAAGCTCAATTATGAGGTGCCTGTCAAAACTGAGCCTCCCTCTAGCGAAGGTCAGTGATGACATCATCATCATCAGCTTACATTTTACATTCAAATACAAATACATTTATTATCCACATTTACAAACAGTAACTAGTTACACACATTCACAGACATTTAAAACAAACAAAATCAGTACATTTACAAACATAATACACATAAGATATACATACATACATACATACATATAATCACGCCTTTATCCCTAATGGGGTAGGCAGAGCGCAAACGACCAAAACAAAGGTCGTTCCGCCACGTCTGACAAAGTTTTGAGGGTTATTTAAGAATTCTAGGTATATTGCTGTAGTGACTGGTTGTCAGCCCATCGCCTAAATTACAATATACTGAAACCCTCGGATCCCTTAGCTGGTTTTTACAGCATGCCCGGGAGGAAATGCAGCTGGCACATTCTATGTTTTTCTCTCGCTCCCAGACCAGCATGGAAGTATTATTATATAACACAAAACAAAGTGGATAAATGAATAAAAAGAAAATATATTTGTTTTCTTTTAGACATTTAGTTGAACTTTTATTTATTTTACTTTTGTTTGAAATATTTGTATAACATTTTTTTTATCCTCGGCCATAAATCTAAGTCTAATCTATCAATTCGTGGAGGGAACGACTTAACTAAATCTTGACTAAAAATTTTGCCGTCCCTTTCTGTTCTCCTATGATAGAAAATGTGCCAGCTGCATTTCCTCCCGGGCATGCATTAAAAACCGGGTAAGGGACTCGAGGGTTACAGTGTATTGTAATTTAGGCGATGGGCTGACAACCTGTCACTATAGCAATACACTTTTCAATCTTAAATTACCCTCAATTTTTGTCAGACGTGGCAGAAGCGCCTTTTACGAGTCGTTTAACGCTCTGCCTACCCCGTAAGGGATAGATGCGTGATTATATATATTCAAAATTCAAATTCATATGTACGTATGTAACTTCTTATACTATATGTTAATGTTTTTACTTTCATAGCACCTCTGGGAACAGATGGCAACGTTGAAAAAAAAATGGCTGATTCAAAGCTCAATTATGAGGTGCCTGTCAAAACTGAGCCTCCCTCTAGCGAAGGTATGACATCATCATCATCAGCTTACATTTTACATTCAAATACAAATACATTTATTATCCACATTTACAAACAGAAACTATAGTCTGTCAACGTCGTGCTTACCGCGCCCTAGGGGTACAGACGTTGGCGGGGACGCGGTAGCACGCGGCGATTGCGAACATGAACACATTGCGTCGTGCTCGCTCACCCTCCTGCTTCACCGCCCGCACCCCCGTTACCCCCCCCGCCCCCCGCGCACGTCTGTACCCCTAAGGCGCGGTAAGCACGACGTTGACAGACTATAGTTACACACATTCACAGACATTTAAAACAAACAAAATCAGTACATTTACAAACATAATACACATAAGATATACCTATTATTATATAACACAAAACAAAGTGGATAAATGAATAAAAAGAAAATATATTTGTTTTCTTTTAGACATTTAGTTGAACTTTTATTTATTTTACTTTTATTATTATTATTATATTATTTAATCAGGCAGGCAGTTGTAGCAACTGATAGTGCCTGTATCCCATTGTTCACGATTTGCTTGTCTTATTGAAGTTTTGTAGGTATTTGTCCAATTTGTTCTTAAAGACATTTGTATTCTGGGCTGTCACTACATCTTGAGGCATTGAGATAGTGTTGTTTGACATATATGTATAACATTTTTTTTATCCTCGGCCATAAATCTAAGTCTAATCTATCAATTCGTGGACGGCACGACTTAACTAAATCTTGACTAAAAATTTTGCCGTCCCTTTCTGTTCTCCTATGATAGAAAAGGTGCCAGTTGCATTTCCTCCCGGGCATGTATTAAAAACCGGGCAAGGGATCCGAGGGTTTCAGTATATTGCAATTTAGGCGATGGGCTGACAAAATGTCACTACAGCTCAAAACTTTGTCAGACGTAGCGGAACGACCTTTATTTAGGTAGTTTACGCTCTGCTATTAGGGATAAAGGCGTGATTATATGTATGTATGTGTATAATTACTAGAATTTTAGATGTAGTTCCTTTGCGTTGTTTAAATCGCATATTTTCTTTTCAGACACGGATGGGAAAGACTATTACGTTGTGCTTCAGAAAAATTGTTGCTTGGCGGACTTTCTTTTGGAAAGAAACCAATCGAAACTGTGCCTTAAATTAAAAAAACAAGTTTACGAATTGAACCAAGCCCGGCCGGACATAAGAATCAAATCGCAATTCCGGCCGAATGTGCCGAAATGTTCCTGGATGGTGGGTAGTTGTAAACTGAACAAATTGTTTTGCTTCGTCTGCCTCCTCTCGCATACATCTTCACACGGTAGTTGGAGTAAGGATGGCTGGGGCCCGGAAGATATCAACTTCGAATCGGAAGCAAAGGCACACGGGTGCAGCATCAAACACATACATAATGTTTTGACCATTTGGCGGGTACACAAGCCGAAAGATGTAATGGCGGCTCTTTCTAATGACAATTTGAAGGCAAAGGAGGTTGAGTATAATAAGAAAGTGAAGCGAAATAGGGATCTGATGAAACGATTCATTGATACCGTGATTCTTATGGCCAAACAGGGAGTACCTCTCAGCGATTCAACTGATTCGAAACGCGACCACTACGTCGAAACATTACATTACTTAAGAGAATACGATGCTCTACTTGACTCGCATTTGCAAGAGAGGTTGCCTGATGCAGCAGGCTTATCTAGAAACATTCAAACAGATATAATTCGCAGTATCGCGTCTGTTATGAAAGACGCCATCAAACTTGAAATCAACCAAGCTAATTTCGTTGCGGCTATCATCGAAGAGATTAACAACAAAGAGATCACAGCCGTTGTAAGATATGCTACGGAAAGCGGGGTAGAAGAAAGATTTCTAGGACTTTTTGATGTCAGTAGTAACAATTTATTGAAGATTATTGAGGAGTATGAATGTAAGGGGAAGGTAGCAGGACAATCTTTCGGTGTGATGTCTGAAGAAAAGGCAGGAGTCCAAGCGAAATTGCTGCAAGATTCCCCAATTGTCTTCCCAAGTAAAGCTCATCCGTTCAACTTAGTCTTGAGTTGTTCTCTCGAAAACGTACCTCCGTTTAATGTGTTTTTCGGAACAGTCAAGTCGATTGTGAGATTTTTTAATAGATTCCCAAAATGCTCGCGGTTCTTACAGGATAACATAGACAGCGAGATGCCAGGATATTCCCTTACCGACTGGGAATTTAATTCACGCAGTGTTAATGCCGTCTTCGACTGTAGATCACAGATCGTGCACACTTTCAAAACGGTGTTGGAGGCGAATGAAAGTCTGGAATGGGACAGTGAAGCTATCTTACTAGCCGAAAGTTTACTAAAAAAGTTGCAAGACATGCAATTCTGCTTTCTCTTGCATGTATTGGCAGCCATTTTCGAAAAAACCGACGTGCTTAATAACGTATTGCAAACTGAAGAAATCGATATGGCATCCGCGAGAAAGAAAATTGATTCTTTTAGTGATTGGCTGGCGCTTGAGTTTACGAACAAATTCGAGGCAATTTACGCTAGCGTTCGACAATATTGCGAAGCTCCGAGAAAGCAAGGCGCTTTGAATAAAATAGATATGAAAACTTTGTACCAGAGAACATTTATTGGAATCATAAAAAACATACAGAAGAACATCGAATATAGGTACAGAGCTTTCTCACAAATGTATTTTCTGGACTTGTTGAACAAATCGAAGTACGTCCAATTCAGAAACTCGTTCCCGAGAAATAAAGTTCGCGATTTGCTCACAAAATTTCCTGGGACGTTTGAATTCACAGCGCTAATGCATGAACTGATAGTGTTCTATAGGAACAGTGGTTTGAACAAGTTGGATCTGGTCGATCTTTACTCTTGTTTGCGATCGCAGGGATTGCAAGAAATATTCCCGCAACTTTTGCGTTTGTGTGAGCTCTCTCTCGCCGTTCCGCTGACGACAAAATTATCTGAAGAATCTTTTTACACGTTGAAACTGTCACGTTTAAATACATACATCGCTAATAGTAAAGATGAAAAGTTTAACGATTGGGCATTAATATGTGTGGAGAGTTGCCTTCTCTTGCAGTTGAAAGAGAAATACAACTTTTATGACACTGTATTAAACAAATTTGTAAAAATAAATAAGAAACTGCCACTAGAATACATATGAAACTTATGTTATTCTGTCGAGTGGGTATCGAGTAGGGTTTCGGAATTCCCGGGGTTTTCTCGTTCCCCGGACCCGGGAAAAAAATAACGAAATTCCCGGGAATCGGGAATTTTTAAAAAACTATATACATTTTTGTTGAGATAGTGTTTTGATGCTTTGTTTCGATTTTTGTAAATGAAACTACCACATAAATATAAAAAAGAAAAGTTTTTTGTCAATAAAACCACTATTTGATTTAAAAAATCTCTTTCATTTCTTATTATGCATTGTAAAACAGTTTCATTTTATAGTATTAAATTAACAAAATCGTTTCTCAAAGTATCTTTTTAGAGTTTGTAACTCTAATCATATTATACAATGTTATGTCTTTTAACATTATTATATATCTTTTATTTAAAAAAAACGACAGCCAAAACTTAGTAATCAAATCGATTATAATTTAGTTCTTCTTCTGTCGAGTGGGTATCGAGTCTATGGACCCGATGAACCCTGGTGTCTTTAAACCGCCTAGTAGCACAACTATCAGGCCTCTGACATGGTTGTAGTAACGACCGCCATCAAAGACAGCGACCGGGACCGACGGCTTAACGTGCCCTCGGAAGCACGAAATCTTTTTCTTTTTGGACAATCAGGTAATTCAGCCTGCAATATCCTAACCAAACTGGGGAAAATTCACAAAGTAATAAATTCTCAAATATCAACTTTGTTTTTTGCCCCCTGGGAATCGAACCCAGGACCTCCGGATCAGGATTCCATGGCACTAGCCACTAGACCACGGAGGCAGTTAACAGTAAAGTTAAACTTATGTTATAAACTTATAAATAAATAACTAAATTATAAATTTTGTTTTTTTCTACACGATTGGCAATTTTGAAATTAAATAAAATCTTTTGTAATCTTTTTGGCGTAGTGGGAATGGCGAACCTTATGTTTTACTAAAAATCTTTCAGTGCACGATTAAACCGATTCATTTGTGTATCTGTCATTCCTTTTCATATTAATCTGAATTATAGGTTTAAAAATTCTTTATTCTCATTAAAGACAACGTCACTTACATGAGAACAGATATAAAACATAAAAATAATAGTCATTCGCACTGCACTTTACACTGTTTCTTGTTGATACATACATACATAAATCACGCCTTTACCCCTTACGGGGTAGGCAGAGCGTTTAACGCCTCGTAAAAGGCGCTTTCGCCACGTCTGACAAAAATTAAGGGGACTATTTTAGATTGTAATATGTATTGCTTTAGTGACAGGTTGTCAGCCCATCGCCTAAATTACAATACAATGTAACCCTCGAGTCCCTTTTGCTGACTTTAACAGCATGCCCGGGAGGAAGGGCAGCTGGAACATTCTATGTTTTTCTATCTCTCCCAGTCCAGCATGGAAGAAATATAAATAAACATTGAGTTATTAAACTCTGCCTCTCAATAACAGAATACATCATTATTTAGCTAATTAATAATATATGCTGAATCTGAATTATTTATTTCCTTTCCTCCATAATGTATGGTTTAGTTTATTATCTATTATAATAATTTATACATACATACATACGTAAATCACGCCTTTATCCCTTACGGGGTAGGCAGAGCGTTTAACGCCTCGTAAAAGGCGCTTTCGCCACGTCTGACAAAGTTTTGGAGAGTTATTTAAGATAGATTTGTAAGAAAGGCTATGATAAATTCGTCACTCCCGTTTCGGTAGCTTAGTGGTAGAGCGATGGACCGGCATTCTAGAGACGCAGGTTCGAGCCCTGCCCGAAACAAATTAATTATTTTCTTTCTTTCATATTGTATAAAATAAAAAAGCATTGTGATTGCTTAAAATCCTTACAAAATATCCAAAATATTTACTTGTGATTTATGTCTTAAAGCGTCACGTTACTGAAATGTTTTCGCTTCTAAATTGATTTATCGAAATTCCATTAGTAACGCTTCACTTCAAATCACAAATAATATTTTTTATTTCTATTTGTGGGTAGAATCGAATGGATTAGGTATAATCGTGCGCTGCGACATCGCAGTTTTCTTTTAATACATACATACATTTAATCGTAGATATTAGTCGTTAAGCCATATCAGAGGCCAGTGCTAAGCATTGGCGGCTTGAAAACTCTGACCTAATCTATGATTGGGTCTGGTTTCCCTTCTGGGTTGCGGAGGTCAGATGGCAGTGGCTCTATGTAAAAACCAGTACCCTCGTTCAATCCCCTAGATTAGGTAGCCGACCCCGTGAGATACGGGATAAGGCTAGGGAGATGATGACATACATACATATAATCACGCCTTTATCCCTAATGGGGTAGGCAGAGCGTAAACAACGTAAATAAAGGTCGTTCGCCACATCTGACAAATTTTGAGAGTTTTGTAAGTAAAATAGATGTGTATATTGCTGTTGTAACAGGTTGTCAGTAAATTACAATATACTGAAACCCTCGATTCCCTTAGCTGGTTTTTACAGCACGCCCGATAGGAGATGCATCTGGCACATTCTATGTTTTTCTATCGCTCCCATATACATATATGTATAGAAAACATTTTATTATAGCATGGATTAAAAATAAAATACATATATGTATAGAAAACATTTTATTTCTTCCTAATAAATCTCTAGAAGGGTCGCGTCTGTACATTAAATATTTTTACAAAAAAATAAATTCAGCAAAAAAAATACATATGAGAACGCTACTCCGCGCGTAGGAGCAGCGGGATCTGCTAGCACGCGCGCGGAATCGTGTTTTCCATACAGAAACAAAGATCAGACAATGCGAAACACGATTCCGCGCGCGGGTTAGCAGATCCCGCTCTTACGCGCGGAGAAGCGTTTTCAGTATGTTCGACACTGCGTGTTTTCCATACAAACCGGGCGTACGAAGTCGCGGGCACAGCTAGTTTTAAATAAAGGTTTCCATTCACAATATTCCAAGCTCCATACAAAAATGTTACAACCCCTTTGTTATTCCTAAAAATGAGAAATAAATTCTAAATAGTATAGGAATTTATGAATAATAAAAATAATTTATTTATTCTTTGACATAGATTCCATGAAATATCGCTTGTAAGGGACAGCGTCCCGCAAACTGATAGGTTTTGCTCAGTCAACGACACTAAACTGTTAGATTGACCGCCATCGGTGGGAGGACTATTCATCATCATCTCCCTAGCCTTATACCGTTTCTCACGGGGTCGGCTTCCTAATCTAGGAAATTGAACGAGGGTACTGGTTTTTACACAGAGCAATTGCCATCTGACCTCCGCAACCCAGAAGGGAAACCAGACACAATCCTAGATTAGGTCAGAGTTTTCAAGCCGCCAATGCTTAGCAGTGGCCTCTGTCATGGCTTAACGATTGATATCTACATTATTAAACGATATTAACTGGGACCAACGGCTTAACGTGCCTTCCAAAGCAAGGAAAAAGCGCCGAATAAACGTAAACCCTATATCCCTATAGTCTAAGCTCCCATTGCACCAAACCCTACCTCACAAGGTGGCAGATCAGAAATGTAATGTAGTGATAGATACTACCTAAGTACACGGGTATTTAGTAGGTTGCCATCGCATATCCTGGAAGAACATATTTTTTTTTTCGTATTCGTATCCCTATTTTGATCGAAAATTGCATCATAAGGTGGCAGATCGAAACGTTGACACATCGAAAGGGACACATTTGTAAGTAAGGATCCACATAGGTTGCCAGCCCAAACCCTGGCAGGTTCCAAGGTCAGCCATGTTTTATGAGCCCCAAAAATGGGGTAAATTACCTCATCAGGTGGCAAGCTAAAACTGATGCGGGTCGATTGCCATGGACGTGCCGTTCACTAATATACAGGGTTGCCTGCCTTCAGCCTGGTAGTTTTTCTGGTCAGCCACCTCAAACAATATATGTGGCAAAATTTTTAAATTCTTGTAATTATACTATGATTCAGGGTATAATGTAATAAAAATCAGGATTTTAAATTAAAGTCGACGTACTAACAGACTTGCGTTATATGTTGTTGAAATAATAGGGTAAATGTACCAGTTTTGGTCATCGGTACCTATATCTTAAATATTCAAAAAAGTGATGTTGCCTATTTTCATCATATAGGGCAAGATTAAGAAAAAGAGCCCGATGGTGTAGTGGATAGGGCTGCTGCCTCCTGAGCGGGAGGTCGTGGTTCGAACCCCACCACGTACCAATGTGCTTTTCGGTTTTCGAATTTCATATGTACGTTTATTCAGCGCTTTGTCCGTGCTTCGGAAGGCACGTTAAGCCGTTGGTCCCGGTTAATACCGTAGATATTAGTCGTAAAGCCATATTAGAGGCCAGTGCTAAGCATTGGCGGCTTGAAAACTCTGACCTAATCTAGGATTGGGTCTGGTTTCCCTTTTGGGTTGCGGAGGTCAGATGGCAGTCGCTCTGTGTAAAAACCAGTACCCTCGTTCAATCCCCTAGATTAGGTAGCCGACCCCGTAACATACGTGATAAGGCTAGGGAGATGTGGGTAAGATTACGAACAAAATGAGCTTAAACACAAGGGGTTACTTGATAATCATTGGAAAATTCTAGCATCCACCCATGATCCACACTCTGACTCAAGATGTTGAGATCGGACCAAGTTATTTAAATAAAATTCCTACTAAATAGGCTCTTAAGGGTCTCAAGCATTTAAGAAAGTAGCTATTTAGACTATTCGTGTATGGTTTACGCGGTTTTAGGCTACTTCACCTTGGGCGACTTACTTGAAATTGACTTTTCGCTTATTTCATACCAAAAAGACTTGGCAACACTGTTGGCATAAACCTTTGGTCAGTCACCGCTGGAAGCGCGCAAACGCAACTCGTGCGCAAGATAAAACGACGCAAGTGTAGTTACACCTTTTTCAAGGTTTTTCGCGTTTCGCAAAAAGTTCAAAACTTATTAACTGGTAAGTTTTTTTTTCTGTTTCCAGATGCTTAAGATTGTTCAAGTTGGTTATGGACTGGTTTTTGAGTTAATGGTGAAACCTTTGTTACGAGTTACTGTGTATTTTTTTGTTGTGTTTATTTTTTTATTGTTTGATTTGAGGCAATTTGTTTTAATTTACTTAACTTTTTTAAAACAAAAATGAAAAGGAAAATCGTTGAATAGTTGGTTTACCTACTGACTATAAATTATTGTAAGTTACATACATACATATTGTCACGCCTTTATTCCTAACGGGGTAGGCAGAGCGTAAACAACCTAAATAAAGTTCGATCCGCCACATGGGACGAGGTGGGAGTTTGTAGTAACAGGTTGTCAGCCCATCGCCAAATTGCAATATACTGAAACCCTCGAATCCCTTAGCTGGTTTTACAGCATGCCCGGGAGCAAATGCAGCTGGCACATTCTATGTTTTTCTCTCGCTCCCAGTCCAGCATGGAAGAATTATTGTAAGTTTGTGGTAGCAATTCGCAGTTCTTTGCGAAAATTACGACTTAACTATAAGTGGTACACGTCTATACCTGTCATTTTATATATGCATACATACATAAAATCACGCCTTTATCCCTTACGGGGTAGGCAGACCGTAAAACGCCTCGTAACAGGGGCTTTCGCCACGTCTGACAAAAATTGAGGGTAAATTTTAGATTGTAATGATTTGTATTGCTGTAGTGATAGGTTGTCAGCCCATCGCCTAAATTACAATACACTCTAACCCTCGAATCCCTTTTACTGACTTCTACAGCATGCCCGGGAGGAAGGGCAGCTGGAACATTCTATGTTTTTCTATCTCTCCCAGTCCATCATGGAAGAATTTATATATGAGATAACAGAAAGGGACGGCATTATTTAATTCAAGATTTAGTTAAGTTGTGCCCTCACTTAACGAATCGGTAGGCTATATCGTTTTTAAGAAAATATCATAATTATATAATATCTAATTCCATGCTGGCCTGGGAGCGAAAGAAAAACAGCATGTGCCGGCTGTATTTTCTCCCGGGCATGCTGTAAAAACCAGGTCAGGGATCCAAGGGTTTCAGTATATTGTAATTTAGGCGATGATGGGCTGACAACATGTCACTACAGCAATATACCCACAAATCTATCTTAAATAAACCTCAAAAATTTGTCAGACGTGGCGGAACGACCTTTATTTAGGTCGTTTACGCTCTGCCTACCCCATTAGGGATAGATGCGTGATTATGTATGTATATATGTATGTTATATCTGAGAGTCAGAAACTCAGAAATGAAACGAAGCATATTCAGTGTTGCTTTAATATGGTTTTATCTAAAGCTATTCTAAGAAAGGTCAGGTCAAGAGTACCCTGATCCGACGAGAATGTATAAAAAGATTAATGAATGTAGATGAAGTGAAAGAAATATGTAAGGATCGTAGCAAGTGGAAAGATGTGGCCACTGCCAGCCCTTTGGGAAAGAGGCGTGATTATATGTACGTATGTATGTATGTATTCGAACTTGACTTGATCATATCAACATCTTAACAAGTCAAGATAAAATAATTCAACTATCAGCCCACAGTTTCTACGAATTCCTGAGGCCCGTATTTATAAACAGCACTAGAGACTGACAGCTAGTTTAAGTTCGTATTAGAAATGTCAAAGTCAAATCATTTATTTCCAAACAGATTCTTAAGAACACTTTTAGAAATGTAATTTCCTTACAATCTGACCTGTCAAATCCGAACTTAATATTGGTCTTAATCTTGTGAAATCGCTTTATAAATACGAGCCTAAATAACTTTTCACGAAAGCCGAATCCCGCCGTTTTCCCATTGTTTACCGTGGGAAAACGCAACAATGGCGCATGACTCGCATACACGCGTATCGCGTAATCATTTTACGTAACGTAACACTACGGAACGACCACGTAGGTCTTCGTTCTTCTTCTTGGGGTTTCGAGTCAATCGACCCGATGAACCCTGGTGTCAGAGCTTTTAAACCGCCTAATAACAAGGCCTTTGTGTAACGACCACTATCAAAGACAGCGACCGGGACAGACGGCTTTGCGTGCCCTCCGAAGCACGGAATCATTTTCCTTTTCGGATAATCAGATGATTCAGCCTGCAATGTCCTAACCAAACTGTGGAAAATCTCACAAAGTGATAAATTAACAAATATCTACTTTGTGTTCCCTGGGAATCGAACCCAGGACCTCCGGATCGTAAGCCCATGGCTCTGACCACTAGACCACGAAGGCAGTTACGTAAAGATTCCAGATATGCGCATGAGAACTGTGAAGAAACATGTGAAATTCTTATTTGTTCACGATTAGTTGGTATTTTACCTGCCTCCGTGGTCTAGTGGTCAGAGCCATGAGCTTACGATCCGGAGGTCCTCGGTTCTATTCCCAAGGTGGGAGACAAAGTCGATATTTGTCAATTTATCATTTTGCGAGGTTTTCCCCAGTTTGATTAGGACATTGCAGGCTGAATCACCTGACTATTCGAAAAGTAAAAGGATTCCGTGCTTCGGAGGGCATGTCGGTCTCTGTAGCTGTCTTTGATAGTGGTCGTCACTCAAGCCATGTCAAACTTAAAAACTCTGACACCAGGGTTCTTTGGGTCGTTGTTCGACTCGGGAATCCACTCGCTATGAAGAAGAAGTTTATATTTGTGTTTTGTCACTTGTCGTGCCAGAAGAAGAGTTATGAAGTATTTATTCGATATCGTACTGGCCAGTCTAAGAAAATACATAAAAGTATATAACTAGTTATTTACTTCCATGGTGGACTGGGAGCGAGTAAAAAACATAGAATGTGCCAGCTGGATTTCCTCCCGGGTATGCTGTAAAAACCAGCTAAAGGATCCGAGAGTTTCAGTATAATGCAATTTAGGCTATGGGCTGTCAAACTGTCACTACAGCAATTTACCTACAAATCTATCTTAAATAACCTTCATAACTTTGTCAGACGTGGCGAAACGACCTTTGTTTAGGTCGATTACGCTCTGCCTACCCCATTAGGGATAAAGGCGTGATTGGGGGATGAGACTGATGAGTAGTAAGGTCCATCTTTTTATCTAGTCGGTTTCATAGTTTTGAAACCGCCTATTACTACAACTCTGATATGGTTCGTGTAACCGGAGTAGATGGGCAGATGAGCTGGTAGATTTCAAGATATGCAACCATCGCCCGTAATGCATTAGAATATCGTTCAAATCAGCGCGCGCTACGGCGTGGCGGTTACGTCCGTAGCCGCGTCAAAATATGCGAAAAACGCACGAAAAAGCTATTTCCATAAAAAACTACGAGTCGGATTTTAAAAACCTATGTTGCGATTTTAGATAATCATAATACCACAGATTCTTCCATGCTGGACTGGGAGAAATAGAAAAACATAGAATGTTCCAGCTGCCCTTCCTCCCGGGCATGCTGTAGAAGACAGCAAAAGGGACTCGGGGGTTACAGTGTATTGTAATTTAGGCGACGGGCTGACAACCTGTCACTACACATTAGCAATACACATTACAATCTAAAATTGCCCTCAATTTTTGTCAGACGCGGCGAAAGCGCCTTTTACGAGGCGTTTAACGCTCTGCCTACCCCGTAAGGGATAAAGGCGTGATTTTATGTATGTATGTATGTATGTATATATGTATAATACCACAGAGTAACTATTATACTACGTACATAATACGAATATTTTCCCGAAGGTACCGTGGAATATCAAATTTACTGATAAAAACTTTCACTTTTTTTAGCATACTTATTTATGAACTAGAATATTTATAAATGTTGCAATGCAGGCCATGAACTAATTTCTTATTTGTATATTTTTTAGAATCTTCCAATGATTCGTTTAGGAGAAATAAGCTGTTAAAAACAATCACTAGGAATCACTTTAACGTGCTCTGAATGAATCTTATATACGATCAGGTTATAGGCAAATACCAACTCTGTGTAATGGGAATCGATCGAACCCACGACCTCCGGATCGAGAGCACATGGCTCTTACCACTACGCTACGGAGGCAATGCGATGTAATCGGCGGATGGGACTAATAAGTCGTAAGGTCCGTCTCACGTGCAGACGGGTCGTGACCTAGATCAATGACCAGAGTATCATCATCTCCCTAGCCTTATCCCGTATCACACGGGGTCGGCTACCTACTCTGAACGAGGGTACTGATTTTTACACAGAGCGACTGCCATCTGACCTCCGCAACCTAGAAGGAAAACCAGACCCAATCCTAGATTAGCCAATGCTTAGCACTGGCCTCTGACATGGCTTAACGACTGATATCTACGGTATTAAACGATATTAACCGGGACCAACGGCCTACCGTGCCTTCCGAACCACGGTAAAGCGCCGAATAAACGTACAAATAAAATACTAAAACCGAAAAACACATAGATACATGGTGAGATTCGAACCACGACCTCCCGCTCAGGAGGCAGCGGCCCAATCCATTACACCATCGGGCTCGCAGCCTATGTGTAACTTTACACACATAATCTGATAAATAAATTATCATTCTTTATTGACAAAATATTCGGCAACTCACTTGTAGGTTTGATAGAGGCATTCACCTCGACGTTTCGACTCTATACTAGGATCTTCTTCAGGAGTTGAAAGTTGCACTCGACGCGCGGACGAGTGTGAATTTCTTCTCTCCTGAAGATACATTCTTCTTCGTCTTCTTAGCCTTCTTCTACCATTTTCTTGGTGTAGGAAGATACATATATAACCATAAATATAATCACGCCTTTATCCCTAATGGGGTAGGCAGAGCGTAATCGACCTAAACAAACGTCGTTCGCCACGTCTGTCAAAGTTTCATCTGAAGAAGATCCTTGTATAGGGTCGAAACGTTGAGATGAATACCTCTATCAAACCCACAAGTGAATATTTTATAAATATGAATAACACTTTATAATGCAAGTAGGCGATAGGCTGACAACCTGTCACTACAGCAATATACCTGAAAAACTATCTTAATTTACCCTCAAAACTTTGCCAGACGTGGCGGAACGACCTTTGTTTAGGTTGTTTACGCTCTGCCCACCCTATTAGGGATATAGGCGTAATTATATGTATATGTATGAATGACACTGTTCATCGTTTATTGATAAAATTATCATTCTTTGCTGCACGCAGTCAACTAAAAAATATATTTGACCACAACAAACGAATCGCTTGGATCTAAAAGCTACAGAACAAGTCGTGCTGACCTCGAAGCGTTGCGAAAGGGTCCGAGCTGTGAGCGCAATCTACGTCTTGTCGGTCACTGGAATAATCGTGACGTTGATAAATTAGTTTAATACACACACATAATCACGCCTTTATCCGTAATGGGGTAGGCAGAGCGGAAGCGACCTAAACAAAGTTCGTTCCGCCACGTCTGACAAAGTTTTGAGGGTTATATAAGATAGATTTGTACGTATATTGCTGTAGTGAGTGTAACAACCACTCACTACAGCAATATACGTACAAATCTATCTTCCCATCGCCTAAATAGCAATATACAGAAAACCTCGGATCCTCGGATGCAGTTGGCACATTCTATGTTTTTATCATGGAAGTAAGTATAGAATAATCGTGACGTTGATAGATTAGTTTAATAAGTTTTATAATAGCAATGTCATTGCAGTAGGATAGTATACTTACTTCAATGCTGGACTGGGAGCGAGAGAAAAACATAGAATTTGCCAGCTGTATTTCCTCCCGGGCAAGTTGTAAAAACCAGCTAATGGATCCGAGGGTTTCAGTATATTGTAATTTAGGCGATGGGCGGACAATCTGTCACTACAGCAATATTAGGTATATTGAAACAACTATTGAAAAAACTATCTTAAATAACTCTCAAAACTTTGTCAGGTGTGACGCAACGATCTTTGTTTAGGTAGTTTACGCTCTGCCTACCCCATTAGGGATAAATGACGATGTCCCGCAAGCTGAAAGGGGTTTCTCAATTTACATAAACAACTTTCACAAAGATTTTAATTAGGAAAAAGGAATAGTCGAAGTGGTCAATATTATATGGGGTAAAGTTGTTTAGTTTCGATAATCCTCTCCTGTATAGGATTATCGAAACTATGTGCGTATGTCTTCAGCAGTCTTTTTAAAATCTTATTGTAAAACCCAGGTTCCTCCTTTGCTCCCCAATTTGGGGTATACCGGCGTGATTATATAGATAGATAGATAATAAATTAATTTGTTTTATAAAGACAAACACATAAAATTTGCAGTATTAAAAAAAAAGGCGACAAAAGTAAACATCAAATTAAAAAGACAAACATAGACGATTAATACAAAACAAACAAATGGTTGTAAACCAAAAAGGCTATATATAGCTCAGCATAAAGGTTTTGCCCTGTTGAGCAAAACACTGATTTTCAGCTACTACATAAAATCACGCCTTTATCCCTTACGGGGTAGGCAGAGCGTTAAACGCCTCGTAAAAGGCGCTTTCGCCTCGTCTGACAAAAATTGAGGGCAAATTTAGATTGTAATGTGTATTGCTAATGTGTAGTGATAGGTTGTCAGCCCATCGCCTAAATTACAATACACTGTAACCCTCGAGTCCTTTTTGCTGTCTTCTACAGCATGCCCGGGAGGAAGGGCAGCTGGAACATTCTATGTTTTTCTATCTCTCCCAGTCCAGCATGGAAGAATATGTATGTATGTAGGACAGTATCAAAATAGGTTGAAAACTCTGACACCAGGGTTCATCTGGTCATTCGACTCGACAATCCACTCGCTAAGAAGAAGTATGTAGGTCTAAAACTAATAAGTTTTAAACGTTTGAAAAGGAAATATTTTCAGGATTCGGTACGGTTTGAATTTCAGACATTTGCAGAAGAAAAGTTTGGAAAAATGTGGTTACAAAGGATGTTCAGTCAAGTTTGATAAACGTAAAATACTAGATTTCTTGATAGCTATTAAGGAAAACATAAATAATAATTATCTAGCCTTGAGTGTATGGTAAGTGAGTAAGTTTTATCCTGTGATATATATATATATATACGTAGTAGGTAATATATTTTACTATGTAATATAAGTATTACGTACCGTTGTTAATCTATCGAACAGACTAGATGCTGCGGCCAGCTTCAATACCTTATCATAGGGCTCGATTCTAAATCTGCTAGCTAAAACTAAAATTAAAATCTATTTGTCACTTCCAGACTAAAACATTGGAAAAGAACAGGAGATCTATTCTCTCCGGTTTTTTATTTAAAGTGGGTAGTTTTATGCGGTATCCGTCATCGTCATATGGCGGATTAAATTATAATAATAGACGAATACACGACCAGATACTGCCACACAAAACTCTCAGAACCCAATTATTAACCCTGATATACACTTGGCTTAGGCCCGTGTATACCATACATATAGTCACGCCTTTATCCGTAATGGGGTAGGCAGTGCATAAACGACCTAAACAAAGGTCGTTCCGCCACGTATGACAAAGTTTTGAGGGTTATTTAAGATAGATTTGTGGGTATATTGCTGCAGTGACAGTTTGTCAGCCGATCGCCTAAATAGCAATATACTGACACCCTCGGATCCCTTACCTGGTTTTTAGAGCATGCCCGGGAGGAAATGCAGCTGGCACATTCTATGTTTTTATCTCGCTTCCAGGCCAGCATGGAAGTTATGGGTATAGTATAGGTTATCTCTACGTAATACACGTGTTGGTAAGTACTTATACTCCTATTTATAAAGCAATCTCAAGATTGAGAGCAATATTAAGTTTTAACAAACCAAAATGTACTGAAATGACATTTCTAATACTAACTTAAACTAGCTGTCAGTCTCAAGTGCTGAACAATACGGGCCTAAGTTTAAGTCTTCTTATTCTTCTTGCAGTGCCGGTATCCTAAAGGATGTTGGCGACCATCTCTCTAAATACATTCCTGTCTTCCGTTAATCTTTTTAAGTCAATTGTAGCCAATATCCAGACCATGTTTTGAGGTTATCATACCAAGATGTTCTTCTCCTCCCTCTTCCTCTTTTCCCGTCTATTTTACCCTCTCTATCTATATCTTCTTCTTCTTAGCGAGTGGATTCTCGACCGATGAAACCGGGTGTCAGAGTTTTCTAGCCGCCTAGTAGCACAGCTAATAGGCCGCTGACGTCAATTGTTCCCAGTACTCCCCTCTAGCCCTGTCCCCCGGGGTGACAGCTGGGAATTGTCTTCCCAGTTGTCACCGGGGTGACAATTCGTGCCGATCGATTGTTCCCTTTGAAAGCTGAATAGAGGGGACAAATAGGAAGTCTATTTCCCAGTTGTCACGGGGGGGGGTGACAATTGCTACGATTACTTCCCAGAAAATACAAAAAACATGTAATTTTTCCATAGGTTTCAGCTTTTTTATTTGTTGTGTTATATAGAATCAAATAAAAAATCAACATTATGTTTCACTTACTTATAGGTACAATCATCAACCATGTAATTGGTTTATTACTCTTATTAATACTTGTCGTTTTTCTAATTTAATTTTATTACTATGCTACTATTATTTTCTACGGCAACATCGAGTTAGATATATATTTCTTTAAATGTAGGTAGAAACATATTTTTTAAACTGATGATGCATTTCCTACGATAAACTTCGTTAGTTCCGCCCGCTGTGTCACTCACTGTTAAATACAGCAAATAATATCCGAGAATAGTGCATGTTCCAGTTCGGGTGAATCTACTTTTGGGATAATAAACAGATGAATTGGAAGCATTCTAATACGAGCTGTACATCAATTTTATAAGAAGAAACAGTACAATATATTGTACTGTTTACAGGCACCCCGGGGGACAGGGCTAGAGGGTCCCCTCTAGCCCTGTCCCCCGGGGTGCCGGTACTGGGAACAATTGGCTGACGTGGTTTGAATAACGACCACTATCAAAGACAGCGACCGGGACCGACGGATTAACATGCCCTCCGAAGCACGGAATCCTATTTCTTTTCGGATAATCAGGTGATTCATTCAGCAATGTCCTAACCAAACTGGGGAAAACCTCACAATCATCAATTTTATAAGAAGAAACAGTACAATATATTGTACTGTTTACAGGCACCCCGGGGGACAGGGCTAGAGGGGACTACTGGGAACAATTGGCTGACGTGGTTTGAATAACGACCACTATCAAAGACAGCGACCGGAACCGACGGATTAACATGCCCTCCGAAGCACGGAATCCTATTTCTTTTCGGATAATCAGGTGATTCATTCAGCAATGTCCTAACCAAACTGGGGAAAACCTCACAAAGTGATCAATTGACACATATCAAGTCTGTGTTTCCCCCCGGGAATCGAACACAGGACCCCCGATCTTAAATAGGTATTTGAAAATCAATTCAAGCTCTGTTACATGATTTATCGTTTTGAACAACCGTATAAAATCTATAACGAATTAATTTTCTAATAGATTTTTGCTCTCACAATGCTTTTCTTCCATGCTGACTTGGGAGCGAGAGAAAGACATAGAATGTGCCAGCTGCATTTCCTCCCGGGCATGCTGTAAAAACCAGCTAAGGGATCCGAGGGTTTTAGTATATTGTAATTTAGGCGATGGGATGACAACCTATCACTACAGCAATATACTTACAAATCTATCTTAAATGACCCTCAAAACTTTTTCAGAAGTGGCGGAACGACCTTTGTTTGGGTCGTTTACGCTCTGCCTACCCCATTAGGGATAAAGGCGTGATTATATGTACAATGTTTTTTTTTACTTCTGATACATACAAACATACATATTACTACTTCTGATAATATTAGAAATAACAAATCAATAATTCGATCGCTGACTGACGGAATCCTGTCAGCGGTCGAATTTTTACATACATACATATAATCACGCCTTTATCCCTAATTGGGTAGGCAGAGCGTAAACGACATTTAAAAAGGTCGCTTCGCCACGTCTGACAAAGTTATGAGGGTAAGATAGATTTGTAGGTATATTGCTTTAGTGACAGGTTGTCAGCCTATCTCTTAAATTGCAATATACAAAAACCCTCGGATCTGGTTTTTACAGCATGCCCGGGAGGAAATGCAGCTGGCACATTCTAAGTTTTTCTTTCGCTCCCAGTCCAGCATGGAAGAAATTTGATCGAATTTTTGATTTGTTATTTTTAATATTTTCAGATTTATATAAAAAAATAAAGTTTAAAAGCTGACTATGTATTCTACGCAATTGGGATTTTTAAACTTTTTAAAATTGGTATTTGTTTTAACTGTTTACTTATTTATTCTAAGTATTACTACGACTATATTATAATTTATTTATTTATTTAACAGTTTATTGTTCACAGAAACACACAAATCAATTACATAGGAATCAAGACACAACAGGTACTGCTTGTTTCTTAAATGAAATGTTTTACAGCAGACCTAAGAATTGAGATAGCATAAAACGTAAAGCGGCTAAGACGTGCACAATATGAATACAAATTAGGTACATCACTACATAGTATAAAACAAAGTCGCTTTCTCTGCCCTTATATTCCTATGTATGCATAAATCTTTAAAACTACGCAACGGATTTTGATGCGGTTTCTTTTAATGGATAGAGTGATTCAAGGGTTTATATGTATAATATAGTAGAGAAACACTGATAATTTCCGTGCGAAGCCGGGGCGGGTCGCTAGTGAACAATAACATAATGTATTTAAGCTCATATTTATAAAGCAATCTTGGTTATTCCAGATAGATTTATACCTATATTGCAGTAGAGACAGGTTGTCACCCCATCGCCTAAATTACAATGTACTGAAACCCTCGGCTCCTTTAGCTGGTTTTTACAGCATGCCCGGGAGGAAATGCAGCTGGCACATTCTGGTTTTCTCTCGCTCCCAGTCCAGCATTAAAGTTGTAATGATATTTCTGATACAAACTCGAAGTTGATTGTAATTACGGGCCTTAGTCACCTTTGACCAGTCTGCGAGAGTTATCTCAAGTGCTAATGATAAATACCATTTATTTTGAGAAAGTTGTTGCTTAGCGAGATATACTGCTATGTTTGTATTAGAATTGAGGTTATGTTTGACTGTTTTTGACACAGCACAAAGTAAGAACTGTTTACTTTTCGTTGTTTTTTTTCTTCCATGCAGAGAAAAACATAGAATGTGTCATCTGCTTTTCCTCCCGGGCATGCTGTAAAAACCAGCTAAGGGATCCGAGGGTTTCAGTGTGATTTAGGCGATTGGCTGACTACCTGTCACTACAGCAATATACCTACAAATCTCCCTTAACCCTTTCCACGACAAGAGTTTTCGTCAAAAACGTTCACCACACGCCACGACAATAAACGTGGTTGATTTACTAGTGTTGGCGATATTAAATATCGATTTTAATAATTTGTAATAAATAAATCATTTTAAAAATATATCTATAGTTATTTTCAAGTTCATGGGATTTACTTTATTATGTTTTACTCCTCGAAACATTCTAAAATGTATTGAAATGTCAGTGGCGTATTAATACAGTGAAAAATCGCACAAGTAATGATGATACTAATTGCATCACTACGTGTCTGATATATCAGACAGTGGCGTACGCTTAATATATGTTTTCGGCGAGTGTTAGTGATGTGTCAACTTCCGGTCATAAACTTCGATACCTTACGAAAGAGTTACTTCTAACTTATTGATTTAATTATAGATTTAAAAATCCATACTTCCATACTAATAATATAAAAGCGAAAGTAACTCTGTCTTTCTCTCTGTCTGTCTGTCTGTTTGTTTGTTTGTTGCTCTTTCAGGCCTAATCGGCTGAACGGATTTGGATACAATTTGGTATGATGATAGATAGTAACCTGGAGACGGACATAGGTTATATATAATCACAACACCGTACATAGGGGGTAGGTAGTAGGCAGGGAACTGAATTTAGTTAGTGATTTCATTCACATCTAAACGGCTAAACGGATTTTTATGAAATTTTGTATGGTGATAGATGGTAACCTGGAGAAGATAAAGGCTATATATAATCACGCCACCGTACTTAGGGGGTAGGTAGTAGACAGGGAAATGAATTTAGTTAGTGATGTTCAATCGTTTTTGATAAGACTTTTTCATTTGATCTAAGTGTTAAATAGGCAAAAGCTAAGGATACAAATAATCACGTCCCTGTGCTTGGGGGGTAGGCAGGGAACTGAATTAAGTTAGTGTTTTTAACTGATTTTGTTATTTTGATTATATTAACACAGCAACGCAAAGTTGGTAACCCACTAAATAACATGATTTTGCAAGGTACTTCCATAATTTATCGATAACTCCTACCGTCATTGTACAGCACTAAATAGATATTTCTAGAAACATCTATCGCCTCTGACGTCACTTCCGAGTCTGATATATCAGACGTTGGCGTACGAGACTGATGCATGATCGTGTCTCTATAGTGTTGTGGCATACCATGCTATTTACTAGATGCGATGCAAAACATCATTCGAAAATAAATGCATTTTCTGTGGTAAAATTACGTCACACTAAAAAGTTTTATGCCCAAAATAAATACCCGTATAACTTTTACTTTCTTAGATGTTTCTTTATAGTTAACACTTATAGTTCCAGATTTCTGGTTTTGGTAGTAACATTGTAATGTAACATCACTAATGTCTGATTAATGTCTGATATATCAGACATTGGCGCTGAGGGTTGAAGTAAAAAAAGAGTCGGATTTAGCTAATAAACACGGTTTTGTTTTTAATTATTTCTAATTAAAATAACATTATAATACATTGTGAAATTGTTATTTTTGATAAACCAAAGTATAAACTGTCTGAAAATGTTATGAATATGTCGTCAGGTACTATAACAATAAGAAAAAATAGAGTTAGATTGGTAAGATTTATTTGTCTGATATAATAGACTTTGGCGGCGAGGGCCCGAAACTTAAATGTCTGATATATCAGACTTTGGCGCTGAAAAGGTTAAATAACCCTGAAAACTTTGTCAGACGTGGCGAAACGGCTCTTGTTTAGGTCGTTTACGCTCTGCCTAACCCATTAGGGATAACAGCGTGATTATATGTATGTAGGTTTTTTACTACTGGGCTCGATTATATATTTACTGGCTGAAACTAAAATTGAAATCTATTTGTCGCTTTCAGACTAAAACATTGGAGGAGATCTATTCTCTCCTGTTTTTAATTTATAGTCAGTGATTTTATGCGTTATCTGTCATTTTTATCCGCCGTCATATGATATGGCGGTTTATCCGATGTCAGAAATACTGGGGAAACGTTCAAAAGCTCGTCAAAATCTAGCGGCCGAATGTAAAACCATAAAGTATAAATTCCTCTCCTTTTTCAGTTTTATTATATTGAAAGTGAGAGATAGATTTTAATTTTAGTTTTATCCGGTGGTATCTAGATTCGAGCTCACTGTTTGCTTTAAAAATATGGTTATCCCAGTTATAAAATTAGAATAGTTATTCAATCTTATCATATTGATAATATATAAAGATGAGATTAAGATTTATCATAAAATTTCGTTGCAAACATTGAATTAGTTTGATTCTTCTTCTTCTTAGCGAGTGGAATCTCTAATCGAACGACCTGATGAACCTTGGTGTCAGAGTTTTTTAACCGCCTAGTAGCACAGCTATTAGGCCTCTGACGTGGATTGAGTAACGACCACTATCAAAGACAGCGACCGGGACCGACGGCTTATCGTGCCCTTTTTTACGGACAATCAGGTGAATCAGCCTGCAATGTCTTAATCATACATACATATAATCACGTCTTTATTCCTAATGGGGTAGGCAGAGCGTAAACGACCTAAACAAAGGTCGTTCCGCCACGTCTGACAAAGTTTTGAGTGTTATCTAAGATAGATTTGTACGTATATTTCTGTAGTGACAGGTTGTCAGCCCATAGCCTTAACTACAATATAAGGTAAAGAGCCCTTGTAAAGCCCATTTTTTGCAAAATTTGAATAAATAAAGAAATATAAATAATGTAATAAAATAAACTTAATCACTGCGTAGCTCGTTTATTTCAAAAAAGGGATCAATTAAAAGTAAACATGTTAATACAAAATATTTAAAGAAAATTTTTATTTTTTAAAACCCTTAAAGTGGGCTTTTTTAGAAACATAGGCTCTTTTTATGGCCCAATATTTATAATATTAATTTATGTATACTATCAAAACAAAACATTGCTTAAACGTTAAATTGAACCTATAAATTTGAGATCCTCAGGTAATCAGTCTGTCACTGTAATTTTTATGGTCATAAATGGACGGCGGGCTATCTTAGGCTTACGAAAACTTAATCTAACTATAAAACAAAAAATTCTTTAAAAAATAAAAAAACAACATATTGGTTCTCTTATCCTAGTATTGTTTAAAAGATAGACAATAATGTATTACAAAATAACATATTTTTTTTTCTTTTTAACGTTTGGTGGGCCTTATAAAGAGTATAGAAAATATAGGAACAAAACTATGCGGAATAGGAACAAAAAATGTTAACTTGGCTGTTCTTATCTTACTTAGGACTAGGACTTACTAAGAACGACGTAGAATCAATTGTATGCCCAGAATGTAACTATTATTTTAGTTGCATTCTGGGCAGAGAAATTCTTCTACGTCGTTCTTAGTAAGTCCGACACATTCCTCATGGT
Organism: Scrobipalpa costella; assembly: GCA_949820665.1. NCBI lineage: Eukaryota > Metazoa > Arthropoda > Insecta > Lepidoptera > Gelechiidae > Scrobipalpa > Scrobipalpa costella. The sequence goes on along the minus strand of OX463324.1, from coordinate 940,127 downwards.
ACCACGTAAGACAATTAACGCAATGTCTCATATCAGCAACTCGATCAGCTTTACAAGCTCGGCAGTACCATCCTCCTTCAGCCTTTCCTTTAGTCTTATTTCCTCTTGTTTTTTCATGTGTAATTTCGCTACTTACCCGCTGTTTTATAGCTTGTTTTACATTATTTTGCTTAATTTTTTTGTTTTTGGTAGGATTGGTTTTTTTATCAGTTTTGTTAATTTTGTTTTTAGCATTGCTTGGTTTCAATTGTGAAACTTTCGATCTCTTTTCTTTTTTTTCTTTCACGGCGTCAAATAAGTCTTTGGTAATTTTTTGGCCTATATAGTTAAGTGCTTTTCGCCTCGGTTTACTTTTGATTTTCGCAAAGTTAGGTGTTGGTATAAGTTCGTGGAAAGGAGCTCATTTGTGCATTTAAACCACCTTTTGATTTTAAATTTAATAATGGCTCATCGTCAGAATTGTGATCATCCAATTGAATGCATTGTGTTTCATGGTCTTTGTGAGCAGCATCACATAAATCCGGTGTTGCATCGTCCGATTCCGATGATGTATAAATTTTACTGTTTTTGGAAGGGAAATATGTTAAGTGTTTATGAATAGTGTTTATATCAATATTTTCATCGTCTGAATCAGATGTTGAAGAATGGATCACTGGCCTTCGTAGTATATTTTGATTTAACCCAGAGGTACTGGGAATCGGAGAATGAAACATAGTTGTCTTGTCCCTCATATTATTGTCGATTTCTGTACGATATTCCACTATATCTTCAACAGCAGATTCAGAGGAGCAACTGTAGTCAACCAATTTCTTACACACATAAGTCGGCGAATGAGTAAGTGGCTGAACAGAAGATGCAGGTGGAGATAAATCTTCAGATACGGACTGAGGTGGAGGTAGTCGTGTACTAGGTGCAAGACGACGAGCAGAGTTATCAACATTTTCAGTTATTAGTGAAGGCGACATGCAAAAACTATCTTCACAATCTGTGTCAGAGTTATTATTGTCATGCATAGCTGATTCACCAATCTCTGGAGTAGCTGGAGCAACCAAGTTAGAAGTTACGGCATGCAAAACAGGTCGCTCAGTAAGTATAGAAGGTGCAAAAGCCTCCTCAGGAATCGCATTAGGATTGTAGGGGTGAAGCCCTGTAGCTCTAAACCCATTTTTTATATTATCTTGAGTTAAGCACTTAGACCACACTTTTGAGAAAATTTTATTAAACCTTGTCTTTGTAAGTTTGCGGTCTGGATGACGATAGGCGTAAAGCAATACTTCTTCATCCCAGTGGTGTTCGTACGATTTATTGACTGATTTATCTAATGGTTGCAACTCGTAGGTAGTATTTGATGGCAAACAATATAATACTATATTTTGTTCATCTGCAGCATCCACAATCCTAGCATCCAGATGAGATGCAGCTCCATCGAAAACTAGCAAGCATTTCCCTGGGGATTTATAGTTACCAAGATGACGGATAAAATCAATGAACAACTCAGTAGTCATACTACCTTTTGGCGCCATTCTGACTATAGTTCCATCAGGCAAATTGTCATTAAACTCTGGCCTTAGCCTTTTGCCTTTAAATATGATCATAGGTGGAACTGAATTTCCTGTAGCATTGACACACATAGCGATAGTTACGTTTTCAGCATGTTCCTGTGCAATAAAATGAACTCTCTTGCTCCCCTTGCATGCAAGAACCTGTTGCTGGTGGTGCAAGGTTAGCCGGCAGCCTTTTTCATCTATATTATATAAACGTTCTGGGTGCTTAGGGATATCTAACTCATCATATAATTTCTTAATTGCGGCAAAATGTTGTGACACAATATGCTTATTCAATTTTTGAGCTCTTGCTGAGTTCATAAACTGTGCTTTGCAAACAGAAATGTTAGGATTTCGTTTCATAAAATTATTTAATCATTTTCTGCCCGCAATACACCTTTTATTATTAAAAGAATTTGGTATATTATGCGATTCACAAAATTTGTAGGCATGCTTTCGTACAAGCTTACGGGTTAAGGGTACGCCTACTTCAGCCAGTCGCATTATTCGTCTTGCTAAATCTTTTTCCTGCGCATCAGTTAGTGTAGTTGCTCGACCAGTCCTTTTTTCCTTACTACCAGATTTAAGGTGATTTCTTAAGGTTCTCCTTGGGATACTGAAAGTAGCAGCTGCTTGTCGTTGTGACATATTACGGTTTTGTATGGCATCAATGGCTAATTTAAGCTGTTGTTCCGTCCATTCGCCACGTCGCTTTTTCTTGGTTGTTTCCATCGCGTAAAATCTAAAATAAAACAAAATTCAATTTTCAACACCAATTTTATTCGAACATTTAGCGCCAAGAAAAGCTGTATTTAAAAAAAGATTATTACCTACGTTAATAACGACATACCAAAGATATGGCTGTTTTAATTTACTTTATTTAAGTAGAATTAAAAAACTTGCATATAAAAAGACCCCTAGTACTTGTTGAAATGTTAATTAATAGTTAAAAAATTAACAAAAATAAGCCAATGTCTTTTTATCTTTCCGAAAAGAAACAAAGAAAATGATATCTTATAGTTCCAAATAAGGCCCGGACTATCTTAGGAGCCCACGTGGTGGGCCTTCATAGGGACTTTTCACGGCATGGAAGATTACTTCTATTAAATGAAAATTAGCAAAGAAGACAATCAACACGTACCTTCATTCAAACCTCCTTAAAACTAAGATAACTTTCCAAACACTAGAAAACTAAAAAAAGAACGATTTACAGCAGAAACACAAAAAAGTTTACGACTGTGAGGTTATAAATCGGTAGCCATTTCTAACGTGATGAACAAACTGTCAACCACTACAAATATGGCGGCTTTCTGTCATTGGAATGAACTTGCACTTTTGTCTATGGTACTAACCGAACATAGGCGCGAAATTTGAACTACTTTCAAAGATTGCAAGTTTAAAATTGTGACAGTGGGCCATCTTAGGAGTAGGGCCATCTTAGGTGTATGTACCTTACTGAAACCCTCAGATTCCTTAGCTGGTTTTACAGCATGTCCTAGACAAATATCAAGTATGTGTTCCTTGGGAATCGAACCCAGGACCTCCGGATCGTAAGCCCATGGCTCTGACCACTAGACCACGGAGGCAGTTATGATTTGATTTGTAGAAGATGTTTTTTTATTGTTTATGTTAAAGAATCTATTTTAAATACTGGTTCTTGTGTCTTGACCTCTTGACTTGTCTTGAATACAGTGTGTATAACGGTCAACAACCTCAGCAAGATTATTTAGTTTATAATCACTGACCTGGTCACCTCCGTCGCATATGACGCTAAATACATCCAGATATACATACATACAATCAATAAACAACATAAACAAATGTCGTTCCACCACGTCTGACAAAGTTTTGAGAGTTATTTAAGATAGATTTGTAGGTTTGGTTGCTTCCATGCTGAACTGGGAGCGAGAGAAAAACAGAGAATGTGCCAGCTGCATTTCCTCCCGGGCATGCTGTAAAAACCAGCTAAGGGATCCGAGGGTTTCTGAATATTGCAATTTAGGCGATGGGCTGACAACCTGTCACTACGGCAATATACTTTCAAATCTATCTTAATAACCTTCAAAACTTTGTCAGACGTGGCGGAACGACCTTTGTTTACGTCGTTTACGCTCTGCCTACCCCATTAGGGATAAAGGCGTGATTATATGTATGTATGTATTTGTAGGTATAGTGCTGTAGTGACAGGTTGTCAACCCATCGCCCAAATTTCAGTATACAGAAACTCTCGGATCCTCGGATTCGAACCAGGACCTCCCCGCTCAGGAGGCAGCGGCCTAATCCACTACACCACAATTACATAGAATAGAAGTCGGATCAGAAGTCACGCCGACTGACCCCCGACCTTTGACCACTACAAAATACTTTCATATACAATACCGGTAGAAAGTGCCTAACCTGTTTGTTTTGTAAGCACATAATCTTTGATCATACATACATATAATCACGCCTTTATCCCTAAAGGGGTAGGCAGAGCGAAAACGACCTAAACAAAGGTCGTTCCGTTGCGTCTGACAAAGTTTGGAGGGTTATTTAAGGTTGTCAGCCTAAATTACAATATACAGAAAAACTCTTAGCTGGTTTTTACAGCATGCATTGGAAATGCAGCTGGCATATTCTATGTTTTTCCCTCGCTCCCAGTCCAGCATGGAATTCTTATAGTACCTACTTAGCAACGTAAGAAAGTAACTTGAGATGTGGCTATAATAAATTAATAACAAAATGGCTACTGACTTCTGATAAAACGTACTCAGCGGTGTCAAATTATCTTACAATTTTAATCAGTGCGCACTCATTATTACGCCGAGAAAGACTGTTCACTTTAGTTAAATAATTATATTTAGTAGGTACCTTTAGTATTTCCAACTCAGTTTTAGAATAAAGGTTAACAAAGTTTCATGTCTTTTCATTCAAAAATTTAGGTATACGTGTTGGCAAATTAGTTAATTTACTATAACTACTATTTCATTATGTTGTCGTATCTAATGGCTTAAATTTTAGAAACAAGATCTTCAATTAAAAGACATGAACTTTTGTTTATCTTTATTCTAAAACAGAGTTGGAAATGCTATAGTGACAGAATCTGTAAAAATCTCAAATCATTAATTCTGTGAGTTACGACGTTTTGTGTTATGAGAAAGTTGTTAGTGCATATTTGCAAGTTGGCGTTCAAGGTATGATACAAATCTGATTATTTTAAATAGGTATAAAACTTCCATGCTGGCCTGGGAGCGAGAGAAAAACATAGAATGTGCCAGCTGCATTTCCTCCCGGGTATGCTGTAAAAACCAGCTAAGGGATCCGAGGGTTTCAGTATATTGTAATTTAGGCGATAGGCTGACAACCTGTCACTACAGTAATATACAGATCTATCTTATACGACCCTCGCAACTAGCCAGACGTGGCGGAACGACCTTTGTTTAGGTTGTTTACGATCTGTCTACCACATTAGGGATAAAGTCGTGTATATATGTATGTATGTTCTATATTTTATGGTCGACTATGGAGATCGTAATGAATAACTAATTAATGAGCATAGTAAAGTGTTTATAGAGAGCCCGATGGTGTAGTGGATAGGGCCGTTGCCTCCTGAGCGGGTGGTCGTGGTTCGAACCCCACCACGTACCAATGTGTTTTTCGGTTTTCGAATTTCATATGTACGTTTATTCGGTGCTTTTTCCGTGCTTCGGAAGGCACGTTAAGCCGTTGGTCCCGGTTAATATCGTTTAATACCGTAGAATTAGTCGTTAAGCCCTTACAGAGGCCAGTGCTAAGCATTGGCGGCTTGAAAACTCTGACCTAATCTAGGATTGGGTCTGGTTTCCCTTCTAGGTTGCGGAGGTCAGATGGCAGTCGCTCTGTGTAAAAACCAGTACCCTCGTTCAATCCCCTAGATTAGGAAGCCGACCCCGTGAGATACGGGACAAGGCTAGGGAGATGATGAGTAAAGTGTTTATTTACATACAGACATACATACATAAATCACGCCTTTATCCCTTACGGGGTAGGCAGAGCGTTTAACACCTCGTGAAAGGCGCTTTCGCCACGTCTGACAAAAATTGAGAGCAGTTTTAGATTGTAAAATTAGTAGATATAAGTGTTTATTTAATGCGCACTTTCCTGGTACAAATATTATTATATTCTTACATACATACATACATACAATCACGCCCTTAACCCTAATGGGGTAGGCTGAGCGTAAACGACCTAAACAAAGGTCGTTGCGCCACGTCTGACAAGTTTTGAGGGTTATTACAGATGATCATGACGTATATTGCTATAGTGACAGGTTGTCAGCCCATCGCCTAAAATTGTAATATACTATAACCCTCGAATCCATTAGCTGGTTTTTACAGCATGCTCTGGAGGTGATGCAGCTGGCACATTCTATGTTTTTCTATCACTCCCAGTCCAGCATGGAAGATATATATATATTCTTTATTGATTTAAAAATTAAAAATACAGTTCAACTTAAAAAAAATAAACAACAGGCGAGCTTATCTCTATAAGAGATCTCTTCCAGCCAACCTAATGGGGATAAAAGATGGGAAATTCATACTTCCATGCTGGACTGGGAACGAGAGAAAAACGTAGAATGTGCCAGCTGCATTTCCTCCCGGGCATGCTGTAAAAACCAGCTAAGGGATCCGAGGGTTTCTGTATATTGCAATTTAGGCGACAGGCTGACAACCTGTCACTACAGCAATATACCTACAAATCTATCTTAAATAACCCTCAAAACTTAGTCAGACGTGGCGGAACGACCTTTGTTTAGGTCGTGTACGCTCTGCCTACCCCATTAGGGATAAAGGCGTGATTATATGTATGTATGTATTCACGGTAAAACGTTAGGTAAAACTTAGCTATAGTATTTCCAACTCAGTTTTAGAATAAAGGTAAACAAAGGTTCATGTATTTTTATTCCAAAGCACATCTCAAAAATGACTGTCCTTTTCCAATGTTTTTAGTCAGAAAGTGACAAATTGATTAATTAGGTATATCCTTATTTACTGTTCATGTACCTAATTTGTATTCTTATTGTGCACGTCTTATCCGCTTTATGTTTTATACTATCTCACTTCTCAGGTCAGAATCAGAATCAGAACTTTATTTGTAGTTATGGGTACAATAGAAAATAGCAGTTAACATGTTTAGGCATACAGGTGGTCCATAACTTGCCATCGTATGATGACGTACAAATAATTAAAATACTAGAAACTATAATATACTTAAAGCTATAATAACAATATTCATATAATATATTAAAAGAAAGAGAGAGCCCGATGGTGTAGTGGATAGGGCCGCTGCCTCCTGAGCGGGAGGTCGTGGTTCGAATCCCACCACGTACCAATGTGTTTTTCGGTTTTCGAATTTCATATGTACGTTTATTCGGCGCTTTTTCCGTGCTTCGGAAGGCACGTTAAGCCGTTGGTCTCGGTTAATATCGTTTAATACCATAGATATTAGTCGTTAAGCCATGACAGAGGCCAATGCTAAGCATTGGCGGCTTGAAAACTCTGACCTAATCTAGGATTGGGTCTGGTTTCCCTTCTGGGTTGCGGAGGTCAGATGGCAGTCGCTCTGTGTAAAAACCAGTACCCTCGTTCAATCCCCTAGATTAGGTAGCCGACCCCGTGAGATACGGGATAAGGCTAGGGAGATGATGATATTAAAAAAAAACAACTTTAAATATTTAGGAACTGGTACATGAGATCAAGTAATATTATCCCTAATATATTCTGTCACGGTATAATAAGCTTTATTGACTAAAAGTGAAAATAATTGTTTTTTAATCTGTATGAGAATTAGATTCTCTATCCGTTTGGGAAGCTTATTAAATATTTTTGGTGCTAAAGCAAATACTATAGACATTTCTTTTCAGAAAGAAACAGTACCTGTTGTGTCTTGATTCCTATGTAATTGTACTGTGTATGTTTCAGTGTACAATAAACTGTTAAATAAATAAATAAATTTTAATTTTAGCCGGAAAATCGATTTATTTTACTCCTCTGTTTCCTATTTTTTTTTTTATATTTTACTCCTCTATTTCATATTGCCTGGAAGATATTGCTACATTAGCAATAAGGCCGCCAATTGTACTAATTTTCTTTTTAGAAATTTGTAATTTCTGTGTTTTTGTGCAATAAAGTATATTGTATTGTATTGAAAATCTAAAATCGAGCCCAGTATCTACCAATTAACTTACCAGGCCACTCAGAAAGTATTGCGATAAATAGTTTTTATATATGGCAGACTGGCCGGTTAGAATCTTTTTTGAAAATATGATTACTTGTAAGTAAAAATATGTGTGTACCATTTTCAAAATTTCCCTCCACATTTTTTGCGAGCCAATTCAAAGTATCGTGTCTTACTGAAAAATGGATCTGCGCCGGGAACATTTTAGAGCTACGATTTTTTACGATTTCAAGTGTCGCCTGAAACCGGATGAATCATTCGATAGACTTCAAATGGCATTTATGGATGAAAGCCTCTCCAAAGCAACCGTGTATCGTTGGTATAACGAATTTAGGCGCGGTCAACCAACCTTGGGGGATGAAGAAAGAAGCGGTCGCCCTTTGACGGCTATTACGGAAGAAAACGTGCTAGCAGTGAAAAATTTAATCCAAGATAATAGGCGAATTACATATCAGGAGATTCAGCACATATTAAAGATTGGATCGGGAAGCGTTCACGAGATTCTACAAGGGCATCTTCGCGTGAGGAGGATAGTGTCGCGCTGGGTGCCGCACTACCTCACCGACGCTCAGAAGCAGGCCCGGGTGGAATGGTGCCGTGATATGCTGAACAAGTTTGAAGCAGGCTCGTCTCGGCGTGTTTACGACATCGTAACAGGTGATGAGTCCTGGATTTATCAATACGATCCAGAAACCAAGCGCCAGTCGACAGTATGGGTGTTTCAAAATGAACCAACGCCTACCAAAGTGAAGCGATTTCGAAGCGGGGGGAAGATTTTGATCGCCAGCTTTTTTAATTTGACTGGCCACTTGGCCTCAATTCCCTTACAAGATCAAAGAAGCATTAACGCCGAATGGTATACTACCAAATGTTTACCAGAAGTTTTTTCTGTTGTGAGCAACAAGCGACCAAACACAGGGCTCCGCGGACTACTGCTCCACCACGACAATGCGCCTGCACACACCGCGCTCAAAACGAGGGACTTCCTGGACAGCACACCAGTCAAACTCCTGGGTCACCCTCCTTACAGCCCTGATCTAGCACCGTGTGACTTCTTTTTATTTCCAAAAATAAATAATCAGCTCAAGGGGATACAATTTTCGTCGCCAGAAGATGCGCTGGCTGCGTTCGAGCAGGCTGTAAACGAGGTGTCTACGGCGGACTGGAAAAAGTGTTTTGAAAACTGGTTCAGACGCATGAATCTTTGTATAGAGGCTGGTGGAGAGTACTTTGAAAAGATTTAATAAAAATATATGTACCTGTAGAACAATTTTTTTTAGTGTCGCAAAACTTTCTGAGTGTCCCACGTATTTCCAAGTAAAAGCTTAAGTGAAGTAAAACTACGATTCGTAAAGCTAGTAACTAGCCTAGCTATTCTTACATAACAGGTTTTTTACAAATCATTATTTTGCACCTTTGTATAGTGTATAAAGCTAATAAGCTGTAATGTGAGAATTTTCCCATACAAATATGAAGGTTATCATCAACAGTGAGATTCTATTACGGGTTATAAATGGCCCTGATTCGAACAGTAGACAGCCTTACAAAAAAATAGGCCATAACCGACTTTATGTTCATGTAACGAACGGAACTCTAACGAACAGTACCTAAGTACCTAATTACAATACAATACAAAATTCTTTATTGCACAAAGAAACACATACAACATAAATAAAAAGGAACAAACGTGACAGTACAATATAGGCGGCCTTATTGCTAAAGCAGCAATTTCTACCAGGCACCCTTTGGGTATAGAAATTGTACAAGCAGAAAGCGGGATAGTGCATATTACTACATATAATACTTAGACAATATTTACACACTAATTACCTATAGAGTATAGATATACTTGGTTCGAAAAAGCGTCGTGAGAGGTATAAATACATATTTTTCGCTTGTCATGCTCTGAAAATGCTATTTTATGCAGGGTGTGTACATAAAATAGCATGAACGTACCGCGATCAAATCGGGGACGTTCTAGGGAAAGGTCAGGTCAGGAGTACCCTAAACCGACGAGCGTGCATGAAAAGATTGATGAATGTAGATGAAGCGAAAGAAGTTTGCAAGGATCGTAGCAAATGGAAGGATGTGATCTCTGCCTACCCCTCCGGGAAAGAGGCGTGACGTTATGTATGTATGTGTGTACATACATATATTTACGCCTTTATCCCTAATGGGGTAGGCAGAGCGTAAACGACCTAAACAAAGGTCATTCCGCCACGTCTGACAAAGTTTTGAGGGTTTTTTAAGATAGATTTGTAGCAGGTTGTCAGCCTCAATTACAATATACTGAAACCCTCGGATTCCTTCGCTGGATTTTACAGCATGCTCGGGAGGAAATGCATCTGGCACATTCTATGTTTCTCTCTCGCTCCCAGTCCAGAATGGAAGAAAATAGCTTATATGAGATATTAATTGCTATTTCAGTTAATGTTTACAAGTCAGATACCTAGTATTGTTATTACAATTTAATTAGAAGAATTACTTCCTAGTGACCAATTTGGTTTCCGGACCTCCCATTCTACGGTACAGCAGCTTGCGCGGGTTAGCGAACATATAGCACATGGCCTTAATATGAAAAAGTCAACTGGCATGTTCCTATTAGACATAGAAAAGGCCTTTGACACAGTGTGGCACTGCGGTTTGTTTCACAAATTGATATCTTGTAACGTACCTCCTGAAGTAGTTAAAATAATTAAATGCTACTTAACAGACCGTCACTTTAGAGTTCACATTGGTAGCAGTCAGTCTGAACTGATGCCTATACCTGCAGGAGTTCCGCAAGGCTCAGTGCTTGGGCCTTTACTATTTCTGGTCTACTTACATTACATGCCAAAGCAACCCCATACACAACTTGCATGCTTTGCTGATGATACAGCCTCTTTTGCTACATCTGACTGCGAACATATTATTATTAGTTGACTCCAAATGTCTATAGACCTTCTCTCAGCTTACTTCTCTAAATGGAAATTAAAATTAAATAGTACTAAAACAGAAGCTATAATGTTTTCTAGAAAACGTAGCCTACCAAAAACAACAATTAAAATAAATGGATTCCACATTCCTTGTAATCTGGGTGTTCTACTAGATGCTGGCTTGGGAGCGAGAGAAAAACATAGAATGTGCCAGCTGCATATCCTCCCGAGCATGCTGTAAAAACCAGCTAAGGGATCCGAGGATTTCAGTATATTGTAATTTAGGCGATGGGCTGACAACCTGTCACTACAGCAATATACCTACAAATCTATCTTAAATAGCCCTCTAAACATTGTCAGACGTGGCGAAACGACCTTTGTTTAGGTTGTTTACGCTCTGCCTACCCCATTAGGGATAAAGGCGTGATTATATGTATGTATGCATGTCTACTAGATGCCAAGCTCAACTGGACTTCACACGTAGAAGCCATACGCCTGAAAGGAATTCGAGCAATAAATGCGTTAAGTCCAATATTTAACAGACGATGTCAATTAGAACCACGGACTAAACTTAAAATATACACAACTCTAATTAGACCATGTATTACATATGCTGCCCCAATTTGGAGTAGCACTGCTGAAATAAATTACTCGAAACTTCAAATAATTCAAATCAAAGCTGTTAAAATTTCCTATAATACCACATTTCGAACAAATTTAAAATTACTACACATTGATAGGCCTCCCTGTAATAAAAGATTATATTATTAAAATAACTCGTAACTTCTATACTAAGAACACAAAACTATACTATACTATACTATACTATACTTGTTAACTCAATATGCAGATCACGATACAACAATTTACCATATATCGATACTTACAAACGATATCGGCTACCCCATCACTACGCTCGACCACTACGATGACGCGTAGCTGCGTCCGCGGCTACCTCTGGCCCCAACCTGCGACTCGTTACAAACGAAGGCCTAGGCATGTCCTTACCGACGGCGATGACCAAATTACCCTTGCGTTTAATGCTGCCAATATTAGTCGAGCCACACTCTGCACAAGCTCTTCCAGCAACCGCGCACCCCGCCGGCGGGGTCGCGGAGGTCCCTCCTTTGCTCCCCACTTTGGGGTTTACCGGCACGTACCGGGCAGATTCTCTCCGATAAGGAGTCCCCAAGGCAACGCCATAAGCCGAGGTTCGAGCCCTAGTGGGCGCCCTTAGGCAGTTGCCATTTCATTAAGGGTGTAGATTGCGTGTAGCAACTCCCCGCCTTAGCCCGGTGACGCATTATATACACTTTGTAGTATTTTGCAAACAGGTCCATTCAAAAAAAAAAAAAAAGCTACCTCTGGGCTTGTATGCTGCGCTCGGCTACCCACTTAGTAGAAATATTACTAAACCCTTAGCGTAAATCTTTAATTGTTACAGTCTTACCATGAAACTTAATTTAAACCTTAGTTCAACCCGTGTTTAGGTAAACACTGTTTAACATTTAAATACTTGTTGGACAACTGTTTAATTTTTGCTACCAAAAAACAACGTCTTGTTAAACAACGTTTTACTGAATCAGTCTTTTTTAAATTTGGCAACACTGTAAAATATTCATTTATCGTTCGTTCTCTATCGTTCCGTTTTATGGACAACGTATGATCATGAGCATATTTTTTTGTTAAAAAAATACATCAACACTTGTGATCAGAATTAATATTAGTTTTGATTTTAGAAAAACACAAAAAAGTGGGAGTTTGTAGACTTTACAGGGTAAAAGCTGATACAAACAACATCAATAAAGGAAATAAGGAACGGAACGTAACTTGATATGTCAAATAGTTGTCAATCAAGTGTCATTCTTGCTGTCTTGCTTACTGTTTATTGTACAACCACGAGAATCACTTGGCAGGTCGTCTTTTACCATATCCAATATTTTACTAGCAAAACATTTGCTAAACCTATATTTCTTCTTAAGTTTAGCATCGTTATTATATTCAAATGGATTCACTCTCACACCGGTGGTTGTGTTGTCTCGAAATTGAAAGTTTTCTATGTACTCAATGACCTCTTGGTCTTCTTCATCGATAAAATCCAGAAAACCTACTGTATCCATTATTGCATCAAGACACAAATCTAATTTCTGTCAAAATTACTACTGACTGATAGGTTAGACCCTTGTTAATATTTATTTTTCATTCGGCAACCCTGGCTCGCAATTTGCGTGCCAGTTCTAAATTGACGCTTAACCTGCCGTCTCACAAAACTGACTTCTACGCAAAGTCTTTCACAGTGCGAGCGATCAAGCTGTGGAATGAATTGCCCGAAGACATTCGACGAGCACCGTCTCTTGAAACCTTTAAGAGCCGACTTAAAAAACATTACTTGGAAGAAATTACTATCTGATAATTATTTATCCTTCTCTTTTATCCTGTGCTGTTGCTGTCATTTCCTTCGTCTAGACCTGGTTGTAGTTTGCATTATCCTATCTTCCATTAGTTTATGTATTAGTTTATTGTATATTATGTATTAGTTTACTTTACAATATCTATGTAGTAGCTTGTAACTAGTTTATGTATTATATGTAATGTATTTAGGATACATATTTTACTAGATTTGCAATATCCCGCTTACCGCTACGCATTTTTCTTTGACCCAAAGGTTGCCTGGAAGAAATTGCTACCTTAGCAATAAGGCCGCCTATGTTGTACTTGTTTTTTGTTGTTATCTGTTGTGTTGTATCATTTGTGTTCTTACGTGCAATAAAGTATTTTTATGTTATGTTATGTTAAACAACGCGTTTCGGGTGTTTAACTTTAAACTATATTTAAACATTGTCTATCTTAAGACAAGCGTAAAACACTGTTTTGTAGTATATTTTTTTTAAAATACGTGTTCAACAGGTGTTTAACTTTTTTGTGGTAAGACCGAAAGTATTTAAAAATACGCCTTTAACTAAAAGTGTGTATAATATAATGTTATTGTGAAAGTGACTAGGTATACATGATATCTATATTCATCTCCCATTTTAAAAGTTTCTGTAAGGTTTATACCGATGAAATACTTTTGTGTTGTATGATTTTACTAGGTTATGACTGTGTCGAACCTTTTGTATAGCGTAAGTATTTTATGATAATAAAGAACTTTACAAATCAAATCTAATCAATTAGAAGAATTTTATAGTTTTGTATCAGAGCAAAACAAATTCTTAAGACAGGTACAGTTCATCAAAACATTTACTTATCATCATAGTTATCATACTATTACAAGTTTTTTATTATTATATCGCAACCTTTTTATAGAACCTTAATACTATTTAATCCAGTGTTTTATAATACAGGGTGTACTTCCTTGCTGGACTGGGAGCGAGAGAGATACATAGAATGTGCCAGCTGCATTTTCTCCCGGGAATGCTGTAAAAAACAGCTAAGGGATCCGAGGGTTTCAGTATATTACAATGTAGGTGATGGGCTGACAACCTATTACTACAGCAATATACCTACAAATCTATTTTAAATAAACCTCAAAAACTTTGTGAGACGTGGCGGAGCGACCTTTGTTTAGGTCGTTTACGCTCTGCCTACCCCCATTAGGGATAATGGCGCGATTGTACGTATGTATGTATAAGTTTTTAAAAAGTTTTATACATAATTAATCATTGTTTGTACCTATGTAAAAATAACTAACTACTGTATGGATCTCGAAATCTGAAAATAAAGCATTTTTATTTATATGCCCGCGACTTCGTACGCCCGGTTTGTATGGAAAACACGTAGTGTAGAACATACTGAAAACGCTTCTCCGCGCGTAGGAGCGGGATCTGCACGCGCGTGGAAGCGTGTTTCGCATTGTCTGATCTTTGTTTTTGTATGGAAAACACGCTTCCGGACGCGAGCTAGCAGGTCCCGCACCTACGCGCGGAGAAGCGTTTTCAGTATGTGCGACACTGCGTGTTTTCCATACAAACTGGGGTACTTACTCAATGTTAGAATGGTTTGCGTGATTATTTCTAACCTAGCTCGACACTAGGTAAATTAAAAAACTCAGTCAAATAGTCCCTTTAAGATCGGTTAAAAACGATCAGAGTTCAATTTCCTGCCTATCTGCTAAGTCAGGTGGCGTGATTATTTGTATCGTAACTTTGAGTTTAAGTACTTAATGCTCAGCCAAACAAAAAAAGATCCATCAAAATTGGTTAATAACGACCGAAATACAATTTCCTACCCACCTCCTAAGTCTTTAGGCGTGATTATTTGTATCGTAACTTTAGACTTAAGAATTGGCTGTTTCTTAATCGATTTTATGGAACTTTTTTTAAACGACTGAGTATTATTTAAAATCAAAGTACCTACCTATAATCGATTAATAAACAGCCAAAATTCAATTTTCTGTCTACCCCCATTGCAGTTTAGGCAATGGGCTGACAACCTGTCACAACAGAAATATAGCTACAAATCTATCTTAAAAATAACCTCAAAACTTTGTCAGACGTGGCGAACGACCTTTGCACTACTCAAAAATGTACATCTTTATGCAAATAAAGAATTATTGATTGATTGATTTGTTTAGGTCGTTTACTACCTGCCTACCCTATTAGGGATAGAGGCGTGATTATATGTATGTATGTATGTCTGTCTACCCCCTAAGTCAGGTAGCGTGATTGTAGGTATCCTTAGTTTTAACTCGGGTAACCCATCTAAATCGGTTCAGTTGTTTTGGCGTGTTGTGGTGTACCTACACACACAGACAAAAATTGAAAAAAAAAAAAGTTTTGATCTTTATATCGTTAATAATGCTTGCTGTAATAATTTTTTTGTAAAAATATTTAATGTAGAGACACGACCCTTATATGCATACATACATATAATCACGCCTTTATCCCCAATGGGGTAGGCAGAGCGTAAACGACCTAATGAAAGCCTAACGACCTAACGTCTGACAAGGTTTACAGAGTAATTTAAGACAGATTTGTTGGCATATTGCTATAGTAACAGGTTGTCAGCCCATCGCCTAAATTGCAATATACAGAAACCCTCGGACCCCTTTAGCTTTTTTTTACAGCGTGCCCGGGAGGAAATGCAGCTGGCACATTCAACGTTTTTCTCTTGCTCCCAGTCCAGCATGGAAGTAAGACACGACCTTTCTAGAGATTTATTATATTATGTGTAGATTAATCTGATAAATTAATTATTCCATGTTGGCCTGGGAGCGAGAGAAAAACATAGAATGTGCCAGCTGCATTTCCTCCCGGGCATGCTGTAAAAACCAGCTAAGGGATTCGAGGGTTTCAGTACATTGTAATTTAGCCGATGGGCTGACAACCTGTCACTACAGCAATATACTTACAAATCTATCTTAAATAACCCTCAAAACTTTGTCAGACGTGGCGGAACGACCTTTGTTTGGGTCGTTTACGCTCTGCCTACCCCATTAGGGATAAAGGCGTGATTATATGTATGTATGTATGTAATCTGATAAACATGTCACGTCACGTTAAAGAGACAATGACCAGTATTGTGAAAGCGAGATGTAGCGAAATTACAAAGCGAAGTGAAACGCACTATCTCTAAATGCTTTCACGAGTTCATGCTAAATAGTCATACCAACAATACAAATATATGTGGTAGTGTGATTGGATAATTCAAATCTTCGCGAAAATCCTAGGAATTTTGCGAAAGCACTGATAATTGGCTCGATTCTAGATACCACCGGCTAAAACTGAAATTAAAATCTATCTGTCACTTTCAAAATAATGAAATTGAAAAAATACAGGAGATTTATACTCTATGGTTTACACTATGTCCGCTAGATTTCGACGCGCATTTGCACGTTTCCCCAGTATTTCTGTAAATTTTATCCGCCATATCATATGACAGCGGATAAAACCACCATCTATGAATCAAAAACAGGAGAGAATAGATCTCCTGTCCTCTAACAATGTTTTTATTCTGATAGTGACACCTAGATTTTAATGTAGGTTTACCCGGTTGAAACTAGAATTAAGCCCAATATTAGACAATGGAGAAACCTCTGTCATATGTAACTGAAAATTGTCAGGTTTCTAGCGAAAACTCTCGTCGTTTTAGTATCATTTGATATCCTTAAATGAAATAACGCTGAATTGAAGAGCTGATTGGTCGGTTAGCGCTCCCATAAACAAGGTCTCCTCTCATTGGTTGACGCTTTTAATGTAATTTTATAAACGCATGGTTTTTAACCAATCAGAACATTATTAAATTAGTAGATAAGTAAAAATCTAGTCAATCAGAATTAAGGACATCAAATGTTACTAGAACAGCGAGTTTTTTCGCTAAAAAACTGACTTTATCCAGTAAGATTTGACAATGTTTTCACAATTGTCGCATTATTCGTGTTTTCGCAAAATCCCTAGGACTTTCGCGAAGATTCGAATTCTCAAATCTTGCTACGACATGTACAAACCATCACGTAGAAGGTGTACTTATACTAACTAACAGTACATTTTATTACTTTAGGAGTTACTTAGGATGCTGAAGCACGCACGAAAATGGAAATCCATGGCATTTTTTATCCGACTGCGCAACGCTAAGAAGGGTAATGTGTTTATCAGTCTATGTGTGTCGGAAACAGCTAGGGATCGCTGCTTGGGAAAAGGAAAGGGAAGGCCTTTGCCCAACAGTGGGACAGTTTAGGCTAGTATAGGTAAAATATATAAAAATAATATAAAATAGTAGGGATATTTTTTATTTAACTTTGTTAGCTTAGATACATATATACCTATATACCTACAAATTATAAGTAAGTGCATATTTAGGAAGAGTGGTGTCTCCCGCCACAGGCAATTTAGCTAGACACCAATCACTATACTGTTTAAAAAATGATTGTAATGCCCAAATCGTTTTTTATTATTATTATTTTTTTAAATTAAATAGTATGTATGTATGCGTGTATGTTTGTTCCTATGTTGGTTGGTAGGTTGTTGACAGATATCTGTCCAGTGCAAGGGCCAACAGCGAAACAATCCAGTCTTGTCGGGAGTCCATAGTGGATCGTCTGAACTCATCGCTAAGGGTGATATCCGAGTGGGGCGATGCCAATCTCGTCAAGTTCAACGCATCCAAAACCCAGGCGTGTCTATTCTCGACAAAACGGAGTCCTTTTAACCTGGCTCCAACTTTCCGGGATGTATCCGTACCGATTTCTGACCATCTTGAGCTTCTTGGTATGAGCCTTACGTCCGACTTGAACTTTGGACGTTACATTGAGTCTCTGGCCACAACACAGAGACAGCTCCGCTACACATCCTTTTACGACAAAATTTTACTCGCACAGCTTTGGTGGAAACCCCCACACATTTTCACAGTACAGCTACACATGCTCACACGACACATTTCCCTCGCACATCTCTGGTGGAAAACCAGCCTTAACCAGGTTTAAAAATTATTCATAGTGCCATTGGTCAACTGTTTATTAATTGGTTATTAACTGCCTCCGTGGTCTAGTGGCTAGTGCCATGGACTCCCGATCCAGAGGCCCTGGGTTCAATTCCCAGGGAGGAAACACAAAGTTGATATTTGAGAATTTATCACTTTGTGATTTTTTCCCCAGTTTGGTTAGGACATTGCAGGCTGAATCACCTGATTGTCCGAAAAGAAAAAGATTTCGTGCTTCGGAGGGCACGTTAAGCCGTCGGTCCCGGTCGCTGTCTTTGATAGTGGTCGTTACTCAAACCATGTCAGAGGCCTGATAGTTGTGCTACTAGGCGGTTTAAAAACTCTGACACCAGGGTTCATCGGGTCGATAGACTCGATACCCACTCGACAGAAGAAGAATCTAACTATCTAAACTTAATGTACGCATCATGAATGCAGTAAGTGCTATTAGTGTCTACATACATACATATAATCACGCCTTTATCCCTAATGGGGTAGGCAGAGCGTAAATGACCCAAACAAAGGTCGTTCCGCCACGTCTGACAAAGTTATGAGGGTTATTTAAGATAGATTTGTAAGTATATTGCTGTAGTGACAGGTTGTCAGCCCATCGCCTAAATTACAATATACTGAAACCCTCGGATCCCTGAGCTGGTTTTTACAGCATACCCGGGAGGAAATGCAGCTGGCACATTCTATGTTTTTCTCTCGCTCCCAGGCCAGCTTGGAAGAATATTAGTGTCTACTTTCTCTTATTATACCGGGTGTAGGGACAGTGTCCCGCAAACTGATACGGGTTGTTCAGTCAACGTAACGGAACAACGAAAAAATTTTTGCTTCTCATGCAAAATGACCACCTCGATCAAACAAATTGTATGGAAAATCAAAATATATATTTTTTTTGTAATAGACTCACGCGTTATTAATTATGCAGGTACATCATCTCCCTAGCCTTAACCCGTATCTTACGGATCTAAGCAGACTATGTCACACCTTCTGGAATGTAGTGAGAGCCCCAACACCTGCACACTACAGGACCTGTATGATGCCACAAAAAATTTTGTCGCCGTGGCAGAGCACTGGTCTAAATATATTTGAACCATCGACACTACAGAAGAAGAAGAACGGGGTTGGCTACCTAATCTAGGAGATTGAATCAATCAATCAATCAATCAATCAATCGTTTATTTGCATTAAATGTGGTGGTGCACGCAGGCAAGATGTTAAATACAGTTTAGATCACACACTTAACCATTATTGGCATGCAAAATAAGTTAGTAACTATGCTAAAGTTAACTATAATAAAT
Organism: Scrobipalpa costella; assembly: GCA_949820665.1. NCBI lineage: Eukaryota > Metazoa > Arthropoda > Insecta > Lepidoptera > Gelechiidae > Scrobipalpa > Scrobipalpa costella. The sequence goes on along the minus strand of OX463324.1, from coordinate 920,750 downwards.
TAATGATTCTATATAATCTTACGCGTTAAATATTCTTCTATAGAATAAAAACTTTCACTTATCAACCATTTTTTAATTTTTTTTATACAAGGTACATAAGGTAAGTCTTTTATATCCTGAGGCAACGCATTAAACACCTTTGCACACATAGCATAACAATTTTTTAAATATAATGCAGTGTTAGGTGAAGTATCATATACTAGTTTGTTTGGCTCTCTTAAATTTCTTATCTGACCATCGCATCTTCTTTTGAACAAGTTGCCATGACATTTTACAAACTTTGCTATTTCTAAAATATACATTGAGGGAAGGGTCAATATATTTAAATTTTGGAAATGAATTTTGCAGGATTCTGTTGGCGGTATACCTACAATGACCCGTATACACCTTTTTTGGGCTTTAAATGCTCTATCAAAGTCTGTACTGTTTCCCCACAGTATAAGACAATATCTAAGCACTGACGCAATATAGCCGTGGTACGCAGTTATTGCAGTACTGATAGATGCTGTTTTTGTAAGTCTACGAAGAACAATGTTGTAACTATTTATTTTGTTGCATATGCTTTCTATATGATATTTCCAGTTACAATTTTGGTCCAGTATTAAGCCTAAGAATTTGGTACAATTTACTTCCTGTATCTGAGTATTGTTATATTGAATACTCAATTCATTTGACACAGTTCCATAATTACAAAAATTTATAAAGTTAGTTTTATTTAAATTGACTTCTAAGTTGTTGTTACTTAACCATTTTATTATATTCTCGATTGATGTATTAATGTCATTTACTTGTTTACGTAAATCGTCCTTAGAATCAGTAGTTACTACCAGTGAGATATCGTCAGCGAATAAGTAGCATTCATTAGAGGTGATATCAGTTAAATCGTTAATATACAAAAGAAATAGCAATGGACCCAGTATACTCCCTTGGGGAACTCCATAACAGTTCTCTGCATATTGTGAGTGATACTTAGCTACTGTAGGTTCGTTATTTATATTAACTATCTCGACACATTGTTTTCTATTCTGCAGATAACTTGCTAACCAATTGTGTGCGACTCCTCTGAAACCATAATTGTCTAATTTCCTTAATAAGTTCTCCAAATGTACAAAGTCGAAAGCCCTTGACATATCAAAAAATATTACAAATGTCCTCTGTCTATTGTCTAAATTGTTTATTACTCTATTGACAAGGTTAAAACAAGCTAATGTGGTCGATTTACCACTTTGGAATCCATATTGTTGTTTGCATAAGATTTTGTGTTTATTAATAAAATTCATCATTCTAGCGTACATTGCTTTTTCAAAGATTTTACCTATTATTGGAGTAAGAGTGATGGGCCTATAATTGGCTATATTTTCTTTGTTTCCCTTTTTATGAATTGTCTTAACTATGGACAGTTTTAGCACCTCCGGAAATGAGCCTTGCTCAAAAGAAATATTAATTAAGTAAGCTAATACCTGTACTATCTCAGTTTTACATCTTTTTATAACTTTAGTAGATATTCCGTCAGAGCCTTCTGCATTTGTATTATTTAATGACTGAATAATTTTACATATCTCTTTATCATCACATGGTTTGAGAAAAATACAAGATGATATTATTTTTTTATTGGTATTATGACAGTTTGAGGGTTTGTTCGTAATATCAATGAGATAATCGTTGAAGTTATCAGCAATTTGTTTTGGATTTGTAATAGTTTCTTCATTAACCTTTATCTCATGTATGAATTGTTTATGTATGTTAAAGTCAGTTTCTTCTATTACTTGCCACGAGGCTCTACATTTATTTTTAGCGTTACTGATAAATTTGTCATTACAAATTCTCTGTGCTAAGTTACAACATTTTTTAAATAATTTTGAGTAGTACTTGTAACAATGTTTATTATAGGTTGTCTTATTTAGGTAATAGTTAAGGCGTACATTTCTCTTATTTTTACTACTAGTTTTTAAGCCCTTAGTAATCCATCTAGAACTAGGTCTCCGTGACTTGATTTTTATTTTTAACATGGGGAAACAGAGATTGTAAAACAGTAGAAAATATTCAGAGAATTTATTGTAAGCCTCGTTAATATCTTTAGTCTCAAATACCTCGGCAAATGATAGATTTTTTAAACATTGACAGAATTTATTTATATTTTCATCTGAATATTCTCTTTTATAAATAAAGTAACCTTTAAGTAGCAATTCAGAGTACTTCTTAGGTAGAGAAAGCATCTGTGCCGTGTCATGGTCAGATAAGTCAAAAGGTAATACTTCCCCTATTGCAGTCTTTCTGTTGCTTACTATATGATCTAAGCAGGCATATTTTCTTGTGGGTTCTTTGATATGTAAGGTCATATTGTAGGATTTTATTAGATCTTGATATTCTTTAATATAATTTTCATTTTTTAATGTATCTATGTTAAAATCTCCTGCAAGAACTAGAGTATGTCTTGTCTTATTTATAACTTTATCTAGTAAATTATCCAATTTAGTCAAAAATAAGTTTACATCATCAATTTTAGTATTAGGCACTCGATAAATGCAAATAACTGTTATTTTTTGTTTTGGTATGCTTATGCCACAACATTCGAAATGTTTATCGAGAGCTAAATCTTCGATATAATCTAATCTTTTAAATTGAATGCCATTCTTTACAAAGATCCCTACCCCTCCTCTTTGCTGTTTCCTTTTCCTACAGTATGAGTTCGCAAAAGTATAACCACAAACCTTCATGTTGCTATTTTCCAGACCTCTTTCTACAAATGTTTCAGATAAGCATAATACATCTGGTTCCCTACTCTTATCAGCTAGGTTTGAGATACATATTTCTAATGCACTTCTTTTACTATTTAGACTTGCAATATTTTGGTGTAAAATTCTAAAATATTTTGGGTTTTTATAATTATTATTATTATTCACGAAAAAATTTTGAGGAATCCGTACTCTCCAGTCCTTTTACAATATTCTCGGTCACATCTATAGTAGGATTTTTAAGTGCTTGCACCCCCTTCTTAAATTCTTGTCTAGTGTAAATATCTGACTCTAGCGATTTCTCTCTTGTCTCATTGTGATCATTGTAATGTTCGATTTCTAATATCAGTCGCTTTATTTCTTGGAAAATAGTAATGACGCCTCGGTGCCTTAGCCGTCCATCTAACGGGGAAAACATTCTTGGAGAGTAGTCCAGGTTTTTATTCGAGTCCAAAACGTATCCATATTGGTGATGTAGATTATCTAAATATAAGAGGTTATTGAATGTCTCTATTCGTTTGTTAAAAATGTTAGCTTGAGCACAAATTTTCATTGTTGGTAGACAGAGTATTACATTTGTATGTTGAACCTTGAGTAACTGTTCTCTGATGTAGTTGATTAAGCCTGGGTAATTGTTGGTATTCTGGAAGTCATTTTCTCCTATGAGGACGATACAAAAGTCGTTGAGTGTAAATCCATCCAATTTGGAGGATAGCCCCGACAATGCTTGTTGTAAATTAGCTCCTGGGTATAAGTAGTGACAGATTTTAAATTTTTCAAAGTGAACTTCAGCGTTGCTTAGAATTTTATTAGAGTGATTGCTGCTAATAATGCATATCTTTTTAAAATTTTCTGATGCAGTAGCTGCGTTATTGTTTATATTTTTATTGGACTGCTCTAAATCAGTCTTTAAATCCGAGTGTTGTAATTCTTCTGTACCATCGTATTTTTTTCCCGTAGCTTTCTTCTTATTGACCTGTTGTTTTTTTTGCCGTAATGTTGTATTTGAATCCTTTAATACTGTGTCATTTTCATGAGTTTGTTGGGTAAAAGTATTATTATTTTCTGCGCCTATAGACGTGAGAGATTGATTTTTTCTAGGATCTTCCCTTTTAGTCTTTCCAATAAAAGTTGAAAAAGAGCTTTGACGGTGCTGTGTTTTGTTGGTAACAGTAAAAGTAGATTTGAGAGATTGAACATATAATTCTTGGTATTGCTCAATTTTCTTCTCTTGATTCGCAACTGTTTCTTTTAGTTGAAAGTTTTCTTGCATAAGATTTTCAATTTCTTTACATGCATTCGACAGTTGAGTCCTTAAGTCTAATATTTCAGTCTCTAGCTCAGAAATTTTTGGAGTGTTCATTCTAATAGATTCCTCAGGAAGACTGCGTGTATCCCCTTCATTAAGCAAGGTGTCATCGCTGTCACTGCTAAGAAAACTGCTGTCCGACGTCATAAGCTCATGGCTACGTCTCCTAGATTGTGATGAAGATGAATCTATAATCTTCTGCGGGTGAGTATTATTTAGAAGTTGTGGGCCAGCCTTTGATACAGAAGTCGTGTGATGTGGGTTCTTACCGTTGTTTGTTTGCGATAGAGTTTTGTTAACTTTTTTAATATAATTCTCTGTAGTAATTTTTGACTCAGTAATGTTGCGAGATTTCCCGAAGTTGGTTTTTATAGTCGATCCTTTAGTAGTTGGTAAAGGTGTACTGGATGATGGCTGTTGCCTTGTAAGTTTATTTGCATCTTTTTTAAGACATGTTGCACATTTCCAACTTGTACGTCGGCTTTTTTCCATTAAGTCATATCGTTTTTTTGATACATTGGTACAATCAAGATCGTAAGTTTTTTTGCAGTTTGAACATATCAGGTAATTGTTTCTTTTAACCTTTTTCTTACAGTTATTACAGCAGAGATCATTATCTACGGAATCCATTTCAGCTTCAGCTAACGGCGTCTATTGTCAATAAATGGCAGAAAGCAATCTCCTCACCCAATAGAAAATACTTGGTGATTTTACTATTCAACACTAGATGTTGCTACTGTGGCAAATCACATATGTCAATCATACTTCTGCAGACACAGCGAGCACGTTAAAATTCGTCTGCCGGGAATGTCCTTTTGACATTTTTCACAAACGTTTTTTGTTGGAGACATTTCCGACACTGAACGATTTCCCCATACAAAATAAATAGATGCGTCTAATACGTCCTTTAGCGGGGATAGCGCTGCAGCGCTTAGCGGTCACTTCTTGCTCGCTCGTTGCGCCGGGTTCAAGGTCGCAAGGTCGTGACGCGTCGGTTGCAACGATTTTTGGTACTTTTCAATAAAGTAATAACAATATAAAATCTGGTATAAATGCTGAAAATTTACGAGTCACTAACACTGAAGTTAATTGTGTTGTAGTTTAATGAAGTGTGACTTAGAAACGGCAATGTATCGAAAGTTTGTATGAGATTTTACAATGTTCAAACAGTAAATACCTACAGTTCTTATCGAAAAACGGCTTGTAACTATTATTAACACATTATAATACACATAACACAAACACTGATTTAATACTAATCAATGAGCTTTACAATTTAACAATTAATTAAGTAGTAAATGGAACTTTACACATTTTTAATATTTTAATAACGCGGAGAGTTTAAAAAGACGTGCGATCGGTCGCGTGATTCCCAACGATCCCGAGCAACGAGGGTACTGGTTTTTACACAGAGGGACTGACCTCCGCAACCCAGAAGGGAAACCAATCCTAGATTAGGTCGGAGTTTCCAGGCAGCTAATGTTTAGCAATGTCCTCTGAGATGGCTTAACGACTAATATCCATGGTATTAAACGATATTAACCGGCACCAACGGCTTAACATGCCTTCTGAAGCACGGAAAAAACCTACACATGAAATTCGAAAACCGAAAACACATTGATACGTGGTGGGATTCGAACCTCGACCTCCTGCTCAGGAGGCAGCGGCCCTATCCACTACACAATTAGGCAGGTACATCTCATGCAGATTATCAAGTTTGTTCGTTTATTTGTTTCAGAACAAAATGAGGGTTCTACTTGTCGCGTGTTTAGTGACTATGCTGTGCGGTGTGCTCGCTAAGAGCAAAAAGGCCGAGGACAACAAAGTAAGTATTTGGTCTGATTCTTTTTGAACACGATTTAACTTTATTGTTTGGCATTGGGACTTATATTAATGAGTCCACGCATGCCATTTTCTGTCATCAGCGAATAGAAAGGGACATTGCGTCTGGGCTTTGAATCAATGTGGCAAAAAAGTTGCGCCGCCAGCATGGCTGCTATACCGCGGTCAATCCCAATTTCCAACATTCAGCGTCCTCGCTCACGTTAATGCGAAGCCCAGACCCACTATAAACACGGCAGACGGTCTTATAATATAACTACAGGATGCAAGGCATTCAAATCGAATATCTCCAAATCTAAATTCATCGATCATTAAAGTAAAATACAGGTTTGAATAATACCGTCTTCTCTTCCAGGTGAAGATAGCGGTGTACTACGAGTCTTTGTGTCCTGACAGCAAGAAGTTCATCACGGCGCAACTGGCGCCGGTGTGGAGGGATCTGCGAGGTGCCGTCAAGGTCAAGCTCGTACCGTACGGGAAAGCCACGGTGAGTATATGAGTTCACACGCCTTCCGTTTGGCCTCACGTCCGCGCCGCGATATATTCACAAAAACAGAACTGAAGAAAGACAGACCAACTGGCAGACAGATAAATAGAGACATGACTAGATAGACAGACGGACAGAAGTCAGTAGGACAGATAGACAGAGGAACAGACAGCGAGGATATCTAGTCACGATGAGGACTATACGAGTCTACACGCCTTCAAGCCTTCAAGAAAGACAGACAGGCAGACGGATAAATAGAGAAACGGTTAAATAGACAGAAGGACAGAAGTCAGATGAACAGACTGCGAGGATACTTCAAGGTGAAGCTCGTACCGTGCGGGAAAACCACCGTGAGGACTATATGAGTCCACACGCCTTCCGTTTGGGGTGACAACCGCGCCGCGACATATTCATAAATACACACAGAAAAAGAACTGAAGAAAGACAGACAGGCAGACGGATAAATAGAGAAACGGTTAGATAGACGCGAGGACTTGCTCGATAGCAACCAGAAAGCCACTACGGTAGCTGCTTTCTAGGCAAGCAAGATTTAGCGTATTTCTTGCCGACACAAAAGAAGAAGATGAAGGTTAGATAGACAGATGGTCAGAAGTCAGATGGATCGTCCAGACGAACCTACACCATGTTGGCAGTACAACACCATCCGATGCGCATAAGTGGTCTACATATGCTCCAAACACGGACTCAAAAATGTTTTAGTCAACCTGTGTCATCTCTTATACTATAATTGTTTGTTTCAGCACGACAAAATCAATGGCAAATGGCAGTTCAATTGTCATCACGGCGCCGACGAGTGCTACGGGAATAAGGTAAGGCTCAATTCAAACCGGAACGGCAGCGGCGCGAAGAGACCGGAAGAGCTTGCCGCGGCAGCTCGCCAGCGGTCGCGCCGCAACCAGAGGAGGCGCGGGGACACTGGCAACCGCGCGGCGACGCGAGCAGTCGCGCATCCTTTTCAAACGATACTAGTCTTTAAAAGTATGCGGACAAAGTTTAATATTATTTAACACTGAAAGTGCTCGTGGCTCCGTTGCCATTCCGGTTGGAATCGGTCCCATAATTATCATTATGAAAACTGATCGGCTTAGTTGTTTGTATTGAAAGGAGGGTTCCTATACAAGGATCTTCATCAGGAAAGAAGAAAGCCTTCACCGCCTGCCAAGTGCACCCTTCGACTCAAATGAAGATCCTCGTAAAGCATCGAAACGGCTAACCCTCCTTTCAATACAAACAAGTAAGCCGATCAATTTTCATTATCGTTTAGTGTAAAAACCGGGCATGCTGTACAAATCAGATAAGGGATTCGGGAGTAATTTAGACGATGGCCTGAAAACCTATCACTACAACAATCTATCAGAAATAAACCTCGAAATTTTTCAGATGGCACATTAACTCGTTACCAAAAACTCTTAGCCTCGTATTTGTAAAGCTATCTCAAGAAATCAAATGATTTGATTTGAGAATTTGACAAATTGCCAAATTGTACTGAAATTACATTTCTGATACGAACTCAAACAAACTCAAGTGCGGATTATAATTACGGCCCTAAATAATTTTCGCTCAGGTTCATCGGGTCGAAAACCCACTATATATTTTTTTATCAATTTCAGATCCAGGCGTGTATCCTGAAGGACCGCAGCCTCCAAGATACGGACAAGATGGAGCTGGTCATCTGTCTGATGGGAGAAGCTCACCCTGACAAGTCTATTGACACTGTAAGTGCCTTTCTTCCATGCTGGACTGGAAGCAAGAGAAAAATATAGAATGGGCCAGCTGCATCTCCTCCCGGTCTTGCTGTAAAAACCAGCTAAGGGGTTCGAGGGTTTCTGTATATTGCAATTTAGGAGATGGGCTGACAACCTGTCACTACAGCAATATACCTACAAATCTATCTTGAATAAACCTCAAAACTTTGTCAGACGTGGCGGAACTACTTTTGTTTGGGTCGTTTACGCTCTGCCTACCCTATTAGGAATAAAGGCGTGATTGATTGTATTGCTTCCATGTTATTTCCATGTTATGCCTTCCATGCTAGCCTGGGAGCGAGAGAAAAACATAGAATGTGCAAGCTGCTTTTCCTCCCGGGCATGCTGTAGAAACCAGCTAAGGGAAAAAATCTATCTTACGAGTAAATAACCCTCAAAACTTTGTCAGACGTGGCGGAACTACCTTTGTTTGGGTCGTTTACGCTCTGCCTACCCCATTAGGAATAAAGGCGTGATTGGTTGTACTGTATGTGCATTTTTTTTTAACTTACCGACATTTTTGTCATTCCAGTGCCTCACCAAAGTGGGAAAGATCTCCGAATCGGACAAGTTAAAGCGATGCGCGAGCGGCGAACAAGGCGACAATCTGCTCGCTTCATACGGAGACAAGAGCGACTTGGTCCAGAGGCCGCTTGGATTTGTGCCCACTATTGTCATCAATGAGGTACGTGTCAACAGATGGCGCCACATGAAGAAACACAAGTTCTGAAACGCGGTATCGAAGTTTTCTCAGCGATCTGCATATATACAAGTTCCAAACTTGTTCGGTGGGACTTCTATCCCCTCACAACACCTGACCATGCGGGTAGCTAAGCTACCCTTTTCCCAACCATCATCATTTTATAATTAAGGCGATGGGCTGACAACCTGTCACTAAAGCAATATACAGATTTCGTAAGTGTGAAGACGGTGTAAAAATATTGCTGTTTAAGACCTTCTGTCAGTCACTGTACACATGCCAGTTGTGGACTGATTATACCAAAAAGTCTCATAGCAGCATTAGAGTACAGTTCAATAACTGTTTAAGGTACCTGATGGGCCTAAAAAGGTATTGCAGTGCCTCGGGTATGTTCTTTGAGGTTCGCGTGAACACATTTAATGCTGTTGTGAGACACAGGATAGCCTCCTTCATGACCTCTCTCCGTCAATCTCATAATAGTATATTAAGCGGATTGTCTGAACGTCTAATTGACAGTAGATGCTACAGAAAATGGCTACAGCTAGTAACCTAACGTTAGATTTGTGACTTGTGACACAATTATGACACTGAGATAGTGTGTGATATTGTTATATTATATTGTATTTTATTTATTTTTTAATCATATGTACTGTATTGATGGATCTTGTGTCTGAAAATAAATGCTTATTATTATTATTATTAGTCTGGAATAGCCCTCAAAACTTGTCAGACGTGGCGGAACGCCTTTTGTTTAGGGAAATAGGCGTGATTATACGTATGTATGTAAATTAGCGATTCATAGTTCGGTGTAGCAACCTACCCGCTTCATACGGAGACAAGAGTGACTTGGTCCAGAGGCCGCTTGGATTCGTACCCACTATTGTCATCAATGAGGTACGTGTCAACAGATGGCGCCACATCAAGAAACACAAGTTCTGAAACGCGGTATCGAAGTTTTCTCAGCAATCTGCATATATACAAGTTACAAACTTGTTCGGTTGGACTTCGTTCCCCTCACAACACCTGACCAGGCGTCAGTCATTATTAAGGTGGCGAAATGGACTAAGTGGCGCCCCCAATCAGTAAAAAAAAACATAATTCACTAAAAATGCAGTGAATCGAAAAACCGGTCCGACAGACTCAAGTTCTAGTAATTAAAATTTAGAACCTTATAAAGTACTTCCATGCTGGACTGGGAGCGAGAGAAAAACATAGAATGTGCCAGCTGCATTTCCTCCCGGGCATGCTGTAAAAACCAGCTAAGGGATCCGAGGGTTTTGTATATTGCAATTTAGGCGATAGGCTGACAACCTGTCACTACAGCAATATACCTACAAACCTATCTTAAACAACCTTCAAAACATTGTCAGACGTGGCGGAACGACCTTTGTTTAGGTCGTTTACGCTCTGCCTACCCTATTAGGGATAAAGGCGTGATTATATGTATGTATGTATGTATAAAGTAGCGACTTACACTATTGTCATCAATGAGGTTACGTGTAACCAGATGCAGACAGATGGCGGAAACAGGTAGAAAAATAACGGCTACCAACGGCATTTTTTTTCCTGTTACTACAACGAATTAGCTAATTTCTTCCATGCTGGACTGGGAGAGATAGAAAAACATAGAATGTTCCAGCTGCCCTTCCTCCCGGGCATGCTGTTGAAGTCAGCAAAAGGGATTCGAGGGTTACAGTGTATTGTAATTTAGGCGATGGGCTGACAACCTGTCACTAAAGCAATACATAATATTACAATCTAAAATTGCCCTCAATTTTTGTCAGACGTGGCGAAAGCGCCTTTTACGAGGCGTTAAACGCTCTGCCTACCCCGTAAGGGATAAAGGCGTGATTTATGTATGTATGTATGTATTAGCTAATTAGCTAATTTATGAGGTTCTAAATTATCTTTATAACTATTACTTTAGTCTGTTGGACTGGATTGACGATTCATTGTGTTTTTAGTGAGTTATAATTATAGCTACAAATCTTATCTTAAATGACCCTCATAAGTTCGTCAGACGTGGCCTTTGTTTAGGTCGTTTACGCTCCGCCTACCCCATTAGATAAAGGCGTGATTATATGTATGCATCTACATATCTATCTTAAATAACCCTCAAAACTTTGTCAGACGTGGCGGAACGACCTTTGTTTGGGTTCTTTACGCTCTGCCTACCCCATTATCGATAAAAGCGTGATGTTATTTTTAAAAGTAAAATTAACCTCGAATGTTTTGTTCCAGAAATTCGAGCAGGCGATCCAAGATGAAGCGTTCTCAGACCTGAAGAGCGTGGTCTGCCGGGTAGCTACCAACAAACCCAACGGATGCTCGTAAATCGTGTTGTATACACACTCAGAGAGGTGTAAGGAACAGGGCCCCGCAAACTGATTTAAAAACAAAATCTGATCGAGGTGGTCATTTTGTATGGAAAGGTAATATTTTGTTATCTCATGGAAGATTTTCCTAGTGAAAGTTGTTCAGTTTCGTTGACTGAGCAACCCCTATCAGTTTGCAGGACGCTGTCCCTTTCTCCCGATATATGTACAGTTATCTTAAAAAATCGTTTCGTGATTCAAAATAGTAGTCTAAGTAAATCAAATACAAAAAATATTAAATCAATGAAGCCAAAAGTTTCACTCGGTTGGAATTCAAACCCGCCTACGCTTTAACCTCTGAGGCACATAACGTTAGATCGCACTATGGCGTAGCTGCACAAAATCAGAATCTGTCAAAATGTATGAACTTGACATTGCTGCTTCAGTGCAGGAGGCCGATTCTCGTTCTATAGAGATAATGTCGCATGCGACATATGTCGAAAAAAAATGGCGGATGTCGCATGAAAACATAATAGCTTATTCTCAATATCTCACGATAGACTTATGTCTATTGCTAGCATTCGACATGCAACGCATGGTCCATTGTAGTCGACATGACATGTCGTGTGCGACTTGTTATGTCATCTCCTTCTGCTTTGAGGTTATTTACGTGCATTTAAGATAATTGAGCTGTAAAATTAACAAGTGAAAGTGAGTGAAGTAAACTAAATTCAGAGATGAAAAATAAGAAAATTCAAAAAAATATGGCTGAAGACGATTTTATAGCAGCTTTCGTAAATAATGTGGTGGAGGAGGCAGAAATAGCAGCCGCATTGCCTCTTCGTCGGCAATGCCAATATAGAAAGGATGCATTTTCAGAACGGGAGCGATTGTTCCAAAAAAACTTTCGTCTTAGCAAAGAATTAACCCAAAACTTGATAAGAATATTTGAACCAGTTCAAAATAAAAAGACTGAATTTGATATCAAAACAAAGGTCTGTATGATGTAAAATTATAACCTCAATGTCTGCTAGGTATAGGTATTCATTTTTTGAGACGGCCACCGATTGGCCTATTTTTACTATTTTCTATTTTGACATGACTTCTATCAACTGTCTTTACACGCAAAATTTACAAGACAAGTTTTATCAAAACTATCAAAATATTTTCCTCGATTATGAAAACAACACAATCGAGAAAGCGTACGTAATTTCACAGAGAATTTTATTTGTCTATGGTAAATTGTAAGGTAGTGCACGACGTTAATGTCTGTCTACTTTCGAGAATAGGCTTTTTAATTTTGATAGAGATTTTGCGTGACATTTCGGTAGACATTTGATGACAGAGATTAAGTCGATTACGACATTATGTCTGCTAAAACGAGAATCAGCCTCCAGTACCTCTTATACATTTTAATTATTATCACTGATTTATATTTATATTTTAGTTTTGACATCGTGATAAAAATAAGTTTTTAAATTTGATTTTACAAATTGACTTATTTTAAATTATTCAGACATCTGTTAGAGTCCATTTATATAATTGTAATTTTTGTTTTGACATTTTTGATTTATTTTTATTGCGTAATCTTATTTTTTGACGATCATATTATTCTTTGACATTTTTATTATTATTGCAATGTAATTGTGAAATTGATAATGTGAAATAAATGAATCTAATCTAATCATATTAGCCTAAAGTGTCCCACTGCTGGGCGAAGGCCTCTCCTCTATTTCCAGGCATCACCATCCCCGGCTGTCTCCGACCAGTTGGTTTTAGAAAAAAGACAGACTTGTAGCTAAAAGATTTTTATATAAATTACATTCCATGATATTACGTTTCATACCTGTTAGGTTTACTAACTTAGGTTTTAGTTGCAATATTTTTTAAAGCACTGAATCAATTGAGAGTGTATTAATTTATAAGTTCATTCTTGACATTATTGCCCGCTCTCTTGTTTAAACTTTTAATTTTAAATTGTCAAACGCATGGTTTCTATAAAAGTACAATAGGAATGCAATTTTAATGCAAAAAATTATATAAAAACCACCGTTTTTTAACATAAACTAACAGAATATTGTAAATTACAATTATTGAGAAATATTGTAATTTTTTCTTATTTGACTGTAAACATATCACTAAGAACACTTTTAATAGGTATTTTTATACGGAGTGTAAGGGACAGCGTACCGAATACCACGGTGCAAGGATTACTGCCAGCGGGTTGTTCAGTCAATAAAACTGAACAACTATTACCAGTAAATTCTTGAAAAACATAAATAACGACCTTCCCATACGAAATGACCACCTCGATCGGCCAATTTGTATGAGAAAGTCATTTTTTTTATTTCCTGAAGGAATTTCCTGGTGAAAGTTGTTCAGTTTCTTTGATTGAGCAACTCCTATCAGTTTGTGAGATGCTGTCCCTTACACCCGGTATTGGCAAGTAAAATAAAATAATACACTTTAAGAATAACATTTGTAATGGTTTTAATTATTAAACAATAATAAGTTACACTTATGAGTTTAATTCGCCTATAATGAATACAATAATTTAAATGCAGATATATTTTACATATTATATTTTACTTCCATGCTGGCGTGGGAGCGAGAGAAAAACATAGAATGTGCCAGCTGCATTTTCTCCCGGGCATGCTGTAAAAACCAGCTAAGGGATCCGAGGGTTTCAGTATATTGCAATTTAGGCGATGGGCTGACAACCTGTCACTAGGGCAATTTACCTACAAATCTATCATAACTCTCAAAACCTTGTCAGACGTGGCGGAACGACCTTTGTTTAGGTCGTTTACGCTCTGCCTACCCCATAAGGGATAAAGGCGTGATTAATATGTATGTATGTATATTTTACATATAAATACAACTTAAGGTGGCGTCCCCATTTGTACAAAAATCATAATTCACAAAAACGCAGTGAATCGAATTGCCGTTAGTGGTCGGTATTCGCAATTTTTCTTCCTGTTACTACAACGAGCTATGAATCGCTAATTTATTAGGTACTAAATTATCTTAATTACTATAACTTGATTCTGTTGGACCGGATTTTCGATTCATTGTGTATTAAGTGAGTTATGTTTTTTTTTCTGATGGGGGCGCCACTTAGCTTCAATAGTCACCTTAATTAAGACATTTCATAAGGAAAAGATATGACTAATTTGGAGACAGTGTCAAAAATGTAAGAAGTTGTTCAGACGATAAAAACTAAATAACTTTTACAAAGCAATATTTAAGAGAATTAAATAAAACATAGACCATAGTATTTCCAACTCAGTTTTAGAATAAAGGTAAACAAAGTTTCATGTTTTTTATTCGAAGATCTTGTTTCTAAAATAAGTTTTTACTATTAGATATGACAACATAATGAAATAGTAGATTTAGTTATTTAACTAATTTGCCAGCACGTATCATTTATTTTTGAAATGTGTTATTGAATAAAAAAAACGTAAAACTTTGTTTACCTTTATTCTAAAACTGAGTTGGAAATACTATCACTACATAGTATAAAACAAAGTCGCTTTCTCTGTCCCTATATCCCTATGTACGCATAAATCTTTAAAACTACGCAACGGATTTTGATGCGGTTTTTTTAAATGGATAGAGTGATTCAAGAGGAAGGTTTATATGTATAATACATGCATAATATAGTAGAGAAACACTGATGATTTCCGTGCTAAGCCGGGGCGGGTCGGTAGTAAGATATAAGTAACAGTTTGGTATGTAAATCACTAAAATATATACACAACAACAAACAGCACAATACCAAGTGACCTACAAAACTATCTTAAATAATCCTCAAAACTTTGGCAGACGTGGCCGAACAACCTTCTTTTAGGTCGTTTACGCTCTGCCTACCCCATTAGGGATCAAGGCGTTATTATGGTTTAGAGTGTTTTAACCTAGTTAAGAGTGTTTTAACCTGGTTTAGAGTGTTTTAACCTGGTTCAGAGTGTATTAACCTGATTTAGAGTGTATTAACCTGATTTAGAGTGTATTAACCTAGTTTCGAGGACACAAACCAAGTAAAATAGATTGCCGCTCATAGTAAGGCCTATCTGTACAACAATATTTATTATATTTAGTAATTTGTTTTTACTGATTCTCTTCTCTACAAATGAATCTCCGTCTTCACATCATCACTCCTGGAATTCTTCTCAGCAATGGCGTCTATGAGTTCGTCAGCTGTGTGCAGCGTGACCCCCTCCCCCCCGCGCAGCTCGTACCGCGGGGGGGACTCCAGAGTATGGCGGCCGCAAACCACTATGTGGGGGTAGCCAATTCTGTGAAACCGATAATGATTTTATACAGAAAGTTAAAAGAAATGAACATATTTTAGGAGATGTGTACAGGGTATAAGGGAAAACGTTTTTCCATTCTTTTCTATATTAGATTTTTTTTAAATGCTATCATCATTACAATATGATTGTATCACGAGACGAGCCAGTTTCATTGTTCTACCAAGGGTCCGAACAAACTACGGCAAAGGCATGCTTACTTCAGGCGGTGCACAGACTTTTAATAATCTACCTTCGGAAATAAAATCCATTGAATCTTTTAACCAATTTAAAAGTAAACTAGCTCAGCATATATTATTAATTAGCTAAATAATTATGTATTTTGTTATTGAGAGGCAGTTATTTATATTATCAACAAAAAAACATTGTAAAGTGCGCACGTGCGTTGCGAACGACTATTATTTTTATGTTTTATATCTGTTCTCATGTAAGTGACGTTGTCTTTAATGAGAATAAAGAATCTTTAAACCTATTGTATCGTTAGACAAGCTCAGATCGTTGCAAAATGTCCTTTTCACTAAATGACTCTCTTTTGATAGATTTATTTTTAATAGTAGGAAGCTTCAAAAAAGACTTTAAAAAATTCAAAGGTACATATTGCGGAAGGGATATTTTGCGAAAAGGACATTTTGCGACCACGGGGCAGAGAAAGGGAGATTTTGCGACCACGGGGCAGAGAAAGGGACATTTTGCGACCACGGGACAGAGAAAGGGACATTTGCGACCACGGGGCAGAGAAAGGGATATTTGCGACCACGGGGCAGAGAAAGGGATATTTGCGACCACGGGACAGAGAAAGGGACATTTGCGACCACGGGGCAGAGAAAGGGATATTTGCGACCACGGGGCAGAGAAAGGGATATTTGCGACCACGGGGCAGAGAAAGGGATATTTGCGACCACGGGGCAGAGAAAGGGATATTTGCGACCACGGGGCAGAGAAAGGGATATTTGCGACCACGGGGCAGAGAAAGGGATATTTGCGACCACGGGACAGAGAAAGGGACATTTTGCGACCACGGGGCAGAGAAAGGGACATTTGCGACCACGGGGCAGAGAAAGGGATATTTGCGACCACGGGACAGAGAAAGGGACATTTTGCGACCACGGGGCAGAGAAAGGGACATTTTGCGACCACGGGGCAGAGAAAGGGACATTTTGCGACCACGGGGCAGAGAAAGGGACATTTGCGACCACGGGGCAGAGAAAGGGACATTTTGCGACCACGGGACATTTTGCGACCACGGGACAGAGAAAGGGACATTTTGCGACCACGGGACATTTTAGGAAAGGCACATTCTGCGAAATTACCCCCGCACGTTCACTATGTTGTAAGACACATAACTCACTTGTCAGCTAGAAGCAATCGCTTCCCGATGGTAAGCGCGTGTCTGTCGTCCATGAGCACCTCCTCGCTCAAAGCTCAAGCTTCTAAAACTTGGAAATTTTTCAAAGGGGCATTTTGCGAAAGGGGCATTTTGCGAATGGGACATTTTGCGAAAAGGTCATTTTCCAAAAAGAGTCGTTTTGATAACATTTTGCGAAAACAGTAATTTTGCGATAATGGTCATTTTGCGAAAGTTACATTTTGAGAAAAGGGTAATTTTGCAAAAGAAACATTATGAGTATGGGACATTTAGCGTTAATGGTCATTTTGCGTACGTTCCATAGTGAGAAATGTACATTTTGCGTAGTTAACCCCTCACGTTTAACTATCCGATCTAGTAAGTAATACAACTCACTTGTCAGCCAGAAGCAATCGCTTCCCGATGGTAAGCCTCCCCTCTTTAGATATATAACTCACTTGTCAGCTAGAAGCAATCGCTTCCCGATGGTAAGTCTCCCCTCTTTAGATATACAACTCACTTGTCAGCTAGAAGCAATCGCTTCCCGATGGTAAGTCTCCCCTCTTTAGATATACAACTCACTTGTCAGCCAGAAGCAATCGCTTCCCGATGGTAAGCCTCCCCTCTTTAGATATATAACTCACTTGTCAGCTAGAAGCAATCGCTTCCCGATGGTAAGTCTCCCCTCTTTAGATATACAACTCACTTGTCAGCCAGAAGCAATCGCTTCCCGATGGTAAGCCTCCACTCTTTAGATATATAACTCACTTGTCAGCCAGAAGCAATCGCTTCCCGATGGTAAGCCTCCCCTCTTTAGATATACAACTCACTTGTCAGCCAGAAGCAATCGCTTCCCGATGGTAAGCCTCCCCTCTTTAGATATACAACTCACTTGTCAGCTAGAAGCAATCGCTTCCCGATGGTAAGCCTCCCCTCTTTAGATATATAACTCACTTGTCAGCCAGAAGCAATCGCTTCCCGATGGTAAGCCTCCCCTCTTTAGATATACAACTCACTTGTCAGCTAGAAGCAATCGCTTCCCGATGGTAAGCCTCCCCTCTTTAGATATACAACTCACTTGTCAGCCAGAAGCAATCGCTTCCCGATGGTAAGCCTCCCCTCTTTAGATATACAACTCACTTGTCAGCTAGAAGCAATCGCTTCCCGATGGTAAGCCTCCCCTCTTTAGATATACAACTCACTTGTCAGCTAGAAGCAATCGCTTCCCGATGGTAAGCCTCCCCTCTTTAGATATATAACTCACTTGTCAGCTAGAAGCAATCGCTTCCCGATGGTAAGCCTCCCCTCTTTAGATATATAACTCACTTGTCAGCTAGAAGCAATCGCTTCCCGATGGTAAGTCTCCCCTCTTTAGATATATAACTCACTTGTCAGCTAGAAGCAATCGCTTCCCGATGGTAAGCCTCCCCTCTTTAGATATATAACTCACTTGTCAGCTAGAAGCAATCGCTTCCCGATGGTAAGCCTCCCCTCTTTAGATATATAACTCACTTGTCAGCTAGAAGCAATCGCTTCCCGATGGTAAGCCTCCCCTCTTTAGATATATAACTCACTTGTCAGCTAGAAGCAATCGCTTCCCGATGCTAAGCCTCCCCTCTTTAGATATACAACTCACTTGTCAGCTAGAAGCAATCGCTTCCCGATGCTAAGCCTCTCCTCTTTAGGTATACAACTCACTTGTCAGCTAGAAGCAATCGCTTCCCGATGCTAAGCCTCCCCTCTTTAGATATACAACTCACTTGTCAGCTAGAAGCAATCGCTTCCCGATGGTAAGCCTCCCCTCTTTAGATATATAACTCACTTGTCAGCCAGAAGCAATCGCTTCCCGATGGTAAGCCTCCTCTCTTTAGATATATAACTCACTTGTCAGCTAGAAGCAATCGCTTCCCGATGGTAAGCCCCCTCTCTTTAGATATATAACTCACTTGTCAGCTAGAAGCAATCGCTTCCCGATGGTAAACCTCCCCTCTTTAGATATATAACTCACTTGTCAGCTAGAAGCAATCGCTTCCCGATGCTAAGCCTCCCCTCTTTAGATATACAACTCACTTGTCAGCTAGAAGCAATCGCTTCCCGATGCTAAGCCTCCCCTCTTTAGATATACAACTCACTTGTCAGCTAGAAGCAATCGCTTCCCGATGGTAAACCTCCCCTCTTTAGATATACAACTCACTTGTCAGCTAGAAGCAATCGCTTCCCGATGCTAAGCCTCCCCTCTTTAGATATATAACTCACTTGTCAGCTAGAAGCAATCGCTTCCCGATGCTTAGCCTCCCCTCTTTAGATATACAACTCACTTGTCAGCTAGAAGCAATCGCTTCCCGATGCTAAGCCTCCCCTCTTTAGATATACAACTCACTTGTCAGCTAGAAGCAATCGCTTCCCGATGCTAAGCCTCCCCTCTTTAGATATATAACTCACTTGTCAGCTAGAAGCAATCGCTTCCCGATGGTAAACCTCCCCTCTTTAGATATACAACTCACTTGTCAGCTAGAAGCAATCGCTTCCCGATGCTAAGCCTCCCCTCTTTAGATATATAACTCACTTGTCAGCTAGAAGCAATCGCTTCCCGATGCTTAGCCTCCCCTCTTTAGATATACAACTCACTTGTCAGCTAGAAGCAATCGCTTCCCGATGGTAAGCCTCCCCTCTTTAGATATACAACTCACTTGTCAGCTAGAAGCAATCGCTTCCCGATGCTAAGCCTCCCCTCTTTAGATATACAACTCACTTGTCAGCTAGAAGCAATCGCTTCCCGATGCTAAGCCTCCCCTCTTTAGATATATAACTCACTTGTCAGCTAGAAGCAATCGCTTCCCGATGCTTAGCCTCCCCTCTTTAGATATACAACTCACTTGTCAGCTAGAAGCAATCGCTTCTCGATGCTAAGCCTCCCCTCTTTAGATATACAACTCACTTGTCAGCTAGAAGCAATCGCTTCCCGATGCTAAGCCTCCCCTCTTTAGATATACAACTCACTTGTCAGCTAGAAGCAATCGCTTCCCGATGGTAAGCCTCCCCTCTTTAGATATACAACTCACTTGTCAGCCAGAAGCAATCGCTTCCCGATGGTAAGCCTCCACTCTTCACTACATAGTATAAAACAAAGTAGCTTTCTCTGTCCCTATATCCCTATGTATGCTTAGATCTTTAAAACTACGCAACGGATTTTGATGCGGTTTCTTTTAACGCATAGAGTGATTCAAGAGGAAGGTTTATATGTATAATACATGCATAATATAGTAGAGAAACACTGATGATTTCTGTGCGAAGCCGGGGCGGGTCGCTAGTTAGATATATAACTCACTTGTCAGCCAGAAGCAATCGCTTCCCGATGGTAAGCGCGTGTCTGTCGTCCATCAGGACCTCCTCGCTCAAGGCTCGCTCCAGTCGCGCCGACAACCGCACGAGTGTCTCCCAGCCCGCCGGCTGCCACTCTTTAGAACCAGCCTGGAATCGAGGACAGTCTTAAATGAGGTCTAGGTTTTTAGGGTCACTTCTTGAGTTCGTGATATATGATTACGTGATCGTGTAAGATGATTTAGTCTGCAATGTCCTAACCAAACTGGGGAAAACCTTACACAGTAAAAAAAATACAAATATCAACATTATGTCCCCCCCTGGGAATCGAACCCAGGACAGGTAAGCCCATGGCTCTAACCACTACACCATACATACATACATATACATACATAACGTCACGCCTCTTTCCCGGAGGGGTAGGCAGAGATCACACCCTTCCATTTGCTACGATCCTTGCAAACTTCTTTCGCTTCATCTATATACATACAAACACGCCTTAATCCGTAATGGGGTAGGCAGAGCGTAAACGACCTAAACAAAGGTCGTTCCGCCACATCTGACAAAGTTTTGAGGGATATTTAAAATTGTAGGCATATTGCTGTAGTGACAGGTTGTCAGCCCATCGCCTAAATTGCAATATACTGAAACCCTCGGATCCCTTAGCTGGCTTTTACAGCATGCCCGGGAGGAAAAGCAGCTGGCACATTCTATGTTTTTCTCTCGCTCCCAGTCCAGCATTGAAATTACTTACATGGGTCACTACTTGAGTTCGTGATATCGATCGTGTAAGATGATTTAGGCTGCAATGTCCTAACCTAACTGGGGAAAACCTCACAGTGATAAATTGACAAATATCAACATTGTGGGAATCGAACCCAGGACCTCCTGATCGTAAGCCCATGGCTCTGACCACTAGACCACGGAGGCAGTTACTAAACGTGCTATCAGCTGATGCATTTTTTATCCAATAGCAAAGTCGAGATTAGGATTATAAAAGAAAAATGTAATAAACTATTTAAACACATACATACATATAATCACGCCTCTATCGCTAATGGGGTAGGCAGAGCGTCAACGACCTAAACAAAGGTCGTTTCGCCACGTCTGACAAAGATTTGAGGGTTATTTAAGTTCAATTTGTAGGTATATTGCTGTAGTGACAGGTTGTCAGCCCATCGTCTAAAATAAAATATACTAAAACCCTCGGATCCCTTAGCTGGTTTTTACACCATGCCCGGGAGGAAATGCAGCTGGCATATTCTATGTTTTTCTCTCTCTCCCAGACCAGCATGGAAGTAAGTCTTCTGTAAGAAATTTCTTTTTAGAAATAAGCAGTGCCTGTTGTGCCTTTGTTTTGTATATATCCTGTTTTTATGATGTTTTCGTGTACAATAAATTGTTAAATAAATGTTTTTTTTACTTCCATGTTGGACTGCGAGCGAGAGAAAAACATAGAATGTGCCAACTGCATTTCCTCCCGGGCAAGCTGTAAAAACCAGTTAAGGGATCCGGGGGTTTCTGTATTTTGTAATTTAGGCAGACAACCTGTCACTACAGCAACATGTTACAAATCTATCTTAAATAACCCTCAAAACTTTTTCAACGTGGCGGAACGAACTTTGTTTATGTCGATTACGCTCTGCCCACTAGGGATAAAGGCGTGATTATATGTATGTATTTAGCATAATATTACGTATTAGTTTATCATAAGATATATATCAGTACATAATATTTATTGAATAGTGTGTAAATATTGTCTAAGTATTATATGTAGTAATATGCACTATCCCGCTTTCTGCTTGTACAATTTCTATACCCAAAGGTTGCCTGGTAGAAATTGCTGCTTTAGCAATAAGGCCGACTATATTGTCCTGTTAACCCTCAAAACTTTGTCAGAAGTGGCGGGACGACCTTTGTTTAGGTCGTTTACGCTCTGCCTACCCCATTAGGGATACAGGCGTGAATATATGTATGTATGTATATTGTCCTATTACGTTTGTTCCTTTTTATTTCTGTTGTTTGTGTTTCTTTGTGCAATAAAGAATTTCATATTGTATGTACGTGTAGCGCACATAGATGGCGCCACATCAAGATACAACAGTCCTGAAACGCGGTATCGAAGTTTGCTCGGCGATCTACATATATACAACTTCCGAACTAATCCAGTCGGACTCCGGTCCCCTGGTCACGTGGTCACAACACGTGACCAGGCGGGGGATTACCCTTCTCCCATCCGTCATCACTCGGCCAACTGGCCTCTCAAGGAAATGCTCCTAAATATGTATGTATGAATGTTGTGATCCAGCTAAGGGATCCGAGGGTTTCTGTATATTGCAATTTAAGCGATGGGCTGATAATCTGTCACTAAAGCAATATACCTACAAATCTATCTTAAAAAACCCTCAAAACTTTGTCAGACGTGGCGGAACGATCTTTGTTTAGGTCGTTTACGCTCTGCCTACCCCATTAGGGATAAAGGCGTGATTATATGTATGTATGTATGAATGTTGTGTTTTTCTTTACCTTGGGTCCTATGACTATAGCGCTGTATGGCGCGATGGCGCGCGGCCATCTTAGCGACACTTCGCTTGATAACGCCTCCACGCTCGCTGCCAGCAACCTGGAACAGATAATCACTACATAGTATAAAACAAAGTCGCTTTCTCTGTCCCTATAGAATAGAATAGAAAACGTTTATTCATGAAACAATACAAAACTCAACATACAGTAAGTAGACTTATTGAATGCTCTGATCTGTATCCCTATGTATGCATGATTTTTTAAAACTACGCAATGGATTTTGATGCGGTTTCTTTTAATGGATAGAGTGATTCAAGAGGAAGGTTTAGATAGATAGATAAACTCTTTATTGCGCATAAATCGTACAGTTTGGAAAAACTTAAATATAACAGTGTGCGCAAAGGTGGCCTTATCGCTTCAAGCGATCTCTTCCAGACAACCCTGCATTAATAAATAAAAATTATACATAGCAAGTAGCTGCGGCAACATCAAAGAAAGAACTAAACACTTAAATAACCTACAACACTTAAGATCTACATAATAGTACATATTAAATACTAATATACATAGATAAACAAAAATTCCGAATATAAATACATAATTATTTATAATAAATAAATTAAATTAAACATGCATATCACATAAAAACATACACATACTTACATTAATATATATATACATATATAAATAGATAAACATGAGAGCCCGATGGTGTAGTGGATAGGGCCGCTGCCTCCTGAGCGGGAGGTCGTGGTTCGAATCCCACCACGTACCAATGTGTTTTTCGGTTTTCGAATTTCATATGTACGTTTATTCGGTGCTTTTTCCGTGCTTCGGAAGGCACGTTAAGCCGTTGGTCCCGGTTAATACCGTAGATATTAGTCGTTAAGCCATATCAGAGGCCAGTGCTAAGCATTGGAGGCTTGAAAACTCTGACCTAATCTAGGATTGGGCCTGGTTTCCCTTCTGGGTTGCGGAGGTCAGATGGCAGTCGCTCTGTGTAAAAACCAGTACCCTCGTTCAATCCCCTAGATTAGGAAGCCGACCCCGTGAGATACGGGATAAGGCTAGGGAGATGATGATGCATATCACATATAAACATACACATACTTACATTAATATATAAATATATTAATAGATAAACATATATTACTTCCATGCTGGCGTGGGAGCGAGAGAAAAACATCGAATGTGCCAGCTGCATTTCCTCCCGGGTATGCTGTAAAAACCAGCTAAGGGATCCGAGTCACTACAGCAATATACAAATCTATCTTAAACAACCCTCAAAACTTTGTCAGACGTGGCGGAACGACCTTTGTTTAGGTCGTTTCCGCTCTGCCTACCCCATTAGGGATAAAGGCGTGATTATATGTATGTATGTAATCATATATATGAAACATATAGGATAAAATAAGATTAATTGCAACCTGATGCAGTAAGAAAATGACTGTGTAATCCAGATTTAAAAATGGCAAAAGATTCTGAGTGACGAATATCACGTGGTAGCTCATTCCACAAGTGAGTAGCCCTTACAGCGAAAGATTCTGAGTGACGAATATCACGTGGTAGCTCATTCCACAAGTGAGTAGCCCTTACAGCGAAAGATTCTGAGAGTCGAATATCACGTGGTAGCTCATTCCAAGCTAGTAGCCCTTACAGCGAAAGATTCTGAGTGTCGAATATCACGTGGTAGCTCATTCCAAGCTAGTAGCCCTTACAGCGAAAGATTCTGAGTGTCGAATATCACGTGGTAGCTCATTCCAAGCTAGTAGCCCTTACAGCGAAAGATTCTGAGTGTCGAATATCACGTGGTAGCTCATTCCAAGCTAGTAGCCCTTACAGCGAAAGATTCTGAGTGTCGAATATCACGTGGTAGCTCATTCCAAGCTAGTAGCCCTTACAGCGAAAGATTCTGAGTGTCGAATATCACGTGGTAGCTCATTCCAAGCTAGTAGCCCTTACAGCGAAAGATTCTGAGTGTCGAATATCACGTGGTAGCTCATTCCACAAGTGAGTAGCCCTTACAGCGAAAGATTCTGAGTAACGAATATCACGTGGTAGCTCATTCCAAGCTAGTAGCCTTACAGCGAAAGATTCTGAGTGACAAATATCACGTGGTAGCTCATTCCACAAGTGAGTAGCCCTTACAGCGAAAGATTCTGAGTGTCGAATATCACGTGGTAGCTCATTCCAAGCTAGTAGCCTTTACAGCGAAAGATTCTGAGTGACGAATATCACGTGGTAGCTCATTCCACAAGTGAGTAGCCCTTACAGCGAAAGATTCTGAGTGTCGAATATCACGTGGTAGCTCATTCCACAAGTGAGTAGCCCTTACAGCGAAAGATTCTGAGTGTCGAATATCACGTGGTAGCTCATTCCACAAGTGAGTAGCCCTTACAGCGAAAGATTCTGAGTGTCGAATATCACGTGGTAGCTCATTCCACAAGTGAGTAGCCCTTACAGCGAAAGATTCTGAGTGTCGAATATCACGTGGTAGCTCATTCCAAGCTAGTAGCCCTTACAGCGAAAGATTCTGAGTGACGAATATCACGTGGTAGCTCATTCCAAGCTAGTAGCCCTTACAGCGAAAGATTCTGAGTGACGAATATCACGTGGTAGCTCATTCCAAGCTAGTAGCCCTTACAGCGAAAGATTCTGAGTGACGAATATCACGTGGTAGCTCATTCCAAGCTAGTAGCCCTTACAGCGAAAGATTCTGAGTGACGAATATCACGTGGTAGCTCATTCCAAGCTAGTAGCCCTTACAGCGAAAGATTCTGAGTGACGAATATCACGTGGTAGCTCATTCCAAGCTAGTAGCCCTTACAGCGAAAGATTCTGAGTGACGAATATCACGTGGTAGCTCATTCCAAGCTAGTAGCCCTTACAGCGAAAGATTCTGAGTGACGAATATCACGTGGTAGCTCATTCCAAGCTAGTAGCCCTTACAGCGAAAGATTCTGAGTGACGAATATCACGTGGTAGCTCATTCCAAGCTAGTAGCCCTTACAGCGAAAGATTCTGAGTGACGAATATCACGTGGTAGCTCATTCCAAGCTAGTAGCCCTTACAGCGAAAGATTCTGAGTGACGAATATCACGTGGTAGCTCATTACAAGCTAGTAGCCCTTACAGCGAAAGATTCTGAGTGTCGAATATCACGTGGTAGCTCATTCCAAGCTAGTAGCCCTTACAGCGAAAGATTCTGAGTGACGAATATCACGTGGTAGCTCATTCCAAGCTAGTAGCCCTTACAGCGAAAGATTCTGTGTGACGAATATCACGTGGTAGCTCATTCCAAGCTAGTAGCCCTTACAGCGAAAGATTCTGAGTGACGAATATCACGTGGTAGCTCATTACAAGCTAGTAGCACTTACAGCGAAAGATTCTGAGTGACGAATATCACATAACATAACATAACATAAAAATACTTTATTGCACGTAAGAATACAAATCATACAACACAACAGATAACAACAAAAAACAAGTACAACATAGGCGGCCTTATTGCTATCACGTGGTAGCTCATTCCACAAGTGAGTAGCCTAAGGGCTGTAAGCAGCGAAAGATTCTCTAGAGTAGCCAGATTTGGAGAGATCAGGAGGAGCGTTGAGTAAATTATCACTCTTCGAGCGAAGGTTCCGGCTATGTTCTTCACCCGAGTAATGAAAACGTTCCTTCAGGTAAGGAGGGAGTTTATATGTATAATACATGCATAATATAGTAGAGATTTCTTCCATGCTGGACTGGGAGAGATAGAAAAACATAGAATGTTCCAGCTGCCCTTCCTCCCGGGCATGCTGTTAAAGTCAGCAAAAGGGACTCGAGGGTTACATTGTACTGTAATTTAAGCGATGGGCTGACAACCTGTCACTAAAGCAATACATATTACAATCTAAAATAGACCCCTTAATTTTTGTCAGACGTGGCGAAAGCGCCTTTTACGAGGCGTTAAACGCTCTGCCTACCCCGTAAGGGATAAAGGCGTGATTTATGTATGTATATAGTAGAGAAACACTGAAGATTTCCGTGCGAAGCCGGGGCGGGTCACTTGTACCTTATAATGACATAATAGTACTTACAATTTGCAGTGCCCTCGACAGGGCGTCATATGCGATATGTGTAATATTAGATCTTAAGACACCATGTGACAGCAAATAAATTAATTATGAATAACGCCTTTATCCCTAATAGGGTAGGCAGAGCGTTAACGACCTAAAAAAAGGTCGTTCCGTCACGTCTGACAAAGTTTTGCATACATATACATACATAAAATCACGCCTTTATCCCTTACGGGGTAGACAGAGCGTTAAACGACTCGTAAAAGGCGCTTTCGCCACGTCTGACAAAAAATTAGGGCAATTTTAGATTATAGTGACAGGTTGTCAGCCCATCGCCTAAATTACAATACACTGTAACCCTCGAGTCCCTTTTGCTGACTTCAACAGCATGCCCGGGAGGAAGGGCAGCTGGAACATGCTATGTTTTTCTATCTCTCCCAGTCCAGCATGGAAGGTAAATAAGGTGACAAAGTTTTGAGGGTTATTAAAAATTGATTTGAAGGTATATTGTTGTAATAGCACATTTTACGCTTCTCTCTCGCTCCCAGTCCAGCATGGAAGTAAATACAAATCTTTATTTTAATTTAGATCTTTATAATATAAGTGTACATATCTGGTGAGTCCCCATAACAAGACATGATTACAAAGTATAGATTACCTACCTAGCTACCCCGCAGCGGGCTAGAGGCGCGACTACCTACCTGGTGAGTCCTAATCCATAGCAAGACATGATGAGGGGGTCGCTGGCGCCCCCTGGCGGTGTGAAGTGGGCGTGTAGAGCGTCTAGCTACCCCGCAGCGGGCTAGAGGCGTGACTACCTACCTGGTGAGTCCTAATCCATAGCAAGACATGATGAGGGGGTCGCTGGCGCCCCCTGGCGGTGTGAAGTGGGCGTGTAGAGCGTCTAGCTACCCCGCAGCGGGCTAGAGGCGCGACTACCTACCTGGTGAGTCCTAATCCATAGCAAGACATGATGAGGGGGTCGCTGGCGCCCCCTGGCGGTGTGAAGTGGGCGTGTAGAGCGTCTAGCTACCCCGCAGCGGGCTAGAGGCGTGACTACCTACCTGGTGAGTCCTAATCCATAGCAGGACATGATGAGGGGGTCGCTGGCGCCCCCTGGCGGTGTGAAGTGGGCGTGTAGAGCGTCTAGCTACCCCGCAGCGGGCTAGAGGAGTGACTACCTACCTGGTGAGTCATATTCCATAGCAAGACATGATGAGGGGGTCGCTGGCGCCCCCTGGTGGTGTGAAGTGGGCGTGTAGAGCGTCTAGCTACCCCGCAGCGGGCTACAGGCGTGACTACCTACCTGGTGAGTCCTAATCCATAGCAAGACATGATGAGGGGGTCGCTGGCGCCCCCTGGCGGTGTGAAGTGGGCGTGTAGAGCGTCTAGCTAACCCGCAGCGGGCTAGAGGCGTGACTACCTACCTGGTGAGTCGTATTCCATAGCAAGACATGATGAGGGGGTCGCTGGCGCCCCCTGGCGGTGTGAAGTGGGCGTGTAGAGCGTCTAGCTACCCCGCAGCGGGCTAGAGGCGTGACTACCTACCTGGTGAGTCCTAATCCATAGCAAGACATGATGAGGGGGTCGCTGGCGCCCCCTGGCGGTGTGAAGTGGGCGTGTAGAGCGTCTAGCTACCCCGCAGCGGGCTAGAGGCGTGACTACCTACCTGGTGAGTCCTAATCCATAGCAAGACATGATGAGGGGGTCGCTGGCGCCCCCTGGCGGTGTGAAGTGGGCGTGTAGAGCGTCTAGCTACCCCGCAGCGGGCTAGAGGCGTGACTACCTACCTGGTGAGTCCTAATCCATAGCAAGACATGATGAGGGGGTCGCTGGCGCCCCCTGGCGGTGTGAAGTGGGCGTGTAGAGCGTCTAGCTACCCCGCAGCGGGCTAGAGGCGTGACTACCTACCTGGTGAGTCGTATTCCATAGCAAGACATAATGAGGGGGTCGCTGGCGCCCCCTGGCGGTGTGAAGTGGGCGTGTAGAGCGTCTAGCTACCCCGCAGCGGGCTAGAGGCGTGACTACCTACCTGGTGAGTCCTAATCCATAGCAAGACATGATGAGGGGGTCGCTGGCGCCCCCTGGCGGTGTGAAGTGGGCGTGTAGAGCGTCTAGCTACCCCGCAGCGGGCTAGAGGCGTGACTACCTACCTGGTGAGTCCTAATCCATAGCAAGACATGATGAGGGGGTCGCTGGCGCCCCCTGGCGGTGTGAAGTGGGCGTGTAGAGCGTCTAGCTACCCCGCAGCGGGCTAGAGGCGTGACTACCTACCTGGTGAGTCCTAATCCATAGCAAGACATGATGAGGGGGTCGCTGGCGCCCCCTGGCGGTGTGAAGTGGGCGTGTAGAGCGTCTAGCTACCCCGCAGCGGGCTAGAGGCGTGACTACCTACCTGGTGAGTCCTAATCCATAGCAAGACATGATGAGGGGGTCGCTGGCGCCCCCTGGCGGTGTGAAGTGGGCGTGTAGAGCGTCTAGCTACCCCGCAGCGGGCTAGAGGCGTGACTACCTACCTGGTGAGTCCTAATCCATAGCAAGACATGATGAGGGGGTCGCTGGCGCCCCCTGGCGGTGTGAAGTGGGCGTGTAAGGCCTCACTGTATTTAGTACCAAGGATAAACGTGTGGCCCACCTGAAAATATACATACATATTATATTATATTATTCTACCATGCTGGACTGGGAGAGATGGAAAAACATAGAATGTTCCAGCTGCCCTTCCTCCCGGGCATGCTGTTGAAGTCAGCAAAAGGGACTCGAGGGTTACAGTGTATTGTAATTTAGGCGATGGGCTGACAACCTGTCACTAAAGCAATACATATTACAATCTAAAATTGCCCTCAATTTTTGTCAGACGTGGCGAAAGCGCCTTTTAAGAGGCGTTAAACGCTCTGCCTACCCCGTAAGTGATAAAGGCGTGATTTATATATGTATATTATATATAGGTAGATACGATACCAACGCGCGAAACTAGTGCCGTCAAATGGTCCTAATTGTGACCATTTTAAGCAGTCTTAAATTATATTCAAGGCTGCACTGATTACAAATAGCTATCGCTTTGCCTATTTTGTGTCGCACTCAGCGTTTGTTTAGATATGCAATGTTATAAATATGTATGTATATGTGTCGCGAAACAATTAAAATGTGCGTGCAGTATGAACGTAACGTATCTTTCTTAAAATATCATTGCGTACAAATGTTACGTACGATACTAGCCAAATGGTTAAAGCCATTAGTAAAAAAATCACAATTCAATAAAAACGCAGTGAATCGAAAAACCGGTCAAACAGAATCAAGTTATAGTAATCAAGAAAGAGAACCTTACAAATCAGCTATTTAAAGTTAGTTGTAGTAACAGCACAGAGTAACTACGTACAAGTAACAGGAAGCCAGCCGCTTTTCCTCCCGGGTATGCTGTAAAATCCAGCTAAGGGATCCTGGGGTTTCAGTATATTGTAATTTAGGCGATGGGCTGACAACCTGTCACTACAGCAATATACCTAAAATTCTATCTTAAATAACCCTCAAAACTTTGTCAGACGTGGCGGGACGACATTTGTTTGGGTCGTTTGCGCTCTGCCTACCCCATTAGGGATAAAGGCGTGATTATATGTATGTATGTATGTAGTAACAGGAAGATTTTTTTTTTATTAGTTATGAATCGCTAATTTATAAGGTTCTATACTTATTATCTTTATGTCATCCATACTGGACTGGGAGAGAAAGAAAAACATAGAATGTTCCAGTTGCCCTTGGCATGCTGTAGAAGTCAGAAAAAGGGATTCGAGGGTTTCAGTGTATTGTAATTTAGGCGATGGGCTGACAACCTGTCACTACAGCAATACACATTACAATCTAAAATTGCCCTCAATTTATGTCAGACGTGGCGAAAGCGCCTTTTAGGAGGCGTGTTACGCTCTGCCTACCCCGTAAGGGATAAAGGCGTGATTTTATGTATGTATGTATGTATATTATCTAAATTACTATCACTGTCATTTCCTTCATCTAGTTCTGATTGTTCTGATTGTGTTATCCTACCTTCCATTAGTTTATGTATTCGTTTATTATACATACATACAATCACGCCTGTATACCTAATGGGGTAGGCAGAGCGAAAACGCCTCCGCCACGTCTGACAAAGCTTGCAGAGTTATTTAAGATAGATTTGTAGGTATATTGCTGTAGTGACAGGTTGTCACCCTGTCGTCTACATTACAATACACTGAAACCGTCGGATCCCTTAGCTGGTTTTTATAGCATGCCCGGGAGGAAATGCAGCTGGCACATTCTATGTTTTTTTCTCGCTCCCAGTCCAGCATGCATTATTATATATTATGTTTTATGTATTAGTTTATTTTACAATATCTATGTAGTAGCTTGTACTTAGTTTATGTATTATATGTAATGTAATGTATTTAGGATAGATATTTGACTAGGTTTGCAGTATCCCGCCTACCGCTACGCATTTTTCTTTTACCCAAAGATTGCCTGGAAGATATTGCTACCTTAGCAATAAGGCCGCCTATGTTGTACTTGTCTTTTGTTGTTATCTGTTGAGTTCTATGATTTGTATTCTTACGTGCAATAAAGTATTTTTATCTTATGTTACTGGTCTTGCTCTTATTTTATGAGAAATGCAGCCACATTTTAATGACATCGGGTTTTAGTTGTTCAGTTAAGGAAGCTGTTTCTTTCGCCCGGTATTTACTCACTTCAATACTACTGGCTCTCTCCGTCTCATTCCCGCACAGCGCGCACAGCTCCTTCTCTCCATTAGCGAGCGACGCGTGCGAGCAGGACGGGCATATGTCTATCTCGTCCTCCCCGGCGGCCGCGCGTAGTTGCCACTCGTGTGACAAGGACCCGCCCATTTCGCCCGTTGGCGCTTCCACTGTAATATAAATACATTAGAATGTGGAAGTTGAAACAATTCATGAGCTATCAGGCGCCCAAACTCAGAGCACGCTGTCAGGCGCCCAAACTCAGAGCACGCTGTCAGGCGCCCAAACTCAGACCACGCTGTCAGGCGCCCAAACTCAGACCACGCTGTCAGGCGCCCAAACTCTGAGCACGCTGTCAGACGCCCAAACTCTGAACACGCTGTCAGGCGCCCAAACTCTGAGCACGCTGTCAGACGCCCAAACTCTGAACACGCTGTCAGGCGCCCAAACTCTGAGCACGCTGTTAGGCGGCCAAACTCAAAGCAAACTTCAGAAATATAATTACCTCTATAAACAGGCAGTTGAAGCGTCTCAAACAGTCTCCTATAAGCGTTAGTGACTTGTTGGTACATCTCCTCAGCGCTGTCCCGCGACGAATGCGCGCCGTACGCGTCGAGCATTCGGAACTCTCGCGCTCGGAGAAGCCCGTGTTTAGGACGATGCTCGTCGCGGTATTTAGGGCCTATCTAGAAAAGAGGCAATTCTTTTTAGTTTTTTAGTAATTAGTGGGAAAACGCTAAGCAGAAGAAGTGATTCGTAGCCCGATGGTGTAGAGGATAGGGCCGCTACCTCGTAGCGAGAGGTCGTGGTTCGAATCCCATTATTTCGTTTTCGGATTTCATATGTACGTTTATTCGGCGCTTTTTCCGTGCTTCGGAAGGTACGCTAAGCCGTTGGTCCCGGTTAATATGATTGTATACACGTTGCGGAGGTCAGATGGCAGTAGCTCTGTGAAAAAGTACAAACAGTACCCTTGTTCAATCACCTATATTAGGTAGCCGACCCCGTGAGATAAGGGATAAGGCTAAGAGATGATGAGCTCGTTGTGGTAACTGGAAGAAAAGTTGCCGTTGGTGACCGTTATTTGCAATTTTTCTTCCTGTTACTACAACGAACTGTAAATCGCTAATTTATAAGGTTCTTAATTATCTTAATGACTATAACTTGATTATATTGGACCGGTTTTGCGATTAACTGCGTTTTTAGTGAATTATGTTTTTTTTATTAATGGGGGCGCCACTTGGCTAGAGTGTCGCCATCTTAATTCTCTTCTTAGCGAGTGGATTCGCGAGTCAAATAACCCCATGAAACCTAGTGTCACAGTTTTCAAACAGCCTAGTAGCACAGCTATTAGGCCTCTGACATGGTTTTGAGTAACGACCACTATCGAAGACAGCGACCGGGACCGATGGCTTAAAGTACCTTCAGAAGCACGGAATCCGTTTTATCCCAGACAATCAGGTGGATTCAGCCTGCATTGTCGTAACCAAACCGAAAACCTCACAAAGTAATAAAAAGATAAATATATAAGAAGAAAGAACAAAAAAATAATTTTGTAATGTTGTTGTGTGGTCGTTCAACAGTTATGTGATAAATGATAAGTAAGGATGATAGTTCCTTTTGATGATAAATAGGGGCGAAAAGATTGCGTAGGAATATATGATAGAAACACAACCTCTCACGACGAGTGCTTTATTTTCACTGATTATACAAAAATACGCAACTAGCGTAAAATGCTGACATAGCGCGCTCAGCGGCGCAAAAACATATATAAATTAATACCTGTACAGATATACCAATGTATCAATGTACAAATGTACCAATGCTTAAATATGAATAAAAAACATTGATTCGGAACTATAGATGTTTTAAATTAGACAACTTAAAACTAAAAAGTCTAATTTCAAAATTGTGTTCCCCTCCTGGGAATCGAACCCAGCACCTCCGGATCGTGAGGGGTGGGATAGGGTCTGAATCTAAAAGTCCGGCTGAACGATCCCTACAAAGCGGTGGTAGGCTCCGCAAGGGGCCGCCTGGCTCATGACCACCCGACCATCGTAGTCCGGCGCCAAACAGCTTGCTGTGTTCCGTCGATGCGTGAGATTGCCAGTGCCATGACAGGCATCTTCTGGGTGAGCTCGCTCCATCGTCGACTCTGTTTCGGTCACCTGACCTACACTATTTCCAATTCAGTTTTAGAATAAAGGTAAACAAAGTTTCATGTCCTTTTATTCAAAAACACATTTAAAATATAAATAATGCGTGTAAGCAAATTTTTTAAATTACTAAAACTACTATTTCATTGTGTTGTCATATCTAATAGCTAAAACTTATTTTAGAAACAAGATCTTCGATTAAAAGACATGAAATTCCAAAGCCAAAAGCCAAGCTGTGTCCACCTTTTTCCACTTCTGTTAAATATGTATATGCCTACCTGTCCTGTTTGTTATTCTTGATTGTGTTTTGTCCTGTTTGTTATGTTATTCTTGATTGTGTTTTGTCCTGTATCTTATGTTATTCTTAATTGTGTTTTGTCCTGTTTGTTATGTTATTCTTGATTGTGTTTTGTCCTGTTTGTTATGTTATTCTTGATAGTGTTTTTATTTTTTGTAATGTGTTTTGTGGAAATAAAGTGATTTGTATTTGAAATTTTGTTTACCTTAATTCTAAAACTGAGTTGGTATAGTGTCTAGAGTCAAGAGCGAACCCATTTCTAATTACATTTTTTTAAATAAACGCGAGACCATGGTTCAGACCACTAGACCACGAAGTAAGTTATTATTAACATTGAAATATGGTACATACATACATACATATAGTCACGCCTTTATCCCTAATGGGGTAGGCAGAGCGTAAACGACAAAGCTTTGAGGGTTGTTTAAGTTAGATTTGTAGGTATATTGCTGTAGTGACAGGTTGTCAGCCCATCGCCTAAATTACAATATACCGAAACCCTCGGATCCTTTAGCTGACTTTTACAGCATGCCCAGGAGGAGATGCAGCTGGCGCATTCTATGTTTTTGTCTCGCTCCCAGTCCAGCATGAAAGTTGGATGGTACGTACCTGATACAATAACAGAGGAAGTTGTTTGTATGAGAGCGGACCAACATCCGCCAGTAAGTCTGCGATGCCTTCTTCGTGGGTCTGGAATTAATATTACATATATACATATAATCACGCCTTTATCCCTAATGGGGTAGGCAGAGCGTAAACGACCTAAACAAAGGTCGATCCGCCACGTCTGACAAAGTTTTGAGGGTTATTTAAGATAGATTTGTAGGTATATTGCTTTAGTGACAGGTTAGTCAGTATATATCGCCTAAATTGCAATACACAGAAACCCTCGGATCTCTTAGATGGTTTTTACAGCATGCCCAGGAGGAAATGCAGCTGGCACATTCTATGTTTTTATCTCGCTCCCAGTCCAGCATGGAAGACAATCACAGCCTCAGCTTTATTGTAGTCCTCGCCTCGATGTTCATTATAGAGAGAACATAGAATGTGCCAGCTGCTTTCCTCCCGGGTATGCTATAAAAATCAGCTCAAGGATCGGAGGGTTTCGGTGTATTGTAATTTAGGCGATGGGCTGACAACCTGTCACTACAGCAATATACATACAAATCTATCTTAATTAACCCTCATAACTTTGTCAGACGTGGCGGATCGACCTTTGTTTAGGTTGTTTACGCTCTGCCTACCCCATTAGGAATAAAGGCGTGATTATATGTAAAACAACCATTCCGCGGACTGGCACACAAACGGCAAATTGACGAAGAGGTTAGAATACCAGGTGTAAGGGACAGTTTAAAGAAAACTAAATAGGGGCTACTTATAGTTCTTGAAACTGAACAACTTTAGCAACGTAACAGATGCTCTAAAGTATCCAGATATAGAGAGCAGACAATCAGGTGATTCAGCCTGCTTTGTCCTAACCAAACTGAGGAAAATCTTACAAAGTGATAAATTGGCAAACTTTGTGTTTCCGCCCCTGGGAATCGAACCCAGGTCCAGGACCTATGGATCGTGAGCCCATGGCTCAAACCACTAGAATAAGAATAATTTATTAGGTCAAAATTATTATTTACATGTCATATTTAGTTGCCATATTTAGAACTACACTTATAATATAACGCTACATTTGTTTAGACTAGACCACGGTGGCAGTCTCACCGGTGCTAGGAGGTAGGTCTTGTTGTGTCTGTCGGTGGTCTTCATCAGCTCGGGTCCGACTTCCTGGAGTCGTCCTGAGCGCTCCCAGAGGTTCTCAGCAGCCAGGCACGGCAGGGAGATCCGCTGACCACCGATGGCATCTGTCAAGAAAATAATTGTGATTCTACTTTAAGGGGCGGTTTATATTAGGGGCGGTTTTATATTAGGGGAGGTTTACATTAGGAGCGGTTTACATTAGGAGCGGTTAACATTAGGAGCGGTTTACATTAGGAGCGGTTAACATTCAATCAATCAATCATTTATTCATTAACAGTACATCACTGTGTGCGAATTACAATTAATAATTACAATTTCAACAAATACAACATAATTAATTTAAAATTAAATTAAATATTAATTATCGAACTAACAAATCATAAAAGCATAATCACCAAAATAAAAATAAATAAACACAATTAGGACATATAGAGTAGAAATCAAACCATGCAATTAAATAATCAATGTCACAGATCATTAATGTCATACAGAACCTTACTCAGCAAAAATTCTTTAAGTTTTCGTTTGAAGATGTTAAGGCTGACAATGCTCTTCATTTCAGTTGGAAGCTTATTGAATAATATAACACTTTGGTACCTAGGACTATGCTTTACAATATTAAGTTTGGGCACTATTACATTGATTAGGTCCATTCTTCGAGTTTCCAACCGGAGATTCATCTCCTCTTCAGATTCATATAAGTCCCTATGTTTAAAAATATCTACCAGTAATACCATTATGTAAAGAGAAGGAACTGTCAGTAACTTATATTTAATGAAAAATTCCCTACACGATTCCCAAGGCGGAATACGAGCCATGGTTCGAATTGCTCTTTTCTGTACTATAAAAGCTTTAGAGACATTGTACGAATAGCTATTACCCCAGTGTTTAATACTGTAGCGCAGTTTCGACTCTACTAGCGCTAAATAAATCATTTTTAGCTGATCACTGTGCAAAATATCCCGTAATGTTCTCAAGGCGTAACACGCAGAACTAATAGAGCTTTCGATGCCACTTACTTCAGTTTTCCAATTAAGTACATCATCGATATGCACACCCAAAAACTTTACTACTTGTAATATTTCAATTTTTTTACTGTTAAGTTCCAAGTTTATAGTCGCATTATTCCTGACCGTACTTTTAAAAAGTAATGCCCCCGTTTTCTTTATACTAATTTGAAGATCATTATTACTGAACCATACATGAAAAGCTGTCAGTGCATTGTTCACAACTCTTTCTAGATCATCGAACGAAGATTTAGATATAACAGCATTAGTGTCATCCGCGTACAGAACTAAACGTGCGTCTGGTACAGTATTAGCCATATACCCTATTAGGTCATTTGTAAAAATTATAAAAAATAACGGACCCAAGATTGAGCCTTGAGGAACACCTCTACAAACATTCATAAGTTTGGATTGGCCTACAACCTCACTACCATCTATTCCCATTTGTCTCACTTCTACAAACTGTTTACGATTACGCAGGTATGACTCTAGCAGAAGCAAAGCATTTTCCCTAACTCCATAATGCTCTAACTTTCTTATTAATAATTTGTGGTCTACCATGTCAAAAGCGGAACTCAAGTCTAGAAATAATCCTACTACTTTTGACCTCTCGTTCATGCTTCTAATTATATCATCCAAAAGCTTGTCCATAGCATCAGCAGTTCCTACTCCGTCTCTATACCCAAATTGCCTTGGACTCAAAATGTTATTCTTATTAAAATGAGATAGGAGTCTATTTTTAATTAGTTTCTCAAAAATTTTTGAAAACGTAGGTAGCAATGAGATAGGCCTGTAGTTTTCAGGGTCAAGCGCAGAGTTTTTCTTGTACACCGGAATAACTTTAGCAATTTTTAATTGATCGGGAAACAGGCCCCTCTCTATACATTTATTGAACAGGTTAACAAGTGGTTTCGCTAGGAGATCTATATTATCCTTGATCACGGATATAGGGATGTCATCATAGCCAGAAGAAGTTTTATTCACCATCCGCCTTACAATTTTTTTGATCTCAGAAATGGTTACAGCACAAAAGTCCAAATCAGCAATAACCCTATCAGAGTTCTTTGTTAATATTTCTAAAGCAGAAAGTTGCTTACTATTGGTAGGCATATTCAAACAACTAAATTGCATCGAAAATATGTTGGCAAGTTCGAAAGGGTCAATTATAATTTTATCATTTTGTTTTAAAATTAAGCGCTCCTTTTTATTGGTATTTGTC
The DNA here is from genome assembly GCA_949820665.1 of Scrobipalpa costella. NCBI lineage: Eukaryota > Metazoa > Arthropoda > Insecta > Lepidoptera > Gelechiidae > Scrobipalpa > Scrobipalpa costella. Next base: position 882,881 of record OX463324.1, on the reverse strand, counting down.
CTATACTTATTTACTACCTTCCAAATTCCTTTCGATTTATATTTTTCTTTCTCTACCTCACCTTGAGCTGCTAAAGATCTTGCACTGACCAGCACTCTCCTATATATCTTTATGTATTTGGCTTTATACTGAAATACACTGTCATCATTATGTGTACGGTCCATGTTACATAAGACCCGTTTCATTGCACTAGAAGTTTTTATGCCCTTCGTTAACCACTTTAATTTGCCGACTCTATTTTTTTTCACTTTTTTTCTAGTTTTCTTGAAAGCAGACTTAAAGATACAAGTGAAACTTGACAAGAACGTATTTATACCTAAATTATTCCAATTCGTCTGCTTAAGAAGTTGGCCAAATATTTCCTTATTTTTATCATTAAATGTCCTACGTTCTAAATAAACTACATTCTCTTTCCACTTGTCACTCTGTAAGCAGTCCACTTCAAAAGTAGATGAAATAGCCGCATGTCCGTCACCTAAGCCATTATGATCAACTAAGGTTAGAGGTATCTTAGTGTCTATTAAATTTGTCAAGATATTATCAATACCCGATTGAGAGCCATTTCTTATAAAAGTGTAACTATCAACCAAATATCGATAATTATAGCATGTCAAAATATTTAAAAATTCTGTTTTGTTATCTTCTTTTCTCTTATCAAGTGGGCCATTACTCATGATATGTACATTAAAATCGCCCATTATTATTACCTTACTGTCAAAGAATTTTTGCATCAATAATTCTAATTTTACAATAAATTTATCAAAATGCAAGCCATTTTGGTAACAGCAAAAGATACATATATTAGTGTCAATGTCCTTAGCTCCACATATCTCAAAACATTCTTCTTTAGACATTTTGTGACATATAGTTATTTGTTCACATCTACGAGAATTCCGCGATAAAATCAAGGCACCACCTCTCTTTTTTTTATTTCTAGCGTAATATGAAATTACTTTATAGTTCTCAAAGTGCATACACTCTACCATTTGTTTCTTGAGAAAATGCTCACTGATACACACATAGTCTTGCTTATTATCTAAACATTCTAAATACACCTCCAACTGATCTTGTTTATTTGAAATCCCACAAACATTTTGATGAAGTAAGTTAAGAGATACAAGGTTACTATCAATATCTACTACGCTATCACTATTAAAAACAGGTATTACTGGGTTAGTACTAGCATTTAAAGTTTCCCTACACTTATTAAATAGGTTGGAGTCTATTTTGTTAATGTTTTTATTATAATTAGGATCGAAAAAACTTTTTTGGGTCTGAGGTGGAATAAGTATCCCGCACAAGAACTGACCCTGAGTTATAATTCTGAATGGCTAATATTTTTTCTTTTAAGTCGTTAAGCAGTATTCTTGTGCCAGATTTGTTTATCGAACCTCGTTTTGAATACATGTCAAAATTATATTCTAGATTTAAGTTTGAGTCTAAAATGTACGCGTATTGATATTTTTCATTGTCGTCGTATAAAAGTGAGTTGAACTTTTCAACTCTACTATTAAATAAAGTTGTATGCCGGCCATACTTAAAGGTCGGCGCACATATCACCACATTTGTATGTTGTATCTTCATTATCTTTTCTTTGATGTTTTTTACCAATTCATAATAGTTTTTGGTTCCGTTAAAGTCAGATTCACCTATCAATATGACGCAGCAGTCATCCATTGTATAGTTGTTTGTTAGATTTTCGACACGGTCTAACAGATGCTCTATGGAGGCATAAGAGTATTTGAAATGGATACAACTAAATTGATCGCCAAATGTATCCAGACTCAATTGCGTCAGATATTTGTTGCCGTCACTGCTAACTATGCATATTTGACTTTTTTTGTCAATCTTACTGTTTTGAATTGGAACATTAGGAGCGGTTAACACTAGGAGCGGTTAACATTAGGAGCGGTTAACATTAGGAGCGGTTAACATTAGGAGCGGTTAACATTAGGAGCGGTTAACATTAGGAGCGGTTAACAATAGGAGCAGTTAACATTAGGAGCGGTTAACATTAGGAGCGGTTAACATTAGGAGCGGTTTACATTAGGAGCGGTTAACATTAGGAGCGGTTTACATTAGGAGCGGTTAACATTAGGAGCGGTTAACATTAGGAGCGGTTAACAATAGGAGCAGTTAACATTAGGAGCGGTTAACATTAGGAGCGGTTAACATTAGGAGCGGTTTACATTAGGAGCGGTTAACATTAGGAGCGGTTTACATTAGGAGCGGTTAACATTAGGAGCGGTTAACATTAGGAGCGGTTAACATTAGGAGCGGTTAACATTAGGAGCGGTTAACATTAGGAGCGGTTAACATTAGGAGTGGTTAACATTAGGAGCGGTTAACATTAGGAGCAGTTTACATTAGGACAGTAGTGACACCACTAAAACAGACTTGCTCTAAGCGAGCCATTGCAAACAAGACGTCTGAAACGTACACATAGATGGGACAACATTTAAATAAATATTTATATTTAATTACACATGAAGGCAACCGAGTCAGCTAAGGGATCCGAGGGTTTCAGTATATTGTAATTTAGGCGATGGGCTGACAACCTGTCACTACAGCAATATACCTACAAATATATCTTAAATAACCCTCAAAACTTTGTCAGACGTGGCGGAACGACCTTTGTTTAGGTTGTTTACGCTCTGCCTACCCCATAAGGGATAAAGGCGTGATTATATGTATGTATGTATGTATGTAGCATGTCAAAATATGTAGGACCTCATTTTTAGATTTTGTGTTAAAAGTTCCTATAGCTCGAAAGCAATATCATCTTTTCTTTATTTGTACTTTTTAGGTAAAAAGGTGCCTTCCGTGCTTCGGAAGGCACTTTAAGCCGTTGGTCCCGGTTATACCGTAGATATTAGTCGTTAAGCCATATCAGAGGCCAGTACTAAGCATTGGCGGCTTGAAAACTCTGACCTAATCTAGGATTGTGTCTGGTTTCCCTTCTGGGTTGCGGAGGTCAGATGGCAGTCGCTCTGTGTGAAAACCAGTACCCTCGTTCAATCCCCTAGAATAGGTAGCCGACCCCGTGATATACGGGATAAGGCTAGGGAGATGATGAGGTAAAAAGCCCCTTAGATAGTAAAAGTGCTAATCTTGAGCCAGTTTGATGCAAGAAGCCCCTATGTGTAGTACTTTGATACGAAAAAGTCACTTCTTCTTCTTCTGTCGAGTGGGTACCGAGTCTATCGACCCGATAAACCCTGGTGTCAGAGTTTTTAAACCGCCTAGTAGCACAACTATCAGGCCTCTGACATGGTTTAAGTAACGACCACTATCAAAGACAGCGACCGGGACCGACGGCTTAACGTGCCACCCGAAGCACGAAATCTTTTTCTTTTTCGGACAATCAGGTGATTCAGCCTGCAATGTCCTAACCAAACTGGGGAAAATTCACAAAGTGATAAATTCTCAAATATCAACTTTGTGTTTCCCCCCTGGGAATCGAACCCAGGACCTTCCGGATCAGGAGTCCATGGCACTAGCCACTAGACCACGGAGGCAGTTAAAAAGTCACTAAGTCCAATAAATTGGTAAGAAAAGAATCTTAAGTTCATTAAATTTGACGAAATTAGTTCAAAGTCCATCAACAATAGACTTTAAGTACTTAAGTAAAAAAAAAAACTGGTCATAAGAGACTAAGTCCATTGATTTTGATTTAAGTCCATTATAAAAAACCATTGACTAACTTCCATGCTGGTCTGGGAGCGAAAGAAAAACATAAAATGTGCCAGCTGCATTTCCTCCCGGGCATGCTGTAAGATCCAGCTAAGGGATCCGAGGGTTACAGTGTATTGTAATTTAGGCGATGGGCTGACAACCTGTCACTAAAGCAATACATATAACAATCTAAAATTGCCCTCAATTTTTGTCAGACGTGGCGAAAGCGCCTTTTACGAGTCGTTAAACGCTCTGCCTACCCCGCAAGGGATAAAGGCGTGATTTCATGTATGTATGTATGTATTGACTAAATAAGAAGGTTTCAATTAGTTATTAAGTTTTTAGATCTCAAAATATACGTTGATTATTAAATTAACAATCTATACCTTTATTTCATCTTTATTCCACGTTTTCCGACTCGAGAATCCACTCGCTAAGAAGAAGAATCGGCGATTTCTTTAAACCAAAATTTTTGGACTTATGCAGTATTGCAACTGGGCCCTTTAATTGTGTAATTATCTGTGTGTAGTGGTCTAGTAGTGAGAGACATGGGCTCCTGATCCAAAGGTCCTGGGTTTGATTCCCAGGGAAAAACGCAAAGTTAATATTTGTCAATTTATCATGTTGTAAGATTGTCTCCAGTTTGGTGAGGACAATGCAGGCCGAATCACCTGATTGTCTGGAAGAAAAAAGATTCTGTGCTTCAGAGGGCAATTTATTGGTCGGTCCCGGACGCTGTCTTTGATAGTGCTCGTTAAACAAAACATGTCAGAGGCCTATTAGCTGTGCTATTTAGAAGGTTTAAAAACTCGGACACCAGGGTTCATCAGGTCAATTGGCTCAATACCCACTCGACAGAAAAAGGAGATTCTATGATACATAGGCTCGTATTTATAAACAGCACTTGAGAATGGCAGCTAGTTAGAGACTGTATCAGAAATGTCACTTCAGTATAAAATGACCAGTCAAATCCATACTTAATATTGCTCTCAATCTTGAGATCGATTTATAAATACAAGCCGTAGACACACAGTTCTTACCTAAGTGAGTTCTCACTAATGTCTCAAGTTTGTCCAATGCTCGTTGTGCCAGCGGTAGTAAAGAGAACAGTCCCGAAGACGTTGGTCGCACCAGACCGGTTTCAAGCAAGAGCTGAAGAAAGTACAAACACATAACAATCCAAACAAGAATAAGTTAAGGAAAAGGGTGTTTAGAATTGCCGCCATTCTATATTCTTCTCTTGTCCAGTCCAGCATGGAAGATTTCTTTTTGGTTTTCATACAAATACATACAATCACACCTTTATCCCTAATGGGGTAGGCAGACCGTAAAAAACCTTAACAAAGGTCGTTCCGCCATGTCTGACAAAGTTTTGACGGTTATTTAAGATAGATTTGTAGGTATATTGCTGTAGTGACAGGTTGCCAGCCCATCGCCTAAATTACAATATACTGAAACCCTCGGATCCCTTAGGTGGTTTTTACAGCATGCACGGGAGGAAATGCAGCTGGCACTTTTTATGTTTTTCTCTTGCTCCCAGGCCAGCAAGGAAAAACCTACATACGTATGTATAATCACGCCTTAATCCCTAATGGGGTAAGCAGAGCATAAACAACCAAAACGTAGGTTGTTCCGCCACGTCTGACAGTTTTGAGAGTTATTTAAGATAGTACCGCAGAAGATCCAGGTGCGGATTCAAATTGAAGTTATATAACATAACATAAAAATACTTTATTGCACGTAAGAACACAAATCATACAACATAACAGATAACAACAAAAAACAAGTACAACATAGGCGGCCTTATTGCTAAGGTAGCAATTTCTTCCAGGCAACCTTTGGGTCAAAGAAAAATGCTTGCATAGCAAGAAAGTTTCTTCCATTCTGGACTGGGACCAAGAGAAAAATATAGAATGTGCCAGCTGCATTTCCTCCCGGGCATGCTGTAAAAACCAGATAAGGGATCCGAGGGTTTCTCTATATTGTAATTTAGGCGATAGGCTGACAACCTATCACTAAAGCAATATACCTACAAATCTGTTTTAAATAACCCTCAACTTTCTCAAATGTTGCAGAACGACCCTTGCTTAAGTCTTGTACGCTCTGCCTACCCCATTAGGGATAAAGGCGTGATTATATGTATGTATATAGCAATAAACTTAGATTGATTTTCAACCATTTCAACCACAGCTATTTTAACCGGGGCAGGCCTTCCTGCGACCCATATTTCCGTTTAGGATACAAAATCTCTTTACAAGCTTAACTCTGACGCGAAGGTTTATTGGGTCGTTCGAGTCGCTATGCAGCTAAAAACATAAATGAATGATCAGATCCGTAGATCACTTACCTTCTGACTTTTACACGTTATCTCTGTATGTTTAATCTTAGCATTCTTCGGCACAGTTAAAAGGGGTTGAAATAACTGAGATACGTATCGCATTTTGTTAAAAATACCGCGTTTCACACAAGAAAATCGATATTTTATAATTTTCAATATTACGAACACCGTATCGATTGAGGTTAGAAAATAAAATAATCAGCTGATTGTCAACCAACAACAAACTGTCAAATAAGTATCTTCGGCTGAAGGACTTGTTTCCATGCCAAGACTCTTTAAAAAAAAACTGCCAAACTAGTTTTTTTTTTTATTTCTCCTATATACATATGTATTGGAGCTTTAGTCCATGTAGCCTAGTCTTCAGTATACTATAATCAATCTTCTTCTTCTTTTAAGCGAGTGGGTTCTCGAGTCGAACAACGACCCGATGAACCCTGGTGTCAGAGTTTTCAAACCGCCTAGTAGCACAGCTATTCCTCCTCCAGCTAGGCCTCAGACATGGTTTTGACAGCGACATGGACCGACGGTTTAACGTGCCCTCCGAAGCACGTTTTCGTTTCGGGCAATCAGGTGATACTGCCTGCAATGTCCTAACCAAACTGGGGAAAACCTTACAAAGTGACAAATATAAACTTTGTCCCCCCCCGCCCTGGGAATCGAACCCAGGACCTCCTGATCCTAAGCCCATGGCTTTGACCACTAAATCACGGAGGCAGATAAACTACATACTAATAAGTCTATACTTGTTAAGTATTTTCTATCAAGAGAGAATAGAAAAGGAAGGCATTTTTCTAGTTTCTCTTCTTCTTCTGTCGAGTGGGTATCGAGTCCTTCGACTCGATAAACCCTGGTGTCAGAGTTTTTAAACCACCTAGTGGCACAACTATCAGGCCTCTAACATGATTTTAAATAACGACCACTATCAAAGACAGCGACCGGGACCGACGGCATAACGTGCCCTCCGAAGCACGAAATCTTTTTCTTTTCGGACAATCAGGTGATTCAGCCTGCAATGTCCTAACCAAACTTGGGAAAAATTCACAAAGTGATAAATTCTCAAATATCAACTTTGTGTTTCCCCCCTAGGAATCGAACCCAGTACCTCCGGATCGGGAGTCCATGGCACTAGCCACTAGACCACGGAGGCAGTTAAAGTTAGTTTCCCTTATTCAGTCATATTTGCATACTTACGTCCATGCTGGCCTGGGAGCGAGAGAAAAACATAGAATGTGCCAGCTGCTTCTCCTGCCGGGCATGCTGTCAAAACCAGGTAAGGAATCTGAGGGTTTCAGTATACTGTAAATTAGGCGATGGGCTGACTGACAAACTGTCACTACAGTAATAAACCTACAAATCTATCTTAAATAACCATCAAAACTCTGACACCAGGGTTCATCGGGTCGATAGACTCGATACCCACTCGTCAGAAGAAGTGGGGGTAATATATACTTTTAAGACTAAGCTAAAAAACTGGTTAACGGAGAAAGCATTCTATAGCCACGCAGAATTCATTAACACTAAGCATTGACATATTACATACATTGAATATTTATGACTTGTTATATGATGATGATGATCACATCTTATTTTGTATTTAAATCTTCGAATTGAAGTTTGAATTTTATTACTTATATTTTTGACATTGTTTTAATTTTTCATTTTTTACTTTTGACATGTAGTGTGTACAAATTGTAAATCGGATTTATTTTTTTGACATGTAATGTATATTATGAATAAAAATGATTATGATTATGATTATTATAGTAGTTAAAAAAATAAAAAATACCCCCTTTCACTTTCATGGGACTTTTATTTTTACATTTCTAACCTTGCGTCATTATAATCAATATTTATACTAAATGTGAGCTTCCTAGGTCATTTGGAAAAGGATAAGGTTTTTCATTAGTTTTTGTTTTTAAGAACATAAAAAAACACGATCACACTCATAGCCCCCACAAGGCCCCCACTAGGATTCCCTGTATCGGGGTGCCATGGACATACACAGAAACAACCACAAAGAACACCCAGACCCAGAAACATACATTTAAACTCATAATTCAAATGTCTGCCCTGGCCGAGAATCGAACCCGGGACCCTCTGCGTAGCAGGCAGGTACACTGCCAACTAGGCTGCCAAGGGCGTCATACATACATATAATCACGCCTTTATCCCTAATAGGGTAGGCGGACCGTAAACGACGTAATCAAAAGTCGTTCCGCCACTTATGACAAAGTTTTGAGGGTTAATTAAGATGGATTTGTACGTATATTGCTGTAGTGGACAGGTTGTCAGCCCGTCGCCTAAATGCCAATATACTGAAACCCTTGGATCCCTTAGCTGGTTTTTACAGCATGCCCGGGAAGAAATGCAGCTGGTTTATTCTACGTTTTTCTCTCAATCCCAGTCCAGCATGGAAGTTTTTAAGAACGGTGACTTTAAATGTAAAATTAAATATCTGTTCAAGCTTTGTTTATAAAATTTGGAGTACTTGTTTATTTAGAGTTCCTTCAAACTTCCTTCAGCTCGATTTAAATTTGTTCACATTGATCTGATAGGGCCTTTGCCTTTGTGTCAGGGTTTTATATAATTTGTCTTACTGCAGTCGATCGCTACACGCGTTGGCCTGAGGCAATTCCGTTGCAGGACATGATCGCTGAGACTATAGCTAAAGCGTTACTCGGTAGTTGAATTTCTAAGTTTGGTTGCCCCGCTAATATAGTGACAGATCGTGGCAGACAGTTTCAAAATCAATCCGAAATTGCTAGAATTCGTCATCGCAGAACCACTGCTTATCATCCAGCCAGCAATGGGCTCGTGAAAAGGTTCCATCGCCAACTAAAAGCTTCCATAACCTGCCACAGCACTGCGAATTGGATAGAAGCTCTTCCTCTCGTTCTTTTAGGAGTACGCTCAGCTGTTAAAGAGGACCTCAAGGCCTCATCAGCCGTATGATGAAGATCGAGGGCTTACCCTCCGGTCAACAAAAACACAAGTACCTACATCCGTGACTTCTGCTCACAAACAAAACACGAAACGAAATGTCCTCTCTGCCCCGCGGGAGTATGTTTCGTTATGCGCTGGAGATTCGGCTTATGCCGTTAAGTTTTCATTAAGGTTGATATACTGTTGTCATTTAATAAAAACTTTCCTCTTTAATTAATCTTAAGAGTTTCTGGCGGGGCTGTAGGAACCTATATCTTTGGTAGGAACGGTCGGATGATAGCGCGCACGATTTTTATAACAGATTTTCTTGTTCCCCATATTCAAGGATTTTTTTTCATTTCTGGCAACACTAAACTTGTCTGCGTTTGGTTTCATCATTCGGTACAATCGGAACTAAAGTTCTCGCCAGTGCTCGCCTTGCTTTATTTAACTGTTGTCATTGTAATTTTTAATATTTGTTTGTAATTATATAGAATTACGTTATATTATATAAATAATACGCAGGAATTAACTGTTTCGATGAGTTTATTTCTTGGTTATTAATATTTAAACATTTTAGGTGATGACCATAATTTATATTTACCAAACGCAAAGTATTGTCAAAACTATTTAAAAGTAAAAATGTCAAGGATCCCATGTGTGGTTCTCGTGTTGTGGATGTTGCGATATATTTATATTTTCTATAAAGACGAGTAAAATGCTACTCACAGAAGATAAACAAATCGACATATTTGTCGCTAGTAAAATAGGTTCATTCAAACGTACGTATTTCTCAAGTTAATTCACATTTAAATGAATTGTACGTCATTGCACAAAACTACGATTATCTTCAAAAAAACTTTAATAAATTGCATATTCCATTGGTTACGATAAAATTTATTTCGTAAAAAATGCATACATGTATCAAAAGTCTTAAATTAGATTAAAAATCTTAGACATTTTCGTGTCTAAAACCATCTTTGATCACTTTCAAAAACACTTATGTTTTATAATAAATTTCTTGTTTTTCAGACATAAAATTCCATACAGATGGATCAAAAAACACTAAGCGATGCATAGAAAACTTGGTGCCAATAAAATCCTTACAGAAAGATGACTGCATCACTTGTATGGAGTGGGGGAATGAGGCTCAGACTGAAATATTGATTGGACAGAGAAATCAACAGGTTACTTTTTATTTACAGGACTTATTATTTCTTCCATGCTGGACTGGGAACGAGAGAAAAACATAGAATGTGCCAGCTGCATTCCCTCCCGGGCATGCTGGAAAAACCAGCTAAGGAATCTGAGGGTTTCTGTGTTTTGCAATGTAGGCAATGAACAACCTGTCACTACAGCAATATACCTACAAATCTATCTTAAATACGAGGGTGGAGTGATAAGTAAGATAAAAAGATAGCCGGCTATACTGGCTGAAAATTTTAATTTAGTACTTCAAAAGAGTCGCGAGTAAGGAGATTGCATGCAATTAGTGATAATTTTCTTCTAAGATTGATTTTTACTCTATATATCACTCCGCCCTCGTAACTGTCAAAAACTTTGTCAGATGTGGCGGAACGGCCTTTGTTTAGGTTGTTTACGCTCTCATTCGGGATAAAGGCATGATTATATATGTATGTATGTATTTTCTTCCATGCTGGACTGGGAGCGAGAGAAAAACATAGAATGTGCCAGCTGCATTTCCTCCCGGGCATGCTGTAAAAACCAGCTAAGGGATCTGAGGGTTTCAGTATATTGCAATTTAGGCGATAGGCTGACAACCCGTCACTACAGCAATATACATACAAATCTATCTTAAATAACCCTCAAAACTTTGTCAGATGTGGCGAAATGACCTCTCTTTAGGTCGTTTACGCTCTGCCTACCCCGTTAGGGATAAGGCGTGATTACATGTATGTATGTATATATGTATGTATGTATGTATTTTTCAGATAAAAGTATATGACACACTACAAGGCTTCCAAAAGTCGTACACGGCTGATTTCGGCACCGGCAGCATTGTAGGCCTGGGCCGGTACAAGAAGCGAATGATAGCTGCTCTCTCCAGCGGCACCGTCAAGATATGGAGGAAAAAAGAGGACTGTGTTATTGATACCGGTATGTATTGACGGACTGCCTCCGTGGTCTAATTCAATTCAAAATTCGAAATCTTTATTTCAGAAATCATAGTTCCATAGTAAATAAGTAGTTTATCATTAGTCACACTTTAAATACAAGCATAAGAATAAGTATAATAATTCACCTTTACAGTTTTACTAATGTTCAGAGCCATGGGGCTTACGATCCAGAGGTCCTTGGTTCGATTCCCAGGGTGGGAACACAAAGTTGTCAATTTGTCAGTTTGTGCCGTTTTCCCCACTTTGGTTAGGACAAGAAAAGAATCCATGCTTCGGAAGGCATGTTAAGCCATTGGTCCCGGTTAATATCAGATATTAGTTGTTAAGCCATGTTAGAAGCAAGTGCTAGGCATTGGCAGCTTCAAAACAGTCAGGTGGGATGGCCACTAACCTGGCAAAGCCTAATCTAGGGTTGGGTCCTGGTTGCAGAGGTCAGATGGCAGTTGCTGCGTGTAAAAACCAGTACCCTCGTTCTATCACCTTGATAGGTATCCGACCCCGTGAGATAAGGGATAAGGCTAGAGAGGTATAGATATTCTTCCATGCTCTACTGGGAGCGATAGAAAAGGACAGAAATTCTGCTAATGGGTGTGATGTAAAAATCAGAAAAGGCATTTAATGATTACAGTATAATGTAATTTAGGCGATGGGCTGATAACTTGTCACTTTAGCAATACAGATTTCAATCTATTTCCCTTAAATTGGGTTGTATAGAAAAAAATATAAAGGTATATAACACAACAGGTATATCTTATTTCTAATAATAATTCGACCTAGGAGAGAAAAAACATTCTGTGAACACTTCGATCAAATAGTTATAGATCCACGGTCCTATACAGAATCAATCTCAAACCGTTTCACCACGTCAACGATGTGCAAAACGGTCGTAAAGTGGTTTACTTAGCGCTTTAATATGGACCTTACTGCTCATAAAATAAAGTTCGAATTGTCAAATAGCGACTGATATAAAAACAAGGCATATGCCTTGTTTTTTGGTGCCATTTTCAAGCGGCAGCTTCACACCCGTCTTCTCCTTCAGTTGGTCACAATAGTTTCTTTTTGATCTTCCTCTACCTTTCCTTCCTTCAATCTTTTCTCCTTGTTTACGCTCTGCCTACCCCATTAGGGATAAAGGCGTGATCGTATGTATGTATGTATGTAATCTTTATAAATTCATCGTGCCTCAACAAGTGCCCTATCATTTTGCCTCTCCTATTTTCGATCATGGTCAAAATTCTTCTATTTCCTTTACTTGTTTCAATACTTCTTCAATAGTGACCTTTTCTGTCCTAAAAAAAAACTATTTTGCAGGTGGGAAACTCGATGTTATGAAGATGTGTCCGGATGATCCAACACTCTTTGCTACTGGTAAGTATCGCATTCTTATTACGCTTTTTCCGTGCTTTGGAAGGCACATTCTGCCGTTGGTCCCGGTTAATATCGTTTGACACCGTAGTTATTAGTCGTTAAGGTATGTCAGAGGCCAGTGGGCTTGAAAACTCTGATCTAATCTAGGATTGTGTCTGGTTTCCCTTCTGGGTTGCAGAGGTCAGATGGCAGTTGCTCTGTGTAAAGACCAGTACCCTCGTTCAATCAGCTAGGTTAGGAAGCCGACCAACTTTGAGCAGACTTTGGTTCTCAATTCATTACTTCTAAAAAATCCTTAGGTCTAAATCTAAGGAAATGACGCAGAAAAGTTTTGAAAATGTCTATATTTTGCAAGTTATGATTTTTAAAACTAATGAGTATTTTGGGTGAATTCTTTCACATTTAATTTTGTATGGTGACAACTATAAAAAAAAATCATGAATGTATCATATTCCAGGCGGCGAGGAGAATGATGTGACCATTTGGCGTGTAGGAACCCCCACTCCGGTGTTCTCCGCTAAGAACTTGGCTCATGACTGGTTGCAGCTGCGGCGCCCCGTGTGGGTCTCCGGGCTCGCGTGGGCGCCGGGGGGGGCGGGGGGGGCAGTGCTGGCCGCCGCTAGCAGGCATGGATACGTCAGGTGTGTGATCTATACTTGTGTGTGTGAGGGGGCTCGCGGGGGGGCAGTTGATTGAGGCATATTATTTTAAATTGCGAGCGGAGCGTGCACGTGTTATTACGTTATTGATCGATTTGATAGGTAGCTATTAAAAAAAATAACGGTGTTTTGTTTGTAATCGCAGGGTGACTACACGTGTGTGTATATCTGTGTCAGGTATACACACACGTGTAGTCACACAAACTGTGACAGTCCCGCAAACTGTTAGGGGTTGCTCAGTGAACGACACTGAACAACTTCCACCAGGAAATTCTTTCAGGAAGATAAAAAAAAATGCTTTTCCATAAAAAAGGGTCCACCTTGATCAGATAATTTGTATGGATAACGAAATTTATTTTTTCACTTTCCTGGTGAATGTTGTGCAGTGTCGTTGACCGAGCGACCCCTATCAGTTTGCGGGACGCTGTCCCTTACACCCCGTGTCTGTGTCAGGTTGTACGACAGTCGCGCGCAGCGGCGGCCCGTGTGCAGTGTGGAGTTTCCCAAAATGGCCGCCACCAGCATCGCTGCGGGATTCAATGAGAGGTCAGTACAATGCTAAACCAACTTCTTCTGTCGAGTGGGTATCGAGTCTATGGAACCGATGAACCCTGGTGTCAGAGTTTTTAAACCGCCTAGTAGCACAACTATCAGGCCTCTGACATGGTTTTGTGTAACGACCACTATCAAAGACAGCGACCGGGACCGACGGCTTAACGTGCCCTCCGAAGCACGAAATCTTTTTCTTTTTTCGGACAATCAGGTGATTCAGCCTGCAATGTCCTATCCAAACTGGGGAAAAATTCACAAAGTGATAAATTCTCAAATATCAACTTTGTGTTTTACCCCCTGGGAATCGAACCCAGGACCTCCGGATCGGGAGCCCATGGCACTAGCCACTAGACCACGGAGGTAGCTAAACCTACTAAAATATATATATGAAATAAATATATATATATGTTATATTACATTACATTAACCCTAAGTTCATAGTTATTTTAATCTCATCACGAATTGCAAAATGTAAACGTAAATTCTAAAGCCACATATTGTTATTTTGTCCATTTAAGCTAAGGGGAGCCTGGCGATCTGTCATACAGAGAAATCTAGTACAGACACCAGCTCTCGCCACAAAGGAGATATAATTAAATTAAATATCACATTTTAAATAATTCTGTATAATACCTTTGTGATGAGAGAAATAAAGATTTATTATTATTAGTTTGTTTATAAATAACTAGCGACCCGCCCCGGCTTCGCACGGAAATCATCAGTGTTTCTCTACTATATTATGCATGTATTATACATATAAACCTTCCTCTTGAATCACTCTATCCATTAAAAGAAACCGCATCAAAATCCGTTGCGTAGTTTTAAAGATTTATGCATACATAGGGATATAGGGACAGAGAAAGCGGCTTTGTTTTATACTATGTAGTGATACATACGTGCATATACTCACGTCTTTATTTCTAGTGGGGTAGGCAGCGCCAACCCCTATTTAACCCCCTCAGTGTTGAAAATCTCAAAACGCTGATACACCTATCCATTTTTTTAATACATACATACAATTAGGCCTTTATCCCTAATGGGGGTAAGCAGAGAGAAAAAGATCTGAACAAAGGTTCCGTCACGTCTAACAAAGTTTCAATGGTTATTTAGATAGATTTGTAGGTATATTGCTGTAGTGACAGGTTGCCAGCCCATCGCCTAAATTGCAATAAAATTAAAATGTATTTGTCATTTTCAGATTAAAAACATTGGAAAAGGACAGGAGATCTATTCTCTCCGGTTTTTGATTTATAGGCGGTGATTTTATGTGTTATTTTTGTATTGTATCCGCCATATCATATGACGGCGGATACAATTGACAGAGATACTGGGGAAACGTGCAACAGCGCGTCAAAATCTAGCGGACGGACATAGAGTATTAGTAACAAATCATAGAGTATAAATCGCCTGTCCTTTTTCAGTTTTATTATTTTAAAAAGTGACAGGTTTTAATTTTAATTTAATAAGACTTTTATCACTTATTTAAAAATAATATAGGCTTGACCTAGTGCGAAGTTCTAAAGAAACATTGTGTCTAAAAATGTTGGCAAATTAACGTTTATTTTTTTATTCCTTAATTCAGTGATCCTTGTCTCAATTTAATAGGATAAATAATATGTTAATTTGCATACATACATAAAATCACGCCTTAATTCCTTACGGGGTAGGCAGAACGTAAAACGCCTCCTAAAAGGCGCTTTCGCCACGTCTGACATAAATTGAGGGCAATTTTAGATTGTAATGTGTATTGCTATAGTGACAGGTTGTCAGCCCATCGCCTAAATGACAATACACTGTAACCCTCGATTCCCTTTTTTTTCCTTTTGCTGACTTCTACAGCATGCCCGAGAGGAAGGGCAACTGGAACATTCTATGTTTTTCTTTCTCTCCCAGTCCAGTATGGAAGTTAATGTTAATTTAATTTAATGTTAATGTTAATTTATGTTAGTATTTATGGTTTTGCTCGTTTGATCTATCTCGTTTTCTATATGTGCAAATCTGTAAATAGCTTTCAGTTTTGTATATTTTTGTATTAATATTTTATTGTCGCTGATGATTTGCCAAGAAAATAAAAATAAATCAATAAATATGTGTCTTGAGACTTTTAAGAGCCGAATTATAAAACTTTCCTTGGAACAAATAATTACTGTCTGTTGTTTAGTTTCCTTCACTTTTATCCTGTGCTGTAGATACTGTTGCTGTCATTTCCTTCATCTAGTTCTGATTGTAGTGCGCATTATCCTATCTTCCATTAGTTTATGTATTAGTTTATTTTACAATATTTATGTAGTAGCTTGTACTTAGTTTATGTATTATATGTAATGTTATGTATTTAGTATACATATTTGACTAGGACTAGCATATATTCCATGCTGGCCTGGGAGCTAGAGAAAACCATAGAATGTGCCAGCTGCATTTCCTCCCGGGCATGCTGTAAAAACCAGCCAAGGGATCCGAGGGTTTCAGTATATTGTAATTTAGGCGATGGGCTGACAACCTGTCACTACAGCAGTATACCTACGAATCTATCTTAAATAACCCTCAAAAATTTGTCAGACGTGGCGGGACGACCTTTGTTTAGGTCGTTTACGCTCTGCCGGGGTAGGCATTAGGGATAAAGTCGTGATTATATGTATGTATGTATGTATTTGACTAGGTTTACACTATCCCGCTTACCGCTATGCATATTTCTTCCACCCAAAGTTTGCCTGGAAGAAATTGCTTCTTAGCAATAAAGCCGCCTATGTTGTACTTGTATTTTTATGTTATGTTATGTGAGTTCCAGGTGTTTCCTGGTGGGATTCGGTCGCGGTCAGCTGCACCAAGTCGACCTGCGCGTCGGGAAGCCCGATAAGGGGTACAAGGGCGCGGTCGGAGCTATCACCAGCATAGCTATTGCTGGTTAGTAACATACATACATAAATCACGCCTTTGTCCCTTACGGGGTAGGCAGAGCGTTTAACGCCTCTTAAAAGGCGCTTTCGCCACGTCTGACAAAAATTGAGGGCAATTTTAGATTGTAATATGTATTGTTGTAGTGACAGGTTGTCAGCCCATCGCCTAAATTACAATACACTGTAACCCTCGAGTCCCTTTTGCTGACTTTAACAGCATGCTCGGGAGGAAGGGCAGCTGGAACATTCTATGTTTTTCTATCTCTCCCAGTCCAGCATGGAAGAAAACACATTTTACAAAAAACGCATTTTTTGTTAGTAACACATTGAACTAAATAGCGTCAATTTATTTTTCTCCTCTGTTTCCTATTGCCTGGTTGCCTGGAAGATATTGCTAGCAGTAGTAGCAGCTAGCAATAAGGCCGCCAATTGTACTACTTTTCTTTTCAGCAATTTGCAATTTCTGTGTTTTTGTGCTTTCCCCAAGGAACATAGATCGCTGAATCAAGAAAATCATTTGGACCTCCCGTACAAATTGAGCCGAGCCGCTATTGCTAGTCAGTAAAAAAATCGTATTGAAAACTGATTAAACTAAATAACTTTCTCCAAGGAACATAGGTCGAAAAATAAGATTTATTTTAGACCTCCCATACAAATTGACTCGAGCCGCTTACACTTGCACAAATTTTTTGTGTTCCGACCTATGTTCATTGAGGAACGTTGTTCAGTTTCATGGTTACAATCGCACGCTAAAATATGGTCAGATGTTTCTTAACGCTAAACGATAAACAAGTGTTATTCATATCGAAAAACTGATCGGCTTACTTGTTTGTATAGAGAGGAGGGTTAGCCCTCGACGTTTCGATCCTATACGAGGATTGGGATTCTCTCCCAACTGAAGGACTGAGTCGAAGGTTGCACTTGGCAGGCGGTGGAGTGGGACTTTCTTCTCTCCTGATGGAAATCCTCGTGTAGGATCGAAACGTCAGGGTCACCCTCCTTTTAATACAAACGAATAAGACGATATTATACTTCCATGCTGGTCTGGGAGCTAGAGAAAAACATAGAATGTGCCAGCTGCATTTCCTCCCGGGCATGCTGTAAAATCCAGCTAAGGGATCCGAGGGTTTCAGTATATTGTAATTTAGGCGATGGGCTGACAACCTGTCACTACAGCAATATACCTAGAATTCTATCTTAAATAACCCTCAAAACTTTGTCAGACGTGGCGGGACACCTTTGTTTAGGTCGTTTACGCTCTGCCTACCCCATTAGGGATACAGGCGTGAATATATGTATGTATGTATGAATAAGACGATGAGTTTTCGTAATGAATAATACTTGTTGATAAACAATAGTTTAGCATTAAGAAACATCTGACCATATTTTAGGGTGTGATTCTACCCATGAAACTGAACAACTTTCCCCAATGAACAATGGTCGAAATACGAAAAATAAATGCAACTCCCATACAAGCGCCAACGGCTCAAATCCATTTGTATGGGAGGTAAATTTTTGTGTAAATCTTCCATGCTGGACTGGGAGAGATAGAAAAACATAGAATGTTCCAGCTGCCCTTCCTTGGGCATGCTGTAGAAGTCAGCAAAAAGTATTCGAGGGTTACAGTGTATTGTAATTTAGGCGATGGGCTGACAACCTGTCACTATAGCAATACAAATCATCACAATCAAAAATTTGCCCTCAATTTTTGTCAGACGTGGCGAAAGCGCCTGTTACGAGGCGTTTTACGCTCTACCTACCCTGTAAGGGATAAAGACGTGATTTTATGTATGTATGTATGTATGTAAATTTTTGTTTCTTAATTTTACGACCTATGTTCCTTGCGAAAAGTAGTTCAGTTTCAGTAAAATCACATCCTAAAATATGGTCATATTTTTTTTTACACACTTTATACAATAATTTATTCTTAGGTGTCCTAATAGCACAGCTAATAGGTCTCTGACATGGTTTGTGTTACGACCACTATCGGAACAACGGCTTAACATGCCCTCCTAAGCACGGAATCTTTTTTCTTCCGGACAATCAGGCGATTCAGCCTGCAATGTCCTAACCAAACTGGGGAAAAATTCACAAAGTGATAAATTTTCAAATATCAACTTTGTGTTTTCCCCCTGGGAATCGAGCCACTAGACCACGGAGGCAGTTGTCCCTTACACCTGTATATTGTTTCGTTTAATCTTCCATGCTGGACTGGGAGCAAGAGAAAAACATAGAACTAGCCAGCTGCATCTCCTCCCGGGCATGCTGTAAAAACCAGCTGAGGGATCCGAGGGTTTTAGTATATTGAATATTAGGCGATGAGCTGACAACTTGTCACTACAGCAATGTACCTACAAATCGATCTTAAATAACCCTCAAAACACTGTCAGACGTGGCGAAACGACCTTTGTTAAGGTCCATTACGCTCTGCCTAACCCATTAGGGATAACATACATATATACAAATAATCACGCCTTATCCCTAATGGGGAAGGCAGAGCGCAAACGACCCAAACAAAGGTCGTCCTGCCACGTCTGACAAAGTTTTGAGGGTTATTTAAGATAGAATTCTAGGTATATTGCTGTAGTGACAGGTTGTCAGCCCAGCGCCTAAATTACAATATACATATATAGATTTTACAGCATGCCCGGGAGGAAATGCAGCTGGCACATTTTATGTTTTTCTCTCGCTCCCAGTCCAGCATGGAAGATTAAACGAAACAATATACGGGTGTAAGGGACAGCGTCCAACAAACTGATAGGAGAAGCGTCCCATTAACAGTCAACGACATGGGCTTGGGCGACGGGACACTAAGTTGATGTTTGTCAATGTATTCCCCAGTTTTGTTAGGACATTGCAGGCTGAATCACCTGATTGTCTGGAAGAAAAAAGATTATTAAATTAGGGATAAAGGCGTGATTTTAAGTATGTATGTATTAATCTTATTTTATCCTATATGTTTAATATATATGTTTATCTATTTATATATGTAGGTATATATGAATGTAAGTATGTGTATTTTTATATGTGATATGCATGTTTAATTAAATTTATTTATTATAAATAATTATTTATTTATATTCGGATTTTTTGTATATCTATGTATATTAGTATTTAATATGTACTATTATGTAGATCTTAAGTGTTGATAGTTATTTAAGTGTTTAGTTAGTGTTTTGATGTTGCCGCAACTACTTGCTATGTGTAATTTTTCTTTTTAAATGCAGGGTTGTCTGGAAGAGATCGCTTAAAGCGATAAGGCCGCCTTTGCGCACACTGTTATTTTTAAGTTTTTCAAACTGTACGATTTATGCGCAATAAAGAGTTTATCTATCTATCTATGTATGTATGTAGATGTGGGTTCGTCGGTCGTGGTGAGCAGCAGTGCGGACAGGCACATCCGAGTTCACCGACATCAGAGCAAGGAGCTGATCCACAAGGTGAGTATTTGTCATCATCTCCCTAGCCTTATCCCGTGTCCCACGGGGCCGGCTACCTAATTTAGGTGATTGTGGGAGGGTCGAGGGCACTGACTGGGCTCTATTTTATAATTTTCACAATGACAATTTGACGTGTATTGCGTAGGTAGTTTACTTGCCGATACAAGGAAGATTATCAGCTACGCAGTGTATATAGAATTGTCATTCTCTAATTTATAAAATACTAGCGACCCGCCCCGGCTTCGCACGGAAATCATCAGTGTTTCTCTACTATATTATGCATGTATTATACATATAAACCTTCCTCTTGAATCACTCTATCCATTAAAAGAAACCGCATCAAAATCCGTTGCGTAGTTTTAAAGATTTATGCATACATAGGGATATAGGGACAGAGAAAGCGACTTTGTTTTATAATATGTAGTGATTGCAATTTAGGCTATGGGCTGACAACCTGTCACTACAGCAATATACCTACAAATCTATCTTTAACAACCCTCAAAACTTTGTTAGACGTGGCGGAACGACCTTTGTTTAGGTCGTTTACGCTGTGCCTACCCCATTAGGGATAAAAGCGTTATTATATATATTTAATTTATAAAATATAGGCTTTTTACACAGAGCGACTGCCATCTGACCTCCGCAACCCAGAATGGAAACCAGACCCAATCCTAGATTAAGTCAGAGGTTTCAAGCCGCCATGATGCTTACCATTGGCCTCTGACATATAACCGGGACCAACGACATAACGTACCTTCCGAAGTACGGAAACGCTCGAGTTGTTATACCACTACCGGTCACCCATCCATGGCCTGGCTTCTGCGATGGTTGAATGTGTTATAAGTACTTACCATAAGACCATCGACCGATGAATGAAGAAGTGCTAACGAAAGTTATTTTTCTCCCATTTGCTCGGAAACTTTAATGTTTAAAATAAACAAAACTTACATTCACCCTTTTCGGTCCTCAAATTCGCAAACGCCAGTAATTTCTCCAAACGACAACAATGACTGTTATTGACCGCTACGTGAAGTCTTTAAAGTATACACTTGTATGGATTAGGTGTTTTTAAGTTCACAATATTATTCTTTTAAGAGTAGAATGAAAAAAAAAAAAGAATGTATGGAATGTGCGCCTTTGAAAAGCTGATCGAGTTGGTCATTTTGTATGTTTTTTTTTTCATCTCCTGTAAGAAATTTCTGGTGATAGTTGTTCAGTGTCGTTGACTGAACAACCCCTGTCAGTTTGCGGGACGCTGTCCCTTACACCACGTATTGCTTTTTTTCGAATTCTAAACTCATCATCATCTCTTTAGCCTTATATCACGGGGTCGGCTACCTAATCTAGGGGATTGAACGAGTAACGTTCTATTTTTAAATTCCAGCAATACCTAACCTCGAAACTGTCGTGCGTGCTAGTCCAGAGCAAATCCTCCACTCCACTGCTCAACGTGACAGAGCAAGAGCAAGAGCAGACAGAGCAAGAGCAAGAGCAAGAGACAGAGATAAAGGAGGAAGACGATATGGACCAGCTGTTTGACCGCATGGAGACTATTGGGTACGTTTTAGTCCTCTTACCGGTTTTCGGTGATGGCGGCCATCTGCAACTGCGCAGGACTAGTTTTTAGTGCCCAAGTGTTCTTTTCAGGGGTTTATTTGTGTTTCTTCCATGCTGGACTGGGAGCGAGAGAAAAACATAGAATGTGCCAGCTGCATTTCCTCCCGGCTATGCTGTAAAAACCAACTAAGGGACCCGAGGGTTTCTGTATATTGTAATTTAGGCGATGGGCTGACAACCTGTCACTGCAACAGCAATATACTTAAAAATCTATCGTAAATAACCCTCAAAACTTTGTCAGACGTGGCGGAACGATCTTTGTTTAAGTTGTTTACGCTCTGCCTACCCCATTAGGGATAAAGGCGTGATTATATGTATGTATGTACAATAGTCCTCCCACCCGTTTTTGGTGACGGCGGCCTTCTCCAACAGCCAACTGCGCAGGACTAGTTTTTAGTGCCCAAGTATTCTTTTCAGGGGTGTATATTTGTAATAAATGTTTCAAATTCCTGGACTATTTCGCAATCTTTAGTAATTATTCCACGAACAGTTTTAATGTCGAGTCATGTGTTCATTTGCTATCCTGTTCTTATGTCAAGGTTAAGAAAGTGACAGCGCTAGCTAAGAGTTAGTTAAGGAATAGTACGTCCAGAATTGCGGCCATTATGGTATCCCGTTCGAATCGAGGCCAGTATATCTCATTTATGTGACGAAATTCTTTTAAACTTCCATGCTGGACTGGGAGCGATAGAAAAACATAGAATGTGCCAGCTGCATTTCCTCCCGGGCTTGCTGTAAAAACCAGCTAAGGGAAGAGGGTATCAGTGTATTGTAAATTAGGCGATGGGCTGACAACCTGTCACTACAGCAATATACCTACAAATCTATCTTAAATAACCCTCAAAACTTTGTCAGACGTGGTGGAACGACTTTGTTTAGGTCGTTTACACTCTGCCTACTCTATTACGAATAAAGGCGTGATTATATGTATTTATGTATGTAAATTCTTTCCTACAGAGAAAAAACCAAGAGGAAAGAACACATTTCTACTTCCGAGCCAGAAATTAAGAAGACAAAACCGTCTATAGAGGGAAGCACCATCGACTTAGATCTAGAAGAGAACGAGGCAGAAGATAACGCCGACGCGATCAAGAAGTTGCTGAGAAGCACGGAGAAGCAGAAGAAGAAGTTGGAAAAGAAAAAGAAAGAAAAGAAGGCTAAGAGCGTGTTTCATAATGCTTAGAATAAATGTTTTTGAGTAATAACATGTGTTTTATTTATGATGGCAACATTATTAATAATAGCAACAATTTTGTCATTTTCTCCAAGAATCGATTGCATTTTCTCTTATTTTCTTTCGTTTTCCTTTTGATTGGCATTTGGATTAGCTGCCGGAGAGAGGAAACATGTCAGCTGGTTACTTAGGCTCGTATTTATGAAGCGATCTCAAGATTGAGAGCTACATTAAGTATATATTTGACTGGCCATTTTGTAATGACGTTTCTGATACGAAATCAAACTCGCTCTCAAGTGCTGATTATAAATACGGACCTAAAACACGTATAAAAAAACCGGTCAATGATTTCCTTCCGCTTGCAACTTTTATAGGTTATTGCTCTGTTTAGTTTTATTGTTTTTCTATCTCTCCCAGTCCAGCATGGAAAACATAGAATGTTCCAGCTGCCCTTCCTCCCGGGCATGCTGTTGAAGTCAGCAAAAGGGACTCGAGGGTTACAGTGTATTGTAATTTAGGCGATGGGCTGACAACCTGTCACTATAGCAATATATATTACAAACTAAAATTGCCCTAAATTTTTTGTCAGACGTGGCGAAAGCGCCTGTTACGAGGCGTTAAACGCTCTGCCTACCCTGTAAGAAGGGATAAAGGCGTGATTTATGTATGTATGTATGTTAGTTTTATTGTGTTTTTTGTAATATATACAATCAGAGCTACATCCCATTAAAGCAATTGCAAGCGAAAAGTGATTCGTCGTCTAGCACAGTCACAGAATATATAATAGTACCTTATGTACAAAGTTACATAGGAAATAATTTACCAATTTGACACCTAGCTTGTAGTCTATCCAAACAATCGGTAAGTCTACAATGATATTTTAAGAAAGATACGTTACGTTCATACTGCACGCACATTTTAATTGTTCCGCGACACATATACATACATATTTATAACATTGCATATCTAAACAAACGCTGAGTGCGACACAAAATAGGCAAAGCGTAAGAGTGAAACAGATAGCTATTTGTAATCAGTGCAGCCTTGAATATAATTTCGCGAGCTAGCAGATCCCGCTAGCAGAGCGCGGAGAAGCGTTTTCAGTATGTTCGACACTGCGTGTTTTCCATACAAACTGGGGTACTTAATATTAGAATGGTTTGCGTGATTATTTCTAACCTAAGCTGGACACCAGGTAATAAAAAAAACTCAGTCTAATAAAAAGTTCCTTTAATATCAGCTAAAAACGACCGAAATTAAATTTCCTTCCTACCTCCTAAGTTATGAGGCGTGATAATTTGTATCGTAACGTTGATTTTAAATAATGCTCAGTCGAATAAAAAAGTTCCATAAAAATCGGTTAAGTACCTGACAAATTTCAATTTCCTGTCTACCCCCTAAGTCAGGTAGCGTGATTTTAGGTATCCTGTGTTGCAACCCGGGTAACACGAAGTTATGGTAACATACAGACGGACAAGAATTAAAAAAAAATTTTTTTTGATCTTTATATAGTTTATAATGCCTGCTGAAATTATTTTTTTAGAAAAATATTTAATGTACACGACCCTTCTAGAGATTTATTATATGTATAGATGACAAAACGGAAAATATTTTCCTCGCGTCAATATTTTGAACCCCACAAAAACCTGCAGAATTGTAATAGGTTATCATTAACGAGGGACGGACTGGACCGGAAACCCCTTTAATAGGCTTTATCTTGGAGATAATTAGTTAAATGGCGTGTGTTTGCGTTCGAGCCATTTTAGCGACGCCATTTTCCGATTGAACGCGGGAAATGGCGCGTGAACTGATAACAGTTCGGGAGAGGACTGTAGTCTAGCGGTTTATCATAACTGTCATATGTCAATAAAGAAAGAAATATGTCATATCACTTATAACATATACATACATAAAATCACGCCTTTATCCCTTACGGGGTAGGCAGAGCGTAAAACGCCTCCTAAAAGGCGCTTTCGCCACGTCTGACTTAAATTGAGGGCAATTTTAGATTGTAATGTGTATTGCTGTACTTATAACATAACATAAAAATACTTTATTGCACGTAAGAATACAAATCATACAACACAACAGATAACAAAACAAGTGTAACATAGGCGGCCTTATTGCTGAGGTAGCAATTTCTTCCAGGCAACCTTTCGGTGAAAGAAAAATGCGTAGTAAGCGGGATAGTGCAAACCTAATCAAATAAATATCCTAAATACATTATATTACATATAATAATTCTTCCATGCTGGACTGGGAGCGAAAGAAAAACATAGAATGTGCCAGCTGCATTTCCTCCCAGGCATGCTGTAAAAATCAGCTAAGGGATCCGAGGGCTTTTGTATATTGCAATTTAGGCGACAGGCTGACAATCTGTCACTACAGCAATATACCTCCAAATCCATCATTTTAAACAACCCTCAAAACTTTGTCAGACGTGGCGGAAACGACCTTTGTTTAGGTCGTTTACGCTCTGCCTACCCCATTAGGGATAAAGGCGTGATTATATGTATGTATGTATGTATGTACGTATAATACATACCTAAACTAAGTACAAGCTACTATATAGATACCTATTTGTTTTGGTATACGAACGCAAGCTACTCACGTGATAAAAAAATACTGCCGGGAAACAAATGTATAAAATGCGGATAAACAAATAAATTACTTCCATGCTGGAATGGGAGCGAGAGAAAAACATAGAATGTGCCAGCTGCATTTTCTCCCGGGCATGCTGTGTAAAAACCAGGTAAGGGATCCGAAGGTTTTTGTATATTGCAATTTAGGCGATAGGCTGACAACCTGTCACTACAGCAATATTCCTACAAATCTATCTTAAACAACCCTTAAAACTTTGTCAGACGTGGCGCAACGACTTTTGTTTAGGTCGTTTACGCTCTGCCTACCCCATTAGGGATATATATATATATGTATGTATTTAATAGGAAAAACTGATGAACACTTTAGACACAAGTTAGTTTAAGTTCAGTACGTTCATTAATAAGGAAAGAAGACAAACAAGGCGATACGAAAACGACTGCGTAATTTAAGAATTACTAGTAAATAAAGAATTATTATTATTTCTAGGAACTACTCTTCGTAGGAAGTATAATTTATTTTTGTTATTTTTTATCATTTTGAATCAGTCCGTTTATTTACCGAGTCAACATCAACCTCCTATTAAGGTGTTTACACACGTAGCTATAAAATGTATTAATTTAAAAGATCTGGTGACGCCTGTACACTTACAATTTGTATGAAAGTAGAGGCCAGCATAAATTGTATGCAAACAGAGGTCAAGCATTATTACCCGGCAATTTAGCTTGACCTCTGTTTTGTATACAATTTATGTGTAACCAGGGATCACCAGATCCTTCATATTAATATTGGACAGCGTCCCGCAAACTAATATGGGTTGCTCGGTCAAAGAAACTGAACAACATTCACAAGGAATTTCTTTCAGGAGATAAAAAAAAGGTTTTCCTTACAAACATACATACATACATACATAAAATCACGCCTTTATCCCTTACGGGGTAGGCAGAGCGTTAAACGCCTCGTAAAAGGCGCTTTCGCCGCGTCTGACAATAATTGAGGGTAATTTTAGATTGTAATGTGTATTGCCATAGTGACAGGTTGTCAGCCCATCGCCTAAATTACAATACACTGTAACCCTCGAGTCCCTTTTGCTGTCTTCTACAGCATGCCCGGGAGGAAGGGCAGCTGGAACATTCTATGTTTTTCTATCTCTCCCAGTCCAGCATGGAAGTACAAACCTTATGGGAAAGACATCCTGAAAGCATTTCCTGGTGATAGTTGTTCAGTTGAGTTGACCGAGCAACCTCTATCAGTTTGCGGGACGCTGTCCCTTTCACCCCGTATATTATAGCTGCGTGTGTTACGGGCTTCTATGCTGGACTGGGAGCGAGACAAAAACATAGAATGCGCTAGCTGCATTTCCTCCTGGGCATGCTGTAAAAGTCAGCTAAGGGATCCGAGGGTTTCAGTATATTGTAATTTAGGCGATGGGCTGACAACCTGTCACTACAGCAATATACCTACAAATCTAACTTAAATAACCCTCAAAACTTTGTCAGACGTGGCGGGACGACCTTTGTTTTGGTTGTTTACGCTCTGCCTACCCCATTAGGGATGAAGGCGTGACTATATGTATGTATGTATGTATGTGTTACGGGCTTTACTTCGAAGTCTCCCAAGGAAGAGCCGACCAACTCTCGCTCTCCGCTCCGCTCATGCACTATGCACGCGCCCTGTTTCACTAACCAATGATTTATCTCATACGGTTAATTCGACTGAGGTTTAACAGTTTTTGGCGAAACTGCAGCGTCAGCTGGATTCCATCAAGATTCAGGGGCATTCCATGAAACCAGCAACACTCTATGATGGCACCAACTTAAGTTTATGAATTATGATACACAGCTTAAAGAAGTGTTGAATCGAATGCTTTTAAGATAATTTCAATACTACACTATCAAAATTCCATGCTGGACTTCCATGCTGGACTGGGAGCGAAAGAAAAACTTAGAATGTTTCAGCTGCATTTCCTCCCGGGCATGCTGTAAAAATCAGCTAAGGGATCCGAGGGTTTCTGTACCTACATTGTAATTTAGGCGATGGGCTGACAACCTGTCACTACAGCAATATACCTACAAGTCTATTTTAAATAACTCTCAAAACTTTGTCAGACGTGGCGGGACGACCTTTGTTTAGGTCGTTTACGCTCTGCCTACCCCATTAGGGATAAAGGCGTGATTATATGTATGTATGTATGTACTATCAAAATATGTAAAATGTAAAAGATCCCGATTGTGTACTGGATAGTGCCGCTGCCTCCTGAGCGGGAGGTCGTGGTTCGAATCCCACCACGTACAAATGTGTTTTTCGGTTTTCGAATTTCATATGTACGTTTCTTCGGCGCTTTTTCCGTGCTTCGTTGGTACCACGTTTCACGTTACGCCGTTGGTACCGGACAATATCGTTTAATACCGTAGATATTAGTCGTTAAGCCATGTCAGAGGCCAGTGCTAAACATTGGCTACTTGAAAACTCTGGCTTAATCTAGGATTGGGTCCGGTTTCCCTTCTGGGTTGCGGACGTCAGATGGCAGCCGCTATGTGTAAAAACCAGTACCCTCGTTCAATCCCCTAGATTAGGTAGCCGACCCCGTAAAATGACTATCAAAACATGTCTATCTTGCGTGGATGTATTAAAATCAATGCATATTGTGCGTGACACTTTCGTGAAATAGGTACTCCTTCGTCATGATAGCAACACAATAAAGGTCAAACCGCACTATGCGGCGCGGCACGCACGCCACCGGCACTGCAGCGACGCGACGCAACACTGCGCGACAACATACATACATAAAATCACGCCTTTATCCCTTACGGGGTAGACAGAGCATAAAACGCCTCCTAAAAGGCGCTTTCTCTTCCATGCTGGACTGGGAGCGAGAGAAAAACATAGAATGTGCCAGCTGCATTTCCTCCCGGGCATGCTGTAAAAACCAGCTAAGGGATCTGAGGGTTTCAGTATATTGCAATTTAGGCGATGGGCTGACAACCTGTCACTACAGCAATATACGTACAAAATACAAATCCATCTTGAATAACCCTCAAAACTTTGTCAGACGTGGCGGAACGACCTTTGATTAGGTCGTTTACGCTCTGCCTACCCCATAAGGGATAAAGGCGTGATTGTATGTATGTATGTATGTATAAAAGGCGCTTTCGCCACGTTTGACATAAATTGAGGGCAATTTTAGATTGTAATGTGTATTGCTGTAGTAACAGGTTGTCAGCCCATCGCCTAAATTACAATACACTGTAACCCTCGATCCCTTTTGCTGACTTCTACAGCATGCCCTGGAGGAAGGGCAACTGAAACATTCTATGTTTTTCTTTCTCTCACTCTAGTATGGAAGACAAAATGTATGAACTCATTCGTTTTCATACAAAGAATAATTTGTCGCGCAGTGCCGCGCCGCGTCGCTCCGCTGCAGCTACGTCCTACCGCTGTCTAACCTTTAATCATCTGTGTCGTAAAAGTAACAATCTCACCTTAAACCTACCTTCCCACAAGACTGATTTCTACGCTAAATCTTTTACGGTACAGGCAATTAAACTGTGGAATTCCTTGCCCGAGAATGTTCGACGAGCTCCGTCTATCGAATCGTTTAAGGAGCAAACAAGAAATTTCTATCTGGCTAATAATGTTTAATGTGTAGCTGTCTTACTTCCATGCTGGCCTGGGAGCGAAAGAAAAACATAGAATGTGCCAGCTGCATTTCCTCCCGGGCATGCTGTAAAAACCAGCTAAGGGATCCGAGGG
Organism: Scrobipalpa costella; assembly: GCA_949820665.1. Taxonomy (NCBI): domain Eukaryota; kingdom Metazoa; phylum Arthropoda; class Insecta; order Lepidoptera; family Gelechiidae; genus Scrobipalpa; species Scrobipalpa costella. Next base: position 853,750 of record OX463324.1, on the reverse strand, counting down.
CTGTATATTGCAATTTAGGCGATAGGCTGACAACCTGTCACTATAGCAATATACCTATAATATCTTAAATAACCCTCAAAACTTAGTCAGACGTGGCGTACCGACCATTGATTAGGTCGTTTACGCTCTGCCTACCCCAATTGGGATAAAGGCGTTATTATATGTATGTATGTATGTGTAGCTGTCTAATTTATAAGTATCATTAAGTATATGTAGTGATATTCTATCTACCAATTTCTCTGATATATAACATAGAGTATCCTATCTTATGTAGCATATATTATGTATTAGTTTATTATAAGATATGTATCAGTATATTTTTTTATTGAAATATTTATTTAATAGTGTGTAAATATTGTCTAAGTATTATATGTAGTAATATGCACTATCCCGCTTTCTGCTTGTACAATTTCTATACCCAAAGGTTGAATTGAATTAAAATACCTGTCATAGAGAAAACATACATACATATAATCACGCCTTTATCCCTAATGGGGTAGGCAGAGCGTAAACGACCTAAACAAAGGTCGTTCCGCCACGTCTGACAAAGTTTTGAGGGTTGTTTAGGATATATTTGTAGGTATATTGCTGTAGTGACAGGTTGTCAGCCCATCGCCTAAATTGCAATATACTGAAACCCTCCGATCCCTTAGCTGGTTTTTACAGCTTGCCCGGGAGGAAATGCAGCTAGCACATTCTATGTTTTTCTTTCGCTCCCAGTCCAGCATGGAAGAAAAATAGAGACAAAAGTAGAAAGGGACTTATGCATTTCCTATAAGCCCTTCTCTATGGTATTCTTCCATGCTGGCCTGGGAGCGAGAGAAAAACATAGAATGTGCCAGCTGCATTTCCTCCCGGGCATGCTGTAACAGCCAGCTAAGGGATCCGAGGGTTTCAGTATATTGTAATTTAGGTAATGGGCTGACAACCTGTCACTACAGTAATATACCTACAAATCTATCATAACCCTCAAAACTTTTACAATGCAGGGTCCCGCTACGCATACGGACATCTTTGTCAGACGTGGCGGAACGACCTTTGTTTAGGTCGTTCACGCTCTGCCTACCCCATTACGGATAAAGGCGTGATCATACGTATGTCTATGTTACCTTATGACAGGTATTTTTAATTCCCGACAGGGCTATAATTGAAAGTACCTAAGCAGTAAGCGCACACACACACACACACAATCAAACACCTTATATGAAGTAATCTTAGTATCTATGTGTGAGCTTTGGTTTGTGAAACTGGTTGGTATTATTTTTAAAGTCACTACCAAAACGAGATCACTGACTCTCATCGCACAGGTTTTTACCTAGTTTGAGTGTCAGGGGACACTTACTTTATGCATACAAAATTCAGCCAATTTACTTAGTTCTTAAGCTCACTGTTTGTAACCATTCTTTTGGCTTTGCAAATAAAATTTATTATTATAGTTTAAATGAGGAAACCTGCCCTCGCACCCCACAATCCATCATGAGGCGGGGTGGGAAGCCCGCGGGGATTAGATACACCTAAATTAATGCACAACCTGACGGACAGACCACCTGCCTACAGGTTTTAGTTGTGAATAATGGATAGTAGCGAACTGGTTAATTAGAATTAAGGTGGTTACACACGTAGCTGTAACATATTTCCTCATTAGGTTGGCTGGAAGAGATCTCTTATAGAGATAAGCTCGCCTGTTGTTTTAATTTTCAAGTTTACTTTTATGTCTAATTCTTAAAACAATAAAGGATTGAATAATAATTTAATAATATAAAAGATCTTGTGATTCTGCTCACTTACAATTTGTATGAAAGTAGAGGCCAGCATAAAATGGTGTTATGTAGAGTCATTATTACATGGCCATTTTGCTTGACCTTTGTATGCATACAATTAGTGTGTAACCAGGGATCACCAGATTGATATGGCGGATAAAATTGACAGAAATACTGGGAAAACGTAAAAATCTAGCGGACAAAGTGTAAAACCATCGAGTATAAATCGCCTGTCCTTTTTCAATATTATTTTGAAAGTGACAGATAGGTAGTTTTGTATGTTGTATAATTGTGTTGTGTTGTATGTTTTATTATTACGTGCAATAAAGTATGTTTATGTTATGTTATGTAGGTAGTTACCTACATTTTAATTTCTTTTAGTCGGTGGAATCTAGAATCGAGCACATTCGCAATTTTTCTTTCTGTTACTACAACGAACCATCATCTCCCTAGCCTTATCCCGTATCGCACGGGGTCGGCTTCCTAATCTAAGGGATTGAACGAGGGTATTGGTTTTTACACAGAGCGACTGCCATCTGACCTCCGCAACCCAGAAGGGAAACCAGACCCAATCCTAGATTAGGTCAGAGTTTTCAAGCCGCCAATGCTACTACAATCGCTAATTAATAAGGTTCTAAATTACCACTTGGCTAAAATCGTCAACCCTGCTATAGAGCAACTTCATAAACTACTATTTTGTTACACGTTGTAGTGTAGAGACAGAAGAGGATACAAATATAAATAAACTAGCGACCCGCCCCGGCTTCGCATGGAAATTATCAGTGTTTCTCTACTACATTATGCATGTATTATACATATAAACCTTCCTCTTGAATCACTCTATCCATTAAAAGAAACCGCATCAAAATCCGTTGCGTAGTTTTAAAGATTTAGGGGCAGAGAAAGCGACTTTGTTTTATACTATGTAGTGATTATCCACTGCGGCAGCACGCACGCACGATTGCCTCTATTTCTTATTCCATGCCCGCGCGATTTTTGTATTTGACAGTTGCGCAATTTTTATAAGTCGCCGAGCGGAAAATGGCGAATGTCACCGCCAGCAGTCGAGTATCAGCCAAAACAAAGAATGCAAGAATATTACGATGAAACAAACACTCATTCGTAAACAATTTTCTGACTGACCTGACATTGCTTCTATGGCCCAAACACAGGAATGCATAGAATTGTTGGGACTATGTGCCACTCGGGAAAATTAAGAACCAGTGGCGGGCCACCACGACTACTTAATTAAAATCATGAAAAGTTAATATTCAAACATTGTTTTATTGATGTATTTTTGTACGTAGTGTGCGCAAAGGGAGCATGGTATCGAAGAAAACTACTTAAAACATAATCCATAAACTACGCGAGCAAAGCAAGCGCGATATTCTACGAAAACTTAGTTAAAACGACTTACTTCGCTGGCTCAGCGACCCAAAGTGAATCTTGGCCTCCGACACCAAGTTTCGCCATTCGTCCCTATCCTGAGCAGCTTGTCGCCTTTTGAAGCGCTTTCAGGTCTTTTTGGACTTTATCGTTAAAACGACACAAAAACATAATCCATAAGCTACGCGATCGCGACATTTCACGAAATTTTAATGAATATATTACGCGAGTGAAGTGATGTGAGCGCAATTGACTCAATATTTTGCGCTAACGAAGCTAGACCGACACTTCATAAAAAGTGAATTCATGTACTTAATAATGATGTGAGCGTGGCAGTCAAATAAAACCTTCAAAACGATACGCGAGCGAAAATTTTCATAGGTATATAGATTGATGTCGTCTTAAATAATGGAGGGCAAGATCATTGTATTTTTATTTATGTAGAATAGAATAGAATATATTTTATTCCCAGGAAACAGTAAAAGCTTACAAAAAACACCACACTGTAAAATATAACATTAGAATAATGTAAACTGCACTGCCCAGGGAAAAGGGACTGACTCAGCATTTTGTTGCAGAGAGTAGAACGAGTACAACTCTAAGCAACACTGATATTCTGTCAGTACCAAAGTTACGCAAAAAAAAGTAGATATTAAATTTAAATTAAAAGTTGCTAACAAATTCTGTGTCGTGTCTTTAATATATTGATCGATATTAAAATAAATATAATAAATCAACAAATTGCAATTTATGTAATGGTATTAATAGAAGTATGAAGGGTAGATAAAAAGAAAGTACGATTATAAAATATGGTACCTATTGGGGTAAATAATGTAAAAACATATACTACTTAAATATAATATACACATACATACATACACAAAATCACGCCTCCATCCCTTACGGGGTAGGCAGAGCGTAAAACGCCTCCTAAAAATATAATATAACATATATAAATATATGTAAAACTAAATTATAGACTTCAGTTACCTGTTTTTTTTTGGTCAATAAGAAGATATTCTTTATACTTTTTCTTAAAAACAAATTTTGAAGATGTACTAAAGTGTCCGAGTCTAACTGGAGATAAAAATCTAGGGATACCCAATGGCGGACCACTAACAAGGTCCGCGGGCCGCGTTCTGTGCATCCCTGCCTTAACAACAGGCAGAGGCAAGTAAGTACCTACATAGTACCTACGAATTTTAGTCCCTTTTCAAAAGTTGTGTAACCTCGTACCATCCACTCTACGACCTAGGTACTAACTTGTGTGGTGTAGATTTGTTTGTTTGAGTAATGAGAGCTACCTACAGGTATTTCTTCCAAAATAGGATAATGAAATGAAATATTTTAATTTTAATTAGTTTATAGTGTAAGGAGATTTACCTACAGGCATTTCTTCTAAAATAGGATAATGAAATTAAACAACAGTTTTATTTTAATTTATTTATTGGTGTAAATTCAAAACTGACAAGGATTTTGTCGAATCAGGCAATAAGAGGAATCCAAGGCTAGTCTAGATAGGTACCTACACAAAAAAATATTGTCAAATTAATAAACATTGTTACAAATGAAATTTAATTCAATAATCCCTGTCTGTATCCAAACTATGCATGTGGCTTTGTTCTCAGATGTCCTTTCCCTTGTTTTGTAAAATCTTAATTTCACTACTTTAGGTAGAGGTACGAATAGTATTGATTCAACGTTATTTAGGGGATAATTCATTGTGTAGGTAGGGTGTACTTAAGACTTGTTAGGTTGGTAAATAATGATTTATTTATGTAGCAGATAGCCACATTAGTTCGATGTTCTTAAAGAGTTCCCCTCGGTAATATATTCCTTTGAAATTCAATTCAAAGAACTAGCAGTGTAATTTTGTCTAGTAGCAGTACTGAACTGACGCTGATTTTCACAATGACAGTTTTAATTAAGAATGGCGCAGAAAGTACCTACTATTATTATATTCTGTGGTAGAGGGTTTCATGAGAACCTTGTTTTTCCGGCCTTCATTGATTATTTATTTCGACGTTTACTTTATTGGTTCTACTTTCATTTGTTTTTTCCAACATTCATTTGTTTTTCAAACGTTCATTTGTTTTGATACATTCATATTTATTACGAATCCAGTATTGTACTGAAGATCGCGAGATCATACGATAAGCAGATATAATTGTTTGAACGCACGGCCGCACATTCATTTACGTCGGGCTAAATACCCTTTGTTGCCCGTGTTACTACCAATCTTACTACCAGTAGATTACATAATCACGCCTGTATCCCTAACAGGGTTGGCAGAACGTAAACGACCAAAACAAAGGTCGTTCCGCCACGTCTAACAAAGTGTTGAGAGATATTTAATATATTATAGGTATATTGCTATAGTGACAGGTTGTCAGCCTATCGCCTAAATTGCAATATACAGCCCTCGGATCCCTTAGCTGGTTTTTACAGCATGCCCAGGAGGAAATGCAGCTGGCATATTCTATGCTTTTCTCTCGCTCCCAGTCCAGCATGGAAGAAGTAGTAATTATTCCACCCAAATTAGCTCTACGCAGTACTTTTGTGTCATTTGTTCGGTATAGGACAGATTCTTGGATTGGTCAGATTCGTGAATTCGGCAGATTCGTTATTGGACAGATTCGTAGATAGGGCAGATTCTAGGATTCGATAGATTAGCTATACGGCAGAAAATGTACTGTCGTGCACAAAAATAATAAAAAAATCCCCCATTCTCACCGACGGAACAAAAGCAAAACTTTCCATTTTCAGCTTGGCAAACCCTTAATTTATACCATCCACTATCATTATTCAACAATTCATGATCCACACCTATTTTATTATTACTCAAAGATTAATAGATTTTGATTATTTTAATATTATATTTAAGTAAAAATAAACTCCTCAATGCTATGAAAACTCCTTGATACTCAATTATCTAGCAGCACACTTCATGACATTGTCATTTATAATATGTCTACCTATACTTCAAATAAATGCACCATAATTTGTTTTCCTGTTTTGTTTCGCTGTGAACATAACAATAATTATTTCATCAATTAAAATATTTGTGAAAATGGATCTGGCCGGCTCTAGCACCGGTGAAGTGGATTTAAAAATCATTGTAAGTGAAAGAGGAAAACCTGTTGTTTTACGTGGTGGACATAGATACAATTATGTAAAGAAAAACAAATGTGGTACTACAAACTGGCGATGTGTTCATAAGGTAGAGTGCAGCAGTTCCATCACTTTGGATAAACTAAACCGAATCGTGCGAGAGTCCAGACACATGTGCTTGCCCGATTTTACTAAAAATGCAGTGGATAGTTTGATGGATGATTGCAAGGCCTTAGTATGCAAGAAGCTCGAACCAATCCCAAAATTGTTTGAGGAATTCATGGACACTGCCGATAGTGAATTAATAGATGAAGATAAACCAACTTTTGAACAGAAAAAGGATGTGTTGTATAAAGCAAGAAATAATTACCTGAAAATGAATACCAAAAACTGTAAGCACCTGAAATCCCTGAAGCTACCGCACAGCCTTGTGGGTGAATTCTTGTTATTTGATCATGGTATTGAAGACAAAATTTTATTCTTTGGGACGCCACTGGCGAAAGAATATTTAAAAAAGAAAAAGAGTTTCTATGGAGACGGTACCTTCAAAATATGTCCCACTCCATTTTATCAAGTTTACAGTATTCATATTAATATTGCTCACGATGACAATACGATAAATTTTGTTCCAGTGCTTTACATACTTCTGCCTAATAAAACGCAGGCAACTTACGAACGGTTGTTCACTATTTTGAGAGACCACTTTTCCGTGTTAATTGAAAATTATAAATGCGACTTTGAAATAGCAGCCATTCGAGCCGTCCAATCAGTTTTTCCTGATGTGAAGGTAACTGGCTGCTACTTTCATTTCTGGAAAGCCGTACTTAAAAAGGGACAAAAACTCGGATTTGATAAAACTGAAAATGGAGAGTTTATTTTGCGCCTATATATGCAACTGCCGTTGCTGCCACCAGTTTTGGTTCCTGAAGCGATATTGAGTATTCAAGAATTAGGCGATGATTCAGCGGAATACAATGCTTTCAGAAATTATTTCTCTACTCAATGGATGGGAATATTTACGGAGAATGTGTTCACTTGTTACGAAGAAAACTTTCGTACAAATAACTCCATCGAAGGATGGCATGCTCGCCTAAAAAAAAGATTTCCCGTGAAGCCATCACTCTATCTCTTTATTGAATTATTAAAGAAAGAATCCAGGTTTCAAGACAGAAAATTAAAAAAAGGAACAAATTCATTGCAAGGGGAAGCGGCGTAATGCAAAAGTAATGCAAAAAAATACTCAAATAAATAAAATAGTTACCGCAGCATTGAAGAATGAAATCACCGTGATTAATTGCTTGAAACAGTTGTGCAAAATAAATTTTATGTTTAAAACAAGAAATTTATAGAAATATTTCATTAAGTGAACTTTTTTCTTTAATTATAAGTGCTTTTTATTTAAATTGTTTTCTTGGCACCTGTACTTCCGCCGTATAGCTAATCTGTCGAATCCTAGAATCTGCCCTATCTACGAATCTGTCCAATAACGAATCTGCCGAATTCACGAATCTGACCAATCCAAGAATCTGTCCTATACCGAACAAATGTTTTGTGTTACGTACGCGATCAGACCATCGGATATTTAGTATCTTACGTAGGCATCGAAGGTGAAATCGATCTAGCATGCGGATGTGGCCCTTTGTTCTCATATTATTACATTCGTAAAATATTATATTCGCAAAATATTATATTCTCGAATTATTATATTATCAAAATATTACACAAAGAACAATCACAGCGAAAAATGTTTTTAATTTGAGGGAAGAAATAATAAATATTTGTCATCATCGTATAATCCTGAAGATATGCATTAACATATATTCATCCAGGATCCCTAGTACCCCTGACTTGTTCCCCCAGGGGTACAACTGGGGTAATTGTGCCCCTCTAGTACCCCTGTTTCAACAGATATGTTTTCCTCTGGTTTTGCCTGTATTTATTTTTGAATAAATATGTTTTCCCCTGGTTTTGCCTGACCGATCGCTCCGGAGGGTTTATTTTTAAATAAATATCGTCAAAGAGAATCAAACATTACTGGTATACCTAAACTACTTTTTTTTTTAATCGACAAAAAATCAAATTTTAGCCGCAAATAACGAGACATATGTCATTCGATAGGGAATAAAAATACAAACAACAAATGCTCTTGAGTAAATTGTCGAAAGTGATATACTTTCGGAGATATTTGAAATTGAATTTTCGAAAAAATAAAAAATTGTCAAGTGTTAGTATTCCCTATCGAATGATATATGTCGGCTAGCTTGCCTATCACAGCAAAAAAAAGAATTTAATGTAATGTTTAACAAAAAAACATTCTAGATTATCTATTTTTAATTAACACTAGTGGTATTAATAATAATATGGACTTAAGTAAGAAATTGTCACTTGACAATTTTTTATTTTTTCGAAAATTGTATTTCAAATATCTCCGAAAGTATATCACTTTCGACAATTTACTCAAGAGCATTTGTTGTTTGTATTTTTATTCCCCATCGAATGACATATGTCTCGTTATTTGCGGCTAAAATTTGTTAATTTTACGAGTAAAAAAAAAATACTTTAGGTATACCAGGCTTCATACAAAAATGTTCGATGCTCTTTATAAATAAAAAAATTATAGTATGAAAACATTTATTAATAAAGGATATTAGAAAAAACAGAAATCATCTTAAAGTTTGTAGAAAAAGGGGTACACTCATAGTGCCTTCTACTATTTGCATCTGGGCGTCCATGATACAAATGTTCCTTTCCTTTGTTGGTTGTTCCCTGGTTGGAAAGTCATCTAATATAACTTTTGCAGTTTGGAACGAGGCATCTTCTTTAACGACTTTAAAAAAATGGCAAACTGTTGGTCTTTTTTTAAATTGTGCATTATACTGGCTATTCCAGCCTTCACACATGTTCGTTGTGCGATGGATTTCACCAAAACAGCACCCCGTTTGTTTATTTGGCATCCAATATTTGTTGAAATATTTTATGAATGTTTTTATATTTTTATTGGATATCAAATCAGCATAACTCTGAATATAGTCCCATCCCTCTGTAATCTTATCTTCGGGCAGAAGGGGCAAGACACCACATATGTTCACAATTTTTTGAAAAAAAAAATATTTTTTTCTGCCCAATGTTTTGGCGTTTTCGCCATAAACTTTTCTGGAAGTGATAGAAACAACCATGATGTTGTATATCAGGAAAAACTTTTTTGATAGCAAATATTGCAGATTGTTCAAAATCGGTAATAAATGTGGATGGCTCCCATTCTGCGCCAATTTGCACTTTTATTAATCGTAACATCGTCACATACGTGTTTTTATTTTTGTCAGGCAAAAGTGCATAAATAACTGGTACAACCTTAACTCGATTTTCTGTACTACCAACATCGCAAAAAATCACATATAACTGTGCAAAAGGTTCAGGGCAGTAATCAAATGTTCCATAGCACAAAAACAGTTTTCCATTTTTTATTGTTTCTCTAGCTTCTTTAGAGCAAAATATTATTATTCGGTTGTTTTTATGCTGATAATCTGCTAATAAAAAATCATCTATATATTTTTCAGGGATTTCCACTTCAGCCAATTTTAGATAAGACAATTTAGTTACACCGTTTACTTTTTTCCGCCGTCGGTACATGGTTGACTTCAGTGCGGTATAAGTTGGCACCTTTTCTCCAACCAAATGAAGTCCACTCTCTTTAATGGCTACTATAGTTTTTTTATATAGCGATGGTATAGTTTCCTCTACGCTAGTTCCAGCATTTTCAATGCCAGAATTAATTATTTCTTGTATCGCATTTCTGTTCTCATTGGGAATACATGCCACGGAGTGATTGGTTTTTTTAAATACAGTTTCATCTTCCTAAAATACAAAATATAGATTTTATTTACTAAGCATTATGAAACCTTATATCATACATAAGCCATATCCGTCTTCGAGCTTGTGGTACTTACCTCATTTAATGTAATACCTCCAGTACATTTAACACTTTTTTGTAGTTTTTGCACCGCCAATGGGAAGTAGAATTTTCATATTTTTTATGAAAGTAATTCTCATGTCCATGGTACAACAGCACATTTCCTCTTCCTCGACAAATTATATTTGCTTTTTCACTTTGTGCAGACATTTTTTTATTGCTTTAGATTAGAAAGTTTTTATCGCAAATCAAGTCTCGGAATTTTTAGACAAGTGAAAAAACAAACAAAACAATTGAAATGTTGTCATGTTGACATTGAAGCCGTCTATAATAAATGAAGTAGTTACTGGTACTTTAAAATGTAAAGAAGGAGGTTGGTTTATCTTATAAGAATGATACGAACATAAGGACATACGTACAAAAACATTAAGTGGTACTTCTGGGACATAGTATGTACCAAATGTACACCTAGGGGTACTAGAGGGGCACAATTACCCCAGTTGTACCCCTGGGGGAACAAGTCAGGGGTACTAGGGGTCCTGGATGATAATATCATCATCGTGCATTTATATTGAAGTTTTAATAGATAAACTCTTTGCTAGTAGTTCCTGTCAGATTACAATGAAAATAATTGATTTGGCAATGGAGGAGTGCAAAAAAGAAGTGTGCGAAAATTTTGAACCTATTCCAAAAATATTTGAAAAGCACTTCTTGGGAAAACAAGTTTTTCGAAATAAAGAGTATCTGATCCCATCATTTACCTCCAAAAAGGATACGCTGTACAGGAAGCGAAATAATTTTTTGAAGGTCGGTATATCAAAGACTACAAGTAATGTGAGATTGCCACACCACATTGTACAAGACTTTTTTTTATTTGATGATTATGATGATGAGACGGATGATAGAATTATAATATTTTCAATGTTACCTGCTCAAAAGCTACGAGAATTATTCCAGACAATTGATATAATATACGGAGATGGTACATTCAAGGTGACACCGTCGCCTTTTTACCAATTGTACACCTTACATATTGATATCGCACGAGACCAAAACACAATTAGTTTTGTACCTATTGTCTATGGCTTATTACCCCAAATAAGAACACAAATACATACAAAAGGTTCTTTTCTGTACTTAGAAATCAATTTCGTATGAATATTAGTTCATACAAATGCGATTACGAAATTGCTGCAATTAATGCTATACGTGAGGTATATCCAGAAATAAAAGTAAAAGGCTGTTATTACCATTTTTTAAATGCTGTGTTTAGAATGAGTAAAAAAATGAATTTCAATGAAACTCACTTAGGTCGCAAAATCACACAGTTGTGCACAAGTTTGGCTCTGTTACCACCCAATCTAATTCCAGAAGCATATCTTGCTATACATGAAATCGCACCAGAGACGGAAGTTTCACAGAAATTTCTAGACTATTTTAATAAACAGTGGATACAAAACATTACCAAAGATATTTTTAGCTGTTATGGTGAAAAGAACCGCACTACGAATGCAGTGGAAGGATGGCACAGAAGAATTAACTCTCGAATTCCATCTCGACCAACCATTTTCCAATTTTTAGTAGCATTAAAAGTAGAAGCTCAAATTCAAACTAAAAGATTGCTAAAAAGTGCTTTCCACTGCCCTGATAAAAAAAGATCTTTAAAATACATTGAAAATGATAGAAAAATTAATTGCATTATCACAGACTGTTTATCCAACAAAATTCAATCAATAGAATGCTTAACCATGTTAGTGGCGTTGAATAAGCTCCCATAAATTTTCCATATACTTTTGTAATTTTTATTGTTGAGCGGCTGTACCAATCGTCGTGCTTGGAAACAGGTGCCACTTGTGAAAACTTGTATGCACTTTACGCGGGATTTGTTTAGTTTCAGTTATTATTAATTATATTATTGATTAATGCAAATAATCTTGCAATACTGTATGATACTGCAATTTTGTTTTTAATATTGTATTACGTTCGAGTGTTTCCATGATGCCTAGATATTGGAATAAAGAGATTTTAGTTTGAATAAATTCATTTTTATTTTTCACTGTGTTTGATTGTACTTCTAATATTTTGAGAATATAATAATTCGAGAATATAATATTTTGCGAATATAATATTTTGCTAATGTAATAATATGCGAACAAAGGATTGATAATAGTAGGACGGTGCCTAAACTAAAGAGTTGTAGGACTTGTAGGTACGTATACGTCCGGTGTTTTGTACCAACCGAACTGTTACTACTAAAAGGTTACACGAGTTCAGTCAACCACCAAATTACTGCTACTAGAGGCGCCTTGATGAGGTGGACAGCACGAACCGTGAGGCATGTGAAAAGCGCCTCGTATCGCTTGTCGTCCCTCCTTTGCTCCCCACTTTGGGGCTTACCGCCACGTACTGGGTAGATTCTCTTCGATAAGGAGTTCCCAAGGCAACGCCATAAGCCAAGGTTCGAGCCCTAGTGGGCGCCCTTAGGCAGTTGCCATTCCATTTAAGGGTGGAGATTGCGTGTAGCAACTCCCCGCCTTAGCCCGGTGACGCATTAAATACACTTTGCAGTAAGTATAGTGCAAATAGGTCCATTCAAAAAATAATAAAAAAAAAGCTTGTCGCTCCTCCTTTAGTCCATACATACATAATCACGCCTTTATCCCTAATGGGGTAGGCAGAGCGTAAACGACCTAAACAAAGGTCGTTTCGCCACGTCTGACAACGTTTAGAGGGTTATTTTAAGATAGATTTGTAGGTATATTGCTGTAGTGACAGGTTGTCAGCCCATCGCCTAAATTACAATATACTGAAACCCTCGGATCCCTAGGCTGGTTTTTACAGCATGCCCGGGAGGATATGCAGCTGGCCCATTTTTCTCTCGGTACCAGGCCAGCATGGAAGAAAAGTCGGTGGTGTATTATAGTGTATTATATACACTTTGTAGTATGGTGCAAATAGGTCCATTAAAAAAACTCGCTCTTCCGCCCGATGGTGACGTTGACCAGTCCGAAGTCGTCTAGGCCAACGTGTGTGAATGGCTGGGGTTTGGCCAAGTTAGGTATTTTAGCTATTTGTCACAAAATTTGGCAATCACAGGAGACAATACAAACGGAATAATGTTCTTGATTGATATTTGTAGACCAGTGGGAAATATACCTAATATGTATTGTAATGTAGGTAGTAGTAGTACATAAATACATAATACATAAAATCACGCCTTTATCCCTTACGGGGTAGGCAGAGCGTCAAACTCCTCGTAAAAGGCGCTTTCGCCACGTCTGACAAAAATTGAGGGCAATTTTAGATTGTTATGTGTATTGCTATAGTGACAGGTTGTCAGCCCATCGCCTAAATTACAATACACTGTAACCCTCGAGTCCCTTTTGCTGACTTCTACAGCATGCCCGGGAGGAAGCAGCAGCTGGAACATTCTATGTTTTTCTATCTCTCCCAGTCCAGCATGGAAGATAGTAGTAGTACCTATAACTAGTTACAATTACATTAATTACCTACCAATGGATCTAAAAAGCTACAGTTTTGGTAAAAAGCGAGTTTCCTGATAAACTAAGGTATATACAAGGTGGCGCAAAAGAAATCACCCTATTGGAAGATGCTCTCATTTTTGCAAATGGCCGCCAATGTCAAATCTGTTTTGACATTTGTGGACTAGACAGATGCAGAATACAAGTGAACAAGCCATGGAGCGATACACTCCCCAAGAACGCGGAAAAATCGTGTCTATTTTTTTGAGTAACAATTCGTCTGTGGTGTTGGCGCAGCGCGAATTCCGTCGCCGATTCCCCGGCCGTCCGACACCGACTGCGCAAACACTGCGACGTTTAGCCACCAACCTTGAAGAGTATGGGACCACACGAGACGTTGCTAAGAGTGGCCGGCCCCGGAGCGCCCGTTCTGCCGAGAATATCGCCGCTGTAGCCGAGGACGTTGAAGTGAGCCCCGAAACATCGACCAGACGACGTGCCACGCAATTGGGCCTCAGCCGGCGGTCCTTGCAGCGAATTTTGGTGCGAGACTTGAAGATGTTTCCTTACAAAGTCCAGACCGTGCATCAGCTGCTGCCTGCCGACCGCCAAACGCGCGTAACCTACGCCCAAGCCATCCTCAATCTCGAGGAAGAATTGGACAATTTTTCGACCAAAATCATCATGAGCGATGAGGCTCATTTCCACCTCAGCGGTTACGTGAATCGGCAAAATTATCGCTTCTGGGGCACCGAGAATCCACGAGTGATGCACGAGGAGCCGTTACACCCGCTCAAAGTGACTGCGTGGTGCGCTGTTCACGCTGGAGGAGTCATCGGGCCATTTTTTTTCGAGAACGCCGCGGGTCAAACGACAACAGTGGACGGTGCGCGCTATAGGGCCATGTTGACCGAATTTTTTCTGCCGCAATTGGACGAATTGGGACTGGAGGACATGTGGTTCCAACAGGACGGGGCAACGGCGCACACTGCACGAGCCACAACCGACATTCTGAAGGCGGCATTTCCGGGTCGCCTAATCTCTCGTTTTGGCGATTTGCACTGGCCGGCCAGATCGCCCGATTTAACGGTCCCGGACTTCTTTTTATGGGGTTTTTTGAAGTCTCGTGTTTACGTCAACAAGCCTGAGACCTTGGAAGCCCTCAAAGACAACATTCGACACGAGTGCGAGAATCTGTCGCCCGAAGTTCTCGCCGAAGTGATGAAAAATGCCATAAAACGAGCCCGTATGGCAATCAATTGTAACGGCGCCCATTTGGCCGATATCATCTTCTCGACTTGACCAGTAAAATTCTAAAGGTGCAAATAAATATAATCAAAAAACAGATTCGAAGTTTTTCATTTAGAAAAAAAATGAGAGCCAAACAACATCGGATGACTTCTTTTGCGCCACCTTGTACTTACTATAAATAAAACTATACCTTACCAACAGAAAGGGTGTCTATTGTATGAACTTACCATACACCACCGCTACCTAATGATATTATTGAATTTCAACCATGCTGTTCGAATACGTGCCTATTCCTACTCATTTCAGAGGGTGATTTAATTCGAGTGTAGTGTACCTAAACTACAGCAAATAGGGGACTTAGTTCCGAATACCAATTATTAAAGCCAAATTAAAATCTCTCGTTACCCAAATGCACGCCGGAACACAAATGATTTTATGAGAAATAAATGAACGCTGAAAAAACAAATGAATTAGAAAAAAATACAAATGAATGCCGGACATAAATGGTGTGCGTCGTCGAGATAGGTCTTTATCATGTATGAAGATTTAGAGCATATACAGCACCCATACACTGGCGGCAATTCTGGGCGCACTATTCCTTAACTAATTCTTAGTGACCGCTGTCACTTTCTTAACTTTGACATAAGAACAGGATAGCAAGTAAACATGGCTTTGACATTCCTAATCTGACGTAAGACGCTTTAAATAAGAATGAGCATAGAGCATGCTTCCTTATTTTACGTCAAATAAGCAGTCATGTCAGGTTTAGGAATGTCAAAATCATGTGTTTATTTGCTATCCTGTTCTTATGTCAAAGTTAAGTGACAGCGCTAGCTGAGAATTAGAATAAGGATTATGTTAAGAGAATCAACGCCACATACATACATACATATAATCACGCCTTTATCCCTAATGGGGTAGGCAGAGCGTAATCAACGCCACTGAAGTCAGTAAATTGGAGCATCAATAGGAACGACGTTGCGAGCTAAAAACCGAGAGCCGGCTGGGGAGAATCTTGTCAGCCAGCCCATGCTAGATCTCAGGTACCTACCGATTCCAGCATTCATTTGTGTTTTTAGTATTCATTAGTTATTTTCAACATTAAACGTTTATTGTTATTTGATTACGCTAATAATTGGATTACAAAAGAGGTAAATTGAGATGGAATACGGGCAACGAGGGATTGAGTCCGCTATTCCGTATAAATTACCACATTAGAGTTACAATGACCAAATTTTGCGACAAAGGTAACAGTTTCAGGCCTCTTACATTTTCAAAGTGTCAAAGTATTCTAAACGATAAGAATTTGAATATCAACTACAGTCTGTCTATAAAGTCGTGACGTGAATGTTTGAGGAACTAACATTAATCATGTGTCTAGCAACACCAAACATAAGTACATCAGCTGTCATCAAGTTTGAGTTGTAGAGCAGTTTTCCTTTCGAATTGTTTATTGTTTTGGTTAAACTGCAATAAATTAAGACCTAACTACGCAGAAAGGTTTCAAAGATTGCAAAAATGAGTAAGGTGAATCGGAGTGGCGCGCGGGAAGTGATTTTCTAAGTTTTCCAGCGATGTTTCGCGGAGTACCAAGCCGGACGAATTTTATGGGCGAACAGCATCTTTGACGGGTATGTTATCGTGTTATTGTTTGTTTTTAATCGGCCTGAAGTTACAAACATACTGAATTTACGATTTGCAGACCAAAAACGGCATTGTTTACATTTCAAATTTTTAGGTTAGATTGTCATTGTATGTATGTCATATTATAGTACGACCATAATTTTTTGATACAATAAGATGACACAAATCAGTCAATTCCGGTTTTCTACCAATTTTGAATTTATGCTTATGCCAATAAATTATTGTTTCGATTCCGTTAAATTTTCATTTACTTTTTTTTTAGGAAAATCTGAGAGTACAATTAGGCGGATAGTCAACGAAGGTTTTAAGAATGATGGAAAATTTGAAACTCCTGGGAAACACAGGAAAGGCCGGCCAAAGGAAGAAATGGACGATTTTAATATTTGTGCACTGCGCCAGAAAATCCAATTCTTGTACACAGTGCAAAAAGAGGTAACATTTTTTTTTGTGATTTAAATCCTATTGAGCTCATTTGGGCTAACCTAAAACAAAAAGTTTCAGCACAAAATGTTGGTTCACGTGATGTGAAGCAACTGGCTGAGGAGGCCTTCAGCATTACACCTGAAACATAGAAAAACTGCTGCCATCACGTCGAGACGCTCGAAAAAGAGTACTACGAGCGAGGACATCACCTGTATGGAGACATAGACGAGTTCATTATTCGCTTAGGCGATGACAGCAGCAGTGATGACAGCGCTGCTGATGAAAGTGGCAACGAAACGTTTTTTAATGTGGAATACTTGGAATCCGATGATGAGTCCGAGTAATTAATCTTGGTTTTTGAAGTGAAAACTTCTTTAGCGGCGTTGTGCACTTTTTTTAGTATGGGGATAAAATAGTAAATTCGCGTCAGACCAGAGCTCTGACCTCTAGTCTCACACAAATTGTATGCAAACAGAGGCCAAGCAAGAGGAAAAGTAAAATGGCCGAAAATGCTGACACCAATGTTGACACTGATCGGGTCACGTGTCCTGATCAAAAATGCTATGGAAAACGTTCGGTAGAGAATAACTACGCATTGCAACGATCAAACTTGGTAAACGTTTACGAAATAAAAGGATTTTTTACGCAATTTGGGATTTCTTAATAGGATCAGTTGGACTAGCTATTTACGCAACTGATGCGTAATAAATTTTCCTGTTTTATTATTAAGGGTAAAATGGAGGGAGAAAAGGGAGGCCTTTGCCCAGCAGTGGGATGTATCAGGCTAAATAAGATAAGTCTTTTTATTCAGGTAAGGTTTCAATCGAGTCTACCGTTAGTTAATATTCAAGTTTTCACTTCTGCCGGCACTCCCGGTGTGCAACCCGTGTTTTTTTAACTGTTATTATTTTACTTTAGTTCAATTATAAATGCTTTGTAAAACGTTTCATAGCTACTGTAAATAAAACAGAAACAAAATATGATTTTACTGTGTCTTATTTATTTATTATTTTGACTTGAAGGAACTGCTAGTATTAAAATCGTTTTGGTCACACTATAAATTGTTGCCACATGCTTGTCAGCAGCGCCATCATTTAATTTCACGACTTTATAGACAAGCTGTATATGAATTGTTAAGTAAAGTCATATGCATGTCGCAATGCAAGCTTCCTTAATTCATTTTGTAAATGCGGTTTCAGTAAGAAAATAATTGAGGCCTGAATTCAAATTTGACGTCTTTTATTAACAAAATGTATCAGAAAAATACCAAGACAAAAACTAAACAAAACGTAAGTAAGTACTAACAACACAACGTTATAGATACAGTTTATTAATAACAGACAGAGAAATACAAGAGAATACTACATCAAAATCGATAGAAAAACTATTTATTTTTGTAATTTCAAAAAGATCAAATGAGATGAAAGAGGTTAGTAGATAATTAATTACCTAATTCTAAAAATCACCGTAAATACTGATAATATAACTCCAATAAGATACATGATAAAATACACACACAATATATTAATTTTAACAATTCCTTACAATTTACCTATTTACAAGTCAAAGAAAACAACTATAATGCGTGAGTGTATAAATTGTCACTTCAATTGAAACTACAGGTTAAGACTATCATTAATAAATAATTCCTAAATTAAATCTCGAATGACTAGACTATTTTACTTAAAAATAAAAAAAAACGACCATTTGTATAATGGCCGCCGAATAAAAATAAAATAAAAGCTTAAGTCTATAAACGCAGGTACTAAAATAATGTGAAATTGTACATATTGTCGTACATTTAGGCACTCTGCGTACTTAACTCACTTGTACTGGGGTTTATACATCTACTGAACACTGTTTTCTACTCAATCTTATAACAAAAAGCACTTTTTTAGACCTGTTAAATGTTTATATTAAGACCTCTTTGAAATGCACAACCACAACTTTGGTTATAAGCTTAGCTTAGTAATTATTAACCAGCAAATCGAGTTCATCATTTAAGGTATCGATTCGTTAGCGCACAAAATCAGTAAATCTCGACTAAAATTGTCATCTGTCATTGTCTATCTTGAGAGAACAGAAACGGACGATAACAATTTTTGTGAAGATTTGGTTAAGTCATGCGCTAAACGAAACGATAGCAATATTACTTACTTTACTACTAAATAGGTCATCCAGGACCCCTAGTACCCCTGACTTGTTCCCCCAGGGGTACAACTGGGGTAATTGTGCCCCTCTAGTACCCCTGTTTCAACAGATATGTTTTCCTCTGGTTTTGCCTGTATTTATTTTTGAATAAATATGTTTTCCCCTGGTTTTGCCTGACCGATCGCTTCGGAGGGTTTATTTTTAAATAAATATCGTCAAAGAGCATCAAACATTACTGGTATACCTTAACTATTTTTTTTTTAAATCGTCAAAGAATCAAATTTTAGCCGCAAATAACGAGACATATGTCATTCGATAGGGAATAAAAATACAAACAACAAATGCTCTTGAGTAAATTGTCGAAAGTGATATACTTTCGGAGATATTTGAAATTGAATTTTCGAAAAAATAAAAAATTTTCAAGTTTTAGTATTCCCTATCGAATGACATATGTCGGCTAGCTTGCCTATCACAGCAAAAAAAAGAATTTAATGTAATGTTTAACAAAAAAACATTCTAGAATATCTATTTTTAATGAACACTCGTGGTATTAATAATAATATGGACTGTTAAGTGAGAAATTGTCACTTGACAATTTTTTATTTTTTGAAAATTCAATTTCAAATATCTCCGAAAGTATCACTTTCGACAATTTACTCAAGAGCATTTGTTGTTTGTATTTTTATTCCCTATCGAATGACATATGTCTCGTTATTTGCGGCTAAAATTTGATTTTTTTACGATAAAAAAAATACTTTAGGTATACCAGGCTTCATACAAAAATGTTCGATGCTCTTTATAAATAAAAAAATTATAGTATGAAAACATTTATTAATAAAGGATATTAGAAGAAAAAAGAAATCATCTTAAAGTTTGTAGAAAAAGGGGTACACTCATAGTGCCTTCTACTATTTGCATCTGGGCGTCCATGATACAAATGTTCCTTTCCAAACACAAAACAAAACGATTGAAATGTTGTCATGTTGACATTGAAGCCGTCTATAATAAATGAAGTAGTTACTGGTACTTTAAAATGTAAGGAAGGAGGTTGGTTATTCTTATAAGAATGATACGAACATAAGGACATACGTACAAAAACATTAAGTGGTACTTCTGGGACATAGTATGTACCAAATGTACACCTAGGGGTACTAGAGGGGCACAATTACCCCAGTTGTACCTCTGGGGGAACAAGTCAGGGGTACTAGGGGTCCTGGATGAAATAGGCATCTGGGTATATGAGATAGTCAATATAGCATAGACAAACAAATATAGCTTGTTTTCCGGCATTCATTTGTTTTGCCGGCGTTCACTATTTTGTTCACAAGGATCACTCGTCCCGCAAACTGATAGAGGTTGCTCAGTCAACGACACTGAACAATTTCCACCAAGAAACTCTTTCAGGAAGTGAAAATAAAAATTGTCTTTTTCATAGAACATGTCCACCTCGATCTGACAATTTGTATGGAAAAGCCCATTATTTTTCACATCCTGAAAGAATTTCCTGGTGAGAGTTGTTTAGTATCGTTGACTGAGTAACCCCTATCAGTTTGCGGGAAGCTGTTCCTTATACCTGGTATCCAACATATTAAAATAGTAATCACGAAATGATACGTTAAATGGATAACTCGATTACACTGAACTATAGTCTGTCAACGTCGTGCTTACCGCGCCCTAGGGGTACAGACGTTGGCGGGGACGCGGTAGCACGCGGCGATTGCGAACATGAACACATTGCGTCGTGCTCGCTCACCCTCCTGCTTCACCGCCCGCACCCCCGTTACCCCCCCCGCCCCCCGCGCACGTCTGTACCCCTAAGACGCGGTAAGCACGACGTTGCCAGACTATAGTCACTGTACTTCTTAGAAAGTTTAAAAGGTCTCTTTAATTCTTTTAACTTTTAAGTATGCGGTGTGTAATTTGAAAACCACATACTGTGAGTAAAGAGTTTAAAATTTTTACTATTCCAAAATTTAAGATAGTAGAGGTAGGTATTTTAAAAATAGTTACTAATTTGGGATGAGGGGATCAAAGAATACAATGCAATCATCTAAATAAGTGCTTTTACACAATTTATTGAAAACTGAATTCTAGTGCATCCCAGCCAAAATGGGATAAGAGTTTTACAAAACGGGTCACTACTCTCAGTCTATTCATATATTAAATAGGAAGACGTGTTACTTTAACAAGTGTTATTACAATAAGGTAAAGTTACATATATCGAGTTTGTACTACTACAAAATGGGGTCCTAAGATTTCGTTTATTGTATCTATCAAATCACATTATAATTCTAAAAATCTACGTTACAAGAAAACTTAGCAATAATTTTCGAGAAATAATAAATATGTAAAAAATATTATTTATTCAAACTAATTGTTGGTCCGTAATCTACGTCATTTCTTAAACGTTTCTGACAATTTTGTTTCAAACTAAAATTAAGGCACACACTTGTGTCAACGGGTCTCTCGTTAGATATGCACAACTTTTTTTACTAATCCGAACTACTCGAGACTACACTACAAAAACGTTAAAAATTAAAAAGTATTTTAAAGCCATCCCCAAAAAAGGGGTTTGTATATTTTTATCATCACATTTTATGAATTCTATAAAGGAAACTCGGTCATTCAACTAAACTACTTGTACCCAGCACCGGCTCTAGGCTACGTAACTATACATTACTGGGATGCACTTTACTGGAAATGGGTTTTAAAATACTGTAGGTTTAATAAGGTCTAAAGAAAATTATTTATACCGTACCTATACCAGATCTAATGCCCTAAAAGTTAATGCTTCTGATAGATTAAAACACCCGTAAATATTTAAATCTTGTCCCTTTTGAATTTGCAACAGACTCTTTAGCAGCTTTAGTACTGATAACAATTTAAAATTAAAATAAACGATAATTGACATAGCAAATATAAATGAATGAACAAAAATGAATGAACATTAGAAAAACGAATGAACAAGAAAGAAGGGACGTAAAAAAAAATATGGTGGAAAAATAAATGAATGTTGGAAAAACAGCTGAATGCTGGAAAAACAAATGAATGCTAGAAAAAAAAATAAACATGGAATGAAATAAATAAAATACTGAGTTATCCTTTTCATTATAAACTGCTATGCATAGCATACTATTTCAATAAAGAGTTGCAAAACTTCTTGGTTATTTACTAAAAACGAGGATTATGTTTAGGGAATGGCGCATTTTTTTCTGTAGGTACCTATCTTGTTCTGAACTCAAGTGTTGCCATCACTATGATGAGTTTTTACCCGTAGTCACTGTTTTAAGTAGCAAAGTAGACTACTACCTAAGAGCTACACACCACACAAGCATTAACTTTTTAAAGCTTAATCTGATAATATTTAAACCTTATTATCAAATCAAAAACAAAGCGCAAATAGACAGCTGAAGACAATAATATTTACTGATCCAACTGTAGGTATAATGGATTTTTAGAAGCTAAGTAGATATAATGAAAACCATGCCTCTGATAATTATTACGAGTAAAATGGAGTAAATACTAGAAGTTTTTTTTAAACCTTAAGTTTCTAGTCAAAACTCAAGGCTTAGATAAAATTGATATGTAAAATTTGCATCGCATTATCGACCTATCGATCGGTCATCGTATCTTTCTCTCGTACTCACGCGAGTGAAAGAGATCCGACGATCGATCCACAGTTTAGTCGAAAGTGCGCGCAGGCCCTTAGTTTTGACAGAAAACTTGAATTATCCCATCAGTATAATCTAGATTTAAAATACTGTAGTTGCTTGGTCTCCCGCCGCTCGCTGCTGCTTTGTCGTCGACACCAACGCATGCACCACTGCTACTGCTCCGTAATCCATGCAAGGAGGTTGTCTCCACTACCAAATGGGGTCTAAATAAGTAATACTTGGCGCCCAAACTGGGTCCCGAAGCCTCTAAGCTACGTCAATATAAAAATACTCAAAAATCCTGGTCTAAACTAACAGGTATGAAATAAAAAGCGAGAAATGAAAGATCAGCTGTGTTTGTTACCATTTATTTCTAAGATATCTAAGTGAAGATGAACCATAGATTATATATTCATTGGAGCGAAGTTGGCGCATCGCCGACGCTACGACTGCTAGCTAGACCGATTGTCTATGGTCTATAGATTGTCTATTCTCGCCCTTTTTAGTTTATTTTTATAATCAAGTTATAATGTCTATAAACATTGATACGACTAACATGACCAAGTAATTTATCAATGCTCCAAATATTAAAATCCTTGCATTTATTTGCTTCGGATAGTATTAGAACTAACGAGTGTATTAGGCGTTTTTAACTAAAAAGAGCGTTCAATATAAGACAAACAACTACATAGACGATCTTATACCCAGTACTCAAACATTCATTATAATTTAAGCTCCCATACGCATAGACTTATTAGGTAAATAGCGAAAGAAAAAACGTTTCCGTCTATGCTTTGGGACATACATTTTCAAAAACAGACAACTACTTTCTACTAACCCGTCCCTTAACTACGGATCCAAACAATAATATACATAGTCCATTAAATATTGCACAATATTACTATAGCGGTACAATGTGTAAATGACAACTAAACAGCCCATTTCTATTTTAATGATGAATATCTATAATTTAAGTCTACAAAAAGGCGGTTTCAATATACCTAAACAAAAAGGAATGTCAATAAAGCCTTTTGGCTCAACGAAGTAATTCTACAGACACGAGCAATAATTTAAAAAACATAAATGCCGCCATTTTGGAAGAGCGGGAATCGTAACCAAAGCGTGACGTCACACACGTCCTACATTTTAAACAAGTAAATCACAAACTTCCACTTATCATCAAGTGTTCGCACTGATTATCACGATTAATAACGTTTAAAATACAATTACCAACTCGCTACTGAATACACCAATCTTATTATACAAAAATATTGTAATATTTTATATTGTATGCATGTGTGTATAATAATAAATCTAACATGGCGCGCGCTGCCGTGCTCTCGTGTCCAACTTATATCGAAAGGTGCTCTGTAACTTTTATTTTTTTATTTTTTTTATCTGTGTCAGCCGCAGCGCGCGCGTGCTGTCATTATACTTAATAATTTATTGCTTTCGGTTAGTCATACTTATATTTAATTAATATATAGTATGTAAAACTTCAAAATTACTACACTACCACTACTCTAGCTTCTGCCGCACATTAAAACACACAACATAAATTTATTCCCGTCGTTCATTAACATAGGTACTTTATATTATACGAATCCAAAAATTGTATATTTAATCCAAGTTTACCTTATTAACCTTATGAATAAAAGTTGTTATATTGGTCCAGTATTATCCTGGAGTCGCGAATAAGCACGGTTGTATGTCAGCGTGCTTCCTGTATGGCACAACTACTGCATAAAGCTGTCAAATTAACTACTACTAGGCAAGAACAAGAATTGAGCAAGTATACACGTTCAAATGATAGAAACTAAGTAATTACAAAATGACTAGAGAGGAATGTATGTTGTTTATGGCAACGAAGAAGTTTAAAAATACGTTTTAGCGTCTTAGTTGGCATCGTCCCTTCAGATTATTGTCTCAACCTTATGCTATACGGGCATATTTTAGCGGTTTTTTGGCAAAATATTTCTCTCATCCTTTAGCTTTGCTCCAAGCCCCTGAATCCGCCATCTTGAAGTGTAAAAACAAAATGGCGGCAAATTGACTATCTAATTGATCACTTTCTCCTGGTTTTAGATTTGGAACTAGCATTTGAAGTAATTGAGCAAAGAATTGAAAGATTTGGCTTAATTTTTGGCCTGAGGATTTGGCAAATCAATTTCAGTTTTTAGAAAACCAGGAAGACTGTAGGCCTCAAGCGAAGCGTCACTACATGGTTCTACACTACGTGTCTACGTAAGTAATATTTCTTTTAAAATTAAAACGTTTCTTTTCGCTTTAAAAGAAATATCTTATAGCACGTTTCACAACCAACGTGTGGCTAACGCCTTTTGGGAATTGACAGTGAGAATGGAAGAATACTTTTAAATATTTACGTATGAATAAGTTCATGCCAACCATGCCTTATGCCTACTGTTCAGAGTTCAACGGGTACTTGTTAGTCACGAGAAAGACGCTTTAAGTCTACATTATATGTTGAGATGCATGCCTCAGCGCACGTCACCGACTTACCAACAATCTCGAGGCGCAAGCGTCCCCCCCCACCCCCCATACTTACAAAACGGCGCCCAGCAGCGCAGGGCAAACGTTATTGCGTTCCATTTCACACTCAAAACGCTACTTCAAAAATAACGTGCAAACTATCTATGAAGAAAAAATAGTGTAGGAAACAAACCGCAACCCAGCTAAAGGCCCTTAGTCCCATTTCGTAACCAGCCTCGATATGGGAAATAAAGATCCCGTTTCGAAGCAAGACTACGAAATGGGAATAAAACTGTCTTTCTAAGCTGGCTTCCAACGGGGACTTAAACACTCCATTTCGTAATTATAGCTCGATTTTTTACGTTGATATATCGATACCTACGTGTTTTGCCGCCCTAATAGACTGTTTTTGCAACTTAAGACGAATGGTTTTGCGGTTGACTTTCTTTTAAGTAGTAAAGCAAAAACAGGATGGGTGAGGACCATAAAACAAGTTTGTATCGATAACGCAACGGTAAAAAAAACGGAGTATTAATTAATTGTACCTGTTTGCCACTAGACACAAGCAATCAGCTAAGAAATGAGTTAGTGAGTCCCACTTGGAAGCCAGGTTCGAAACAAGAAAGTTTTATTCCAATTCAGTAGTCAAAGGGACTTAAATTTCTCATATTGATGTTGGCAACGAAAAGGCACTGAGGGGAAACAGGATCTACCCCGCTCGAGTCAAGAAATAAAACACACAATTTATTGTTCTAATATTATTAATGTAATGACACATTGGGTATTACTAGTGCGTACATTACGGGCAAACTAAGTCCACTAGGTACATACTACTACTAAAAATACTTGCTGGTTGCCAATTCTCTTGTAGACATAACTTATCTTATCCTATAGTATTTTCAACTCATTTTTATAAAGATAAACAAAGTCTTTTAATCGAAGATCTTGTTTTTAAAGCTTTAGCTATTAGATGTGACAACATAATGAAATAATAGTATTAGTAATTTTACTAATGTGTTTTTGAATAAAAAGACATGAAACTTTGTTTACCTTTATTCTAAAACCGAGTTGGAAATACTGTAGTTACGTTCTGTCACTTTATATAAATTGAAAAATAGAAAAAAGGTAACACAATACAGTTGATTATGATCTTGTCAAAGTGACGTATATTGCTTTTAATAAGACGATACCATCTAGCATGCCGCCTTTTAGGCGTTAAACGCCACTTTGACGGGATCATAATCAGATGCAAAGGTGGAAATTCTGTACGCACTATTCCTTAACTAATTCTAAGCTAGCGCTGTCAATTTCTTAATATTGGCATAAGAACAGGATAGCAAATAAACACATGACTTTGACATTCCTAATCTGACGTCGGACGCTTTAAATAACTGAGCATAGAGCATGCTTCCATATTCTACGTCAAGTAAGCAGTCTTATGTCAGATTAGGAATGTCAAAGTCGTGTGTTTATTTGCTAGCCTGTTCTTATGTCAAAGTTAATAAAGTGACAACACTAGCTAAGAATTAGAATGATGTCGCGAGAATCGAATGCATTGACTCTTTTTTTCTCGTTTTTTCAATTTATAGAATGTGGCGGGACCTATCCAGAATAAGTAAGTTGTGTCTACAAGCGAATCGGAACCGCTGTCTACCGTTTAGGAAATTAAGATAGGTCTTCTATAGACAACGGGCGACAGCCAAACCAAATTACCAGTGTAGCTAAGTACAAGGTAAGTGATTTATAGGGAAAATATAAATACTGTTAAAGTCGTGCCCTGTTCTACTGACAATTTTAACATATGCCATCTCTCAAAGAAATTTGCCACGTGTTTTGCGGCTAGTAAATTGCTTTTCTTGGTAGAAGTTAAAATTTAGAAAAGGCAATACAAGTTACGATTTGCCGTTCCGAAACTTGTACTTCAGCCATAAAGTGAACAAAAGGCAATTTACTATCCGCAAAACACTTTGTCAAAATTCATTGAAATTGAGTATAAACACGCCAGTATTATATGCGTAAAATTGAGGAGATAATAAACCAGTAGACCAAGACACGACGCAATACATATAAAATATAAAAAATTAAGTACATAAGTTCACTAAAAGCCGCGCTTCGGTTCGGCGTGTCAAGTTACCAAGCGCGCTGTTAGGTAATCAACATCACATCAACTATAATACTGAAATTCAGGAAATACTAATGTACAAAAGGTGTAATAATAAGTGTTGGTGGTCGGTGGTTCAATATAGTTAATTTATTTTAATTTACATTATAGTAAATTTTATGTTGCTTTATTCATGAAAATTCACTAATAGGGTACATGCATGTCTTTATAATCTGTAAGAAATGTTGTCACCATACAAAAAATAATGTGAAAGAATTTTCTCAAAATACTTATTAGTTATGACGCAGTCGTTGGTTAAAAAGAGAGATCCGAACTGTCATGTGACGTCACATGACAAGACCGCCATACTACTTCCATAAAAAATGTCGTTTCGGAGAGATAAGACTACCTTTATTAAACCTCAGTGTTTTTTTTGGACAATTTAATTTCTGTTTTCACTGTTGTTAGCTAATTGCAGAAGCAAAAATGTTTAAAGGGACATTATGAGAAAAGAACATTTTGCGAAAAGGTTCATTTTGAAAAGTTTTTTTTTTATGAGCCTGTGGTGGCAAAGGCCTCTTTCCCTTCCTTCCACTTTGAAAAGTTACCATAAAAAAAAACATCGAGTAGGTAACAGCCTCATCTCATCTCTACGAGTGATATTATTAATGGCATGGAAGATTAATGAATGGAATTTATGAATTTAATAACAGTGTGGAAGAAAACTTCTTCCATGCTGGTCTGGGAGCGAGAGAAAAACAGAATGTGCCAGCTGCATTTCCTCCCGGGCATGCTGTAAAATCCAGCCAAGGGATCCGAGGGTTTGAGTATATTGTAATTTAGGCGATGGGCTGATAACCGTCACGATCTTAAATAACCCTCAAAACTTTGTCAGTCGTTGCTGGACGACCTTTGTTTAGGTCGTTTACGCTCTGCCTACCCCATTAGGGATAAAGGCGTGATTGTATGTATGGAAGAAAACTTATATTGGAACCACCCAACCACCTAATCTCAAGGATCTAACCTACTTATGCTAACACAGCTATATTTAAAGGTGTATTACATGTGTCATAGCATTCGGTAGCCCTGGAGAGTGGAAACGTGCCTGCCAACCCCGTATGGGATAAAGGCGTGAACATGAACGAGATATTGCACACAGTAGTACAGTCTAAGATAAAACAGTCTAAGATAAAATAGACTTGGTTGTGTCGCGTTCACGTTTTCAAGTTGAGTTGATGAGGATTTGGTTATGAGGAAGAGTATTAATAATATGGAGTTAAAAATTAAATTGATAATTACCATTTTTTTTTGTTTTGTGTATTCATGTAAATAAATGTGATCTGACTTTGTTCTTTGCATCCTGTTTTCTTAATATTTTGTGTGCATTAAAACCGCCTGTGCAATAATAATATATGCCACTGTTATATCCGAAACAAAATCCTGATACACATCCTCTTAATCTTAGAGGATGCGTATGAGGATATTTTCATTATGTTTTGAGGATGCGGATAGCGGTCGAGGATATATAAAAATTGCGGATCATCCGCATAATGACAATGCGGATGCGGAATCCTCATCAACCCTAGTTCTAAGGTAGAAACTTTCAAATCGACTATTTTGCTGTATGCGAGTCTCGCAGACTTGGTCTCAAGATGGCAGCACTAGACTAGCGACCAATCACAGCATAGCATTTGTTGACAGCTGTCAAGAGCTCTATTGTGATTGGCTACGGTTCACGCCGCAGTGCCGCCATCTAGTGTTCATAGTATGTCCAACTCAGTTTTAGAATAAAGGTAAACAAAGTTTCATCTCTTGTAATCAAAGATCTTGTTTCTAAAATAAGTTTTAGCTATTAGATATGACAGCATAATACATAGTTTTATAAGTCAACTAATTTGCCAACATGTATCATTTATTTTTGAAATGTGTTTTTGAATAAAAAGACATTAAACTTTATTTACCTTTATTCTAAAACTGAGTTAGAAATACATTACTATTATGAAGGGTAGTTTATTAACTTCGGTTTCCAGACACCAGGGTTACATAATAGTGAATCGGCCGCGGGGTGGGGCCGACTATACCCAATTTCCATAGAATTTGGCAATAGATACCAACGCTTTTAACGGCCCATAAATTGCTTTCTCTTAACAGCAAAAACCATGTTTGTGACAAAGTTATAATTTCAAATTAAACCATAATTACTAAATCAAACTTAAAAAAATAGTTATAATTTGCTGTTTCTAAATATGAACTTCTTTCAAGCAATTTACTAGCCGTTAAATAGGTATATCTCGATAGTCAAATTCTATTGGAAGATGGTATAAGCTACCGCATGCACAGGGCTCTACGGGCCGCCTGCCTTTGCCTGAATGTTTATTTAAAAAGCAAATCGCCTAAGCTGTCGATATTGTAAAGCTTAAAAAGATCTTATTGTCAAAGATTTTTTACCAACTCTATAGCGTCAAGGAAGAAAAACCTGTGAGTTTCATTTCCGTACGAAAACTCCATAAGTTTGCTTTTGTGTAATCACAATTCTGCTAATGACAATATTCCATAGCAGGGGTACAAAACTTACAAATATTTCGTGAATATTATATCACTTTACTATTAATTTAAGATTAAAAAGAAACAATTAGGAAACATGTTTTTTTCTCGTCTAAATCTGAGTAAAATATATCTTAAGTTAGAAGCCAAAGCTTTACGCCTAGATTAAATATTTAAGACGGTTAAATATACGTTTTTTTTTTAATACTGAACGGACCACGTCCAAATTTTACGAAATTTTCACCTTAACCTAAGAATTGCACAAACACAACCGAAACGTCTTTTATTTATAATGTCACTAACATTTTGACGGCTATTAAATCAAATAATCTCAAGAGGAATAAAATATAATAAATTTATTTTTGCCAGTCGTGGCAGATCGACTTTTGTTTAGGTCGTTTGCGCTCTGCCTACCCCATTAGGGATAAAGGTTTTGTTTTTAAACTATATTGCCTGCTTATATATTTTAAAAATATTTATAGCGGACATTTACGTGGGTCTACTTCTAGAGAAAATATTTATTCAATTATGGTACAGAATTACTTAAAATATGTTGATTATACTTAAATGTCGATTAATGGATACTCATTACGTATAATGTGAAAAAAGACAAAATAATTTACCGTGTAAATACTAAATTAATGTAATTAAGAAACCGTCAAAACGTGTTGAGTTTATTTAATATTGGCCGCGAATCTAAAACTATGTAATACTTTTCCAATCACAGAATATAAAAACTTCAAATATTGCTTTCCGATGCCTACTCTAATTTGGTTTTTAAGTACTAATAAGTAAAAGGATAATTCTTGAGATTCATAGTATTTTAAGTACGATAATTATTTTAAGTATTTAGTTATTATAATCTAAAATTTGCCGCGTTAAAAGAAAATTTAAGTATGTTCTGTAATTTTTCATTTTTTAAAATTTTTATTATTTTTGAGAAGATCTCAATTTCGGGTATTACCATGTTTAATTAAACTGTCGAGGCGACAAAAAAATGGTCGCTCAGCCTACCCCGTTAAGGGATACAGGCGTGACTATAACGCGGTCTAGATCCAGGCAAAGGCAGGCGGAATGACAAGACTACAGCTCTTATTACTTATTGTCACTCTAGGTGTTAGTTAGCATTCCCTTTCAACTCAACTATAAGTAAATACACTAAGCACGAGAGATGGCCGCAGAGAATTTAACTTAAATAAAAAACCTATTTAAAACAAAATATAGAAGCTGAAACTTACGCTTGGATGGGATACGAACCAACGATCTACGGCGTTCAAATCCCGCCCAAGCGTAACTTTTAGCTTCTATTATTATTTTAAGAACATTACTCACACTGCAAGTGTTAATTTCCAAAAACATTGTCGACCTTTTGGTATTGATTTTATACCAAACAATGGATACCAACGTCTTTTGCGGTCCATAAATTAATTTATCTTTAATATTTAAAAGAAATTCGAATTTTGAAACAGCGCACACGTTTGTGACAAAGTTATTATTTGCTGGTTCAAAAATGAAACTTCCACCAAGAAGCAAAGAAAAAGCAATTTACTAGCCGCAAAACACTTTAACCTCGATTGTCAAATTCTATTGAATAAAGGTTAAGATTAATCCTGTCCTGTATTTTTCTTATACGCTACTTCAGCTAATGATTTTCATCTCTTCTCTCATCAATTTAAGAGACAGGACTTTAGAAATTGACACCATTTTACGATGTCGGATAAATATTTTAGAAAACATGCTTCTGGCAAGAAAAATATTACCCGATTTATAGAAATAAAAAACAAAATCTATATCCTCTGCGACCAACCAAGTGCGATTCTAAATTAACTACATAAGTAAATATAACCATACATAGACTATGTTATGAGATTGCTTTCATCAGATCAGATATGTACGAAGAGTATTGAACAGGCGGCGCCGCGTGACATCATATATATATATATATCAATATACTCACTTTCAATCAAATTTGACAATTGAGACCAACGTGATTTGCGGCCCATAAATTGCTTTCTCTTTACAATTTAAAAGGAATTCGAATTTTGAAACAGCAATACACGTTTGTGACAATTTTATGATTTGCTGTTTCGAAACTTGAACTTCCGCCAAGAAGCAAAGGCAATGCAATTTACTGGCAGCAATTTTTTTTAGTCTGGATTGTCAAATTCCATTGAAAGATGGTATTGTTCTTTTATTAGGTCCATAATAGTAAAACTTTCGTGCCAACATACGATACTGATTTATTTATGAAAAGGCTTATCTTTAGCCGCCATTTTGACGCTACATTTTGCGTAACTAAAGAAAATGGCGGATGTATATTTCAAACAATAATCTCTACTAAGACAAGGGCGAAAAAAATTTATCTAATTAAATACTTTTAATGTTTTACATGTTAGAACAAAACACCAGGAAATAAAAAATAATCTTGACGCATCGGTATGACTGAAGTTAGTTATTTCGTGAAATCACTGGGAGTAAACTACACTACAATTGACACTAATAGCTACTACATGAAAAGATATACAATGATCAGAAATATAAAATTGAACGATGTTTTTTTTTTAATACGATCAATTTTATGTATGGTACTAACTACCTAAGAGATCTGTCTGCATGCCAATAAAAAAATGGCTCAGTGCCTT
Organism: Scrobipalpa costella; assembly: GCA_949820665.1. NCBI lineage: Eukaryota > Metazoa > Arthropoda > Insecta > Lepidoptera > Gelechiidae > Scrobipalpa > Scrobipalpa costella. The sequence continues at coordinate 821,202 of OX463324.1, read as the reverse complement.
ACGTATAAATAAAAAAATGGTCTGAACAAAATTCTGTAAAGACGTTCAAAGAAATATTATTCTAGAAGACCAGCTTCTATAAGAGTGGCATGCTTTCAGATCCTATAAGCGGTATTTGGCACATTCAATACAAAAATGGCACCAAAATTTTAATACTGTTAAGGATATACGTATTTTGCGTGAAATGAAAAATTCAAAATGGCGTCACGCGGCTCTCGCGCCATTTAAATTATTAAAAAATACAGCTGCCGTGGGATTAATTAAATACACTCCTTAATATAAATATAATTACCAATATTGCGTACATACGTGCACTATCTACTAAAAATCAGAGACAAAATAAGAAAAAATAGTTTTCTCAACTTAATTATCTGAGATCCTCAACTTATAATAAACTTTTATAAAAAAAAAATGCGTTTTCTTTGATGTGTCCCGCTTCGGGCCAGTATTGCTTCGAGTTAAAGTGACTTAACCTATAATATGAGCCAATATAAGTACCTATTTACTTTTTAAATACTGATTATTTCCTCGTGGCCACTGCGGCAAGAAAAGACCCTAAATAAGTATAGGAACTAATGATAAGCGCTCGCGTCACCGTCAATACTTATTGACGAGCATTTTCAACAAGAAAAAGACGATTGAAGACTGCGTCAATCAACCAAATGCAACCGTCAATCGCTCAATCTCGTCAACCGTTCGTATTGATTAGTGAATTCAAGTATTCGGCCGTAGAATAACGGCTTCAAATTCAAAACAGAGTATTTTTTCTTACACAATGTAAAAGAACTTTATAATCACTCGACGAAAAACAGAGTGACACGAGCGCCGAAAAAAAAAATATATCGCAACAACCTAACATCGTAGGCGGGTGGGGTTTCATTTAAATTCAAATTCGTATTGCTTTACCGTTTAGATGTACATGGGCAGTCCGTACATCGCGCCCCAGTCGACTCCTTGAAACGAGGACATGTCCACGCCGGCTAGGGAATACGCCGCGCCGAATTGTGGCAGGGTGGGGGCCGGGGCGGGCTGCGGAGGCGCCACTAGGGCTGCGGTGGCGGCCGAAGCGGCCGTGGGCAGCGCGTACGGAGCGTATCTGTAGGCGTGGGCTGCGCCGACAGTGGGGACTGCGCCCACGCCGCCAGCCGTAGCGTAAACCAAGCCTCTACCCGGGCGTAGCACCAATCGTTTCCCCAAAGCCAATGGCGCGGCGGCGACAGCTTCCTTAGGCTGCGCGCGCTTGCACTCAACCTTTTTATTCTTAATCGTGTGGAAATGAATCTCGCAGACTCTTTCGACAGCCTCCTCGGAATGGAAGGTGACGAAGCCGAATCCCCGGTGGCGCTTGGTCTGCTGATCCATGAGCATAACAGCGTCCTCGACTAAGCCGAACTGTGAGAAATAGGCCCTGACCTCTTCAGCGGAGGTGTCCTGTCCGACGCCGCCGACGAATATCTTCTTGGTTTTGGCGGGGCGCGGGGCCGATTTGGGCGTGGCGTGTTTGGGGTCGATTCGCTTGCCGTCGAGGGTGTGTACTGGCACGGCTAGGACCTTGTCCACCGACGAGGCGTCCTGGAATGTGATGAAGCCAAACCCGCGCGACCTCTGCGCGCGGACGAGGTTAGTATGGGGGAGGGAAGCGACGGCGTTCGCATACGTTGGTGTGAGAAACATTTGAGGCTGCTACCGAAATCGAATCTCATACAAAAGGTAACGTCGCAAAATGTTCCATTCACATAATGACCATTTTCGTTAAATGTCCCTTAATTTTATAGATTTAGTTCAAATAGTGAGCAGCTATTAAAATGCATAAAATTTAAAATGATACATTTGCGAAAAGGGACATTTTGTAGACGAGACATTATGATAAAAGGGCATTTTGCGAAAAGGGACATTTTGCGAAAGCGACATTCGTTTTAATTTTGAAATGGTTAGACCGAACTTCACCAAATTTTGTACACATAATCAAATACAATCTATGTTTACAATTAGTTATAGTATCAAAATATTAACCAAATACAAAATAAGAGAGTCAATTAAATAGGCCATTTTCATGCAAAATTGTTATTTCGCTATTATTTTGTTAGTTGTCGATATTTTCCAACGAAACCTAATCTTCTGTAGTGTGGGTATAGAGTCAGACGGCCCGATGAACCCTGGTGTCAGAGTTTTTAAACCGCCTAGTAGCACACAGTCTGACATGGTTTGTGTAACGATCACTATCAAAGACAGCGACCGGGACCGACGACTTAACGTGCCCTCCGAAGCACGGACCTTTTTTCTTCCAGACAATCAGGTGATGCGGCTTGCTTTGTCCTAACCAAACTGGGAAAATCTCACAAATATCAACCCCCTGGGAATCGAAGTCAGGACCTCCAGATCGTGAGCCCATGGCTCTAACCACTAGACCACGGAGGCCGTTACCACGAAACCTAATAATAAACATAGATCAGTTTAATTTGATGACGTGTACAAAGTTCTTCCATGCTGGCCTGGGAGCGAGAGAAAAACATAGAATGTGCCAGCTGCATTTCCTCCCGGGTATGCTGTAAAAACCAGCTAAGGGATCCGAGGGTTTCAGTATATTGTAATTTAGGCGATGGGCTGACAACCTGTCACTATAGCAATATACTTACAAATCTATCTTAAATAACCCTCAAAACTTTGTCAGACGTGGCAGAACGACCTTTGTTTGGGTCGTTTACGCTCTGCCTACCCCATTAGGGATAAAGGCGTGATTATATGTATGTATGTATGTATGTACGTGTACAAAGTTTAATTACGTTCAGTCTTACCGTTTAAAAATAATACTGAAACTACTTTTGTATGGAATCGCATTTTTTTGTGTAAGATATGGGTGTCACGAAAACTAAAAGCGGTTGCACAGTCAACGAAACTGAACGGCTTTCACCAGGAAATACATACATACATACATAAATCACGCCTTACGGGGTAGGCAGAGCGTTTAACGCCTCGTAAAAGGCGCTTTCGCCACGTCTGACAAAAATTGAGGGCAATTTTAGACTGTAATATGTGTTGCTATAGTGACAGGTTGTCAGCCCATCGCCTAAATTAAAATACACTGTAACCCTCGAATCCCTTTTGCTGACTTTAACAGCATGCCCGGGAGGAAGGGCAGCTGGAACATTCTATGTTTTTCTATCTCTCCCAGTCCAGCATGGAAATACATTCAAGAGATAAATAAGAATACCTTCCCATACAAAATGACTATCACGATCAGACAATTTGTATGGAAAATAAAAAGAAAACACTTCCTTAAAGAATGTCCTAGTGGTAATTGTTGAGTGCCGTTGACTGAGCAACCTCTATCAGTTTGCGGGACGCTGTCCCTTACACCCCGAATAGCCGCTATAGTGGCAAAATGAGGACAAACATGACGGTTTTTTTTAAAGGTGGTCAGAAACTCACGAAATTCAGATAAAACGAATTCGATTGTCCTAAAATATCAAATTTTAATAATCACACCAACGTTTTTATAGAACGCCGACTTTTTCAAAATGCTTGAAAATTAAAATCTGGCTTTGAAATATGAATCTCTCTGTAGCGATAGAAATAGCAAATTCTGAGCAACTAATTAACCTATTAATTACATTAATAGACCTAGGTTTTAAGATAAATATGCTAGGCTAAACCACGCCAATTTCTATTTCGAGAAAACATCGGGTGTAAGGGACAGCGTCCCGCATACTGATAGGGGTTGCTCAGTCATAACACTGAACAGCTTCCACCAAGATTATTTCCAGTAAGTGAAAAAGAAAAATGGCTTTTTCATACAAAATGTCCACCTCGATCAAACAATTTGTATGGAAAAGCCATTTTTCTTTACCTGAAAATAATCCTGCTGGAAGGTGTTCAGTATCATTAACTGAGACACCCCTATCAGTTCGCGGGACGCTGTCCCTTACAGTAGTACCCTTCTTCTGTCGAGTGGGTATCGAGTCTATGGACCCGATGAACCCTGGTGTCAGAGTTTTTAAACCGCCTAGTAGCACAACTATCAGGCCTCTGACATGGTTTGAGTAACGACCACTATCAAAGACAGCGACCGGGACCGACGGCTTAACGTGCCCTCCGAAGCACGGAATCTTTTTTTCTTTTCGGACAATTGGTGATTCAGCCTGCAATGTCCTAACCAAACTGGGGAAAAATTCACAAAGTGATAAATTCTCAAATATCAACTTTGTGTTTCCCCCCTGGGAATCGAACCCAGGACCTCCGGATCGGTAGTCCATGGCACTAGCCACTAGACCACGGAGGCAGTTGTACCCTGATAGAAGTAGATTTAAACAAAACTAAAATGATGCTAGATTTAACAAAATAACTAAAAGATCTGATAAGAATAGAATATAGGCCATATTTCAAAGTCATCTTTTATATACTAAGTTTATAGATTATAGCGTAAATAACAGGAAATGTTTTCTTGAAAATATTACAAAGAAAAAAAACTAATAGTCTAGAAAATTTTACTTTTGTTATCTCTTTCTTAACAAGCGATTACGTATTAAATAATTACGGAAAGTAAAAATATAATATTTACTTCTAAAATTACTAAAGAAGACATTTCCATTTAAAGTAAATCTTTCTTGCCATAAATTTTATTTTTCATGATTAACTAAAAAACTACACAGAACATACTTTAAGAAGAAAATGCAATCAAAGTATTGATTCTTTTTAAATCAGAGGTGAGGCATTACTCTGTTTGGGTATACCGGGTGTAAGGGACAGCGTCCCGTAAACTGATAGGGTCTAATAGTTCAGTCAACGACACTGAACAACTTCCACCTGGAAATTTTATCTGGATGTAAAAAAAAATCTTCCATGCTGGCCTGGGAGCGAGAGAAAAACATATAATGTGCCAGCTGCATATCCTCCCGAGCATGCTGTAAAAACCAGCTAAGGGATCCGAGGGTTTCAGTATATTGTAATTTAGGCGATGGGCTGACAACCTGTCACTACAGCAATATACCTACAAATCTATCTTAAATAGCCCTCTAAACATTGTCAGACGTGGCGAAACGACCTTTGTTTAGGTTGTTTACGCTCTGCCTACCCCATTAGGGATAAAGGCGTGATTATATGTATGTATGTAAAAAAAATGGCTTTTCTATACAAATTCTCTGAGGTGGACGTGTTGCAAGGAAAAGCCATTTTTTGTTCACTTCCTGACAAAAGTCGTTGACTGAGCAACGCCTATCAGTTTGTGGGACGTTGTCCCTTACACCCCGTTTGTGTTATACAGGGGGTAAGAAATAAATTACTGTCTATATTTTACGGTGTGATTCTACCCATGAAACTGAACAAATTTCCCAAAGAAACATAGGTCAAAATATTTAAAAAAAATGCGGGCCATTTTCGTTTTATGTTTCGACCTATGTTCTTGGAGAAAGTTGTTCAGTTTCAAGGGTAGAATCACACCCTAGAATATGACCAGCAATTTTTTTACTCCCGGCATGCGCTATGTTTCACAAAAGAAATGTTTGTTTTTAATCTATGGCAAAAAAGACAAGAAAACCACACAACACTATAGTTAACTATGGTTAATAGAGTCTAGATAAAAAATACTGAAAATTGTTTCAACTTCTATCATGTTTGCACCGCCTACAATTTAACTAGAATTTTAGTCAGATTACTCCTAGTTTTAAGATACGGGGTCCAACCATGCTTAATCTGCGCTATTTCAATGTTAATTATTAGCAAGTCTATCTCTCCGAGCAAGAATATATTTATTACCATTCCTACCAAAATAATCTACCAAAAGTCACCGTTACATAGCAAAATATCTCTTGGTCGGAACATGTCCCTTTCGCAAAACCTCTCTTTCACATAATGTTCTTTTTCGCAAAACGACCCTTTTTTAATAGATTTAGTTCAAATAGTGGGCAGCTAAGCTACTGAAAAGACAGATTTTTTTCAAAAGCGGCATTCTGCGAAAGGGTCATTTTACAAAAGGGGCATTCTGCGAAAAGGGTCATTTTGCGAAAGGGACATTATGAGAAAGGTACATTTTGCGATGTTACCAAAGTCCGTTACTTCCTACCATAGGAATCTACCAAAACAATTGAGCATGTTACAATGTCTGCTCTAGTATTACTGTAATCTACTCAATAGGAAGTTATATCCTGAGCTACGTATAGTCAGTGAGGATAAGGAGTTTATTCCACAAAATTACTACCAAATTATTGTTTAATAGTACATTACTTTAGAAGTCGAAAATAAAGCAATATATGGTCGAGGAAATTTGGAAGACCGAGACACAGTCGGGGCCTTCCAATATAAACGAGACCATATATTGCGTTTTCGGCAGTTCTTTTATCTCATTTTGCAAGGAAACAACAACAATACAGTAAAAATAAAAACTTGCGATTCCTCCATAATCACTTGGCATTTTAAATTTGCATGGCGCTTTTGACAGGCGCACATTCATTCATTCCTGTTTTTTTTTATATTTTAGCAGAACTGCCTTTAAAAAAATATTATTTAACTTAAAATCCCCTAATCCATACTAGTGTAGACGTTAGACTCCGCGTAGCGGTCGGTAACGATCATTGTTGTCGTTTGGAGAAATTACTGGCGTTTGCGAATTTGAGGACCGAAAAGAGTGAATGTAGGATTCTTTTATAATGAATCTTTTTCCGAGCAAATGGGAGAAAATATACTTTTGTGAGAGAACTCTTTAAAAAATGGCTTAAACCACAAATTGATGTAATGAGAAAAAAATGCTTATTTTAAAAAAAATCAACATACTTCTTACTTTGTATATTAAGTTTTAAAACTAGTTTAGATCTAATTTAATATTTGTGAAATAAACATAAATTAGAAGTGAGGTGTCAAGTTATCATTATAATTATTTATGATCTAAAAAGTGGATAAATTTTGCAAAGTTCTTGTAGCTAATAAATTAAGCTAGATAGTTATTTGCCACTGTGGATTTTTAATAGTTTTGATAGTGTTGCCATAACTTATATGAAACAGAAAACAAACCTCAAAAGAAAAACCAACAAGTAATTCAAAAAGTTCAAAATACCCAACTGCTTAGAAAACAAACTATTTAAACTTAAGTGAGACATTCTAAATAAAGATTTTAATAACGGGCACTCACTTTGGAAAATAAGTCGCGTACTTCACGACACGTTTCGGGACATTCAGAGTCCCTTCATCAGGTTGAGTTAGTCGGCCGCGGGGAAGCGTATCCGCCGGTGCGAGGAATGTCCCGAAACATGTCGTGAAGTACGCGATTATTAATAAATTCTTTTTTATTTCTTTGCGTATAAAACAACGAAAGATTTAAAACTTTAAATCGTTATAGTTCTAAAAACGTTTGTTTAAAACTATAATAAATGATGTAAGAAAACTCTAATTGAGATTTGAATACCTATTCAATGATACCCCACTCGGTTGTACATTGACTTTATTTTTATCCATCTTTACAAAATGGCGTCTGATCGTCGCCATGTTGTTTTTTTTTTAACAAAATCATGTCTTCAGTGACACTCGCATGGTTAAGACAAATCGATTGGCGTAAGAATAATTAATAACGGCCCACGCGTTTCGTCTCTAGAGCTCCACATGGGATCAAATATATATACATACACAGAGACTGAACACATTACCCTCCTTTGCGTTGCGCAGACGGGGAAAAATAAGACATGGGTTTCATGCATAAACTAAAATGTAGTTATTATAAATGGTAACATAATGTCATTAAATAAAATAGGTACATTATGATAGTTTTTCAGTTTGTATATGGCAACACCAGCAACTGGGTAAGCTACCAGAGATGAAGAAAACTTTAGGATTCAAAATTACTGAATACTTTTGGACTATTTAGTACTTATTAGTGTCTATGATGTTAGTGATCTAGCATGCCTATTCATTTCCTACTAAGGCTAAACCATAGCCCAACTATTTCTGATTAGGAGGATTTCCTAGGCAGAATACTGCTATTAATTGAATTTCTATTTAAATATGACTTTGTAATAAAATTTTTATTATATAATATGAAATTAATTCTTACTTTTAAAGTTATATCAAATATTTACTATGTTTCTGTACTGAAAAGTTACAAAAAAAATATCTAAAAACGCCTCGTTATGAGATCGCTGATGCTCTTCCTACCTTGTAAGAGATACAGGCGTGACTTAAATGTAAAGTCTGTGATTATCTTCTCTTTATCTAGCCTGTATTATAATACATGTATTATATAAATATTTTTATATTTATATTTTTATAAAAATAATTCAATAAATCCGACTGTAGTACCTACAAAAATGATTTAATGCATTTATTATTCTAAAATTGATTTTTGACGCAAAAATCAAATGTATTTTTTGTAATCTTTAATCACTTTATTTTGACACCCCACTCGATAGATTCAGTCTAAAAAAATGGGATACTCAAAAGTTAGCGCCTACAATCCGCCATTTTGAATTTTGAAAAGATTACTCGGGGATTGCTTGACATTGAGACCAATAGAACAGTAGCCGTTTTGGAGATACGAGGTAATAAAGAAATATCAAAAATACATACATTATACGCGCGAAAAACATGAAATTTCCTTGACAGTCGGGTAAAAATAAAAAATGCGAGCAGTATTTTGCCTAATGATTCCCAAGGCAATAGTCAACCACCAAAATACATCCTAGTCTAAATGTAAATACCTAGGGTTAATTCCAAGACCTAACAACTTTACACTGACCGATGTTGAGAAATCTCCGTTCGACGCCTAATTCTGCCTTATAGAAAAATCATATTATTTCATGACTAAAATGTTTATTTTAACACATTTTAAAAATGATTTTTATTATTATCCAGAGCTTAAAGGGTAAAAATATTTTAAAGAATATTAATTTCATATTTTTGAGGAATTTTAGCACTTACAATGCTATTTATTTCATATAATATAAAAGAAAGTAAATAATAAATTCGATTCGGGCAGGGACCAGCATTCCAGAGACGCAGGTTCGAGCCCTGTCCGAAACGAATTTATTATTTTCTTTCTTTCATATAATAATAGTAATAATTCCATTGGACTAAGCAATCATTTTGAATAGAGAAGAATTAAAAAAAATATTAAAAACCCTGCTAGCTCTGGATATTTTATATTATTGAAATTAAAAATAAAACTTATGTTTGGTATGATCTTAAAAAATGCAATGCAATCCGACTGCCAAATTACAGTATGACTGTAATAAAACTGCATTTTGACGTTGCAGTTGCCATGCAGTTATACCATATATTAGTTTTGTAACTGCATCTGGACTGTAATATAGCAATTGGATTGAGGTGACGATGCTAGCCAAGTGGCGCCCCCACAACGGAAGAAAAGTTGCCATTGGTGGCCGTTATTTGCAAATTTTCTTCCTGTTACTACAACGAACTATGAATCGCTAATTTATAAGGTTCTAAATGATCTTAATTACTATGACTTGATTCTGTTGGACCGGTTATTCGATTCACGTTTTTAGTAAATTATGTTTTAGTAATGGGGGTGCCACTTTGCTAGTATCGTCCTCTTAAGCTGCCCAAAGACAGCAGATATATCCCGGTATATCTTGGTATTAAACTGACAAAATGGACCTCAAAACATTCTGATACGACTCGATTTAGCTTGAAGTGTCTGAATGTTGATTTATTAGTGTTCGTTTTTTTAACGTAATTAACCTCTGCCAAGTCATATGTTATATATAAACTTAAGCTAAATCGAGTCGTGGGGTGTCGGTATATTTTTTTGTATAGCTCAATACCGAGATAATGGGTGTAAGGGACCACAAACTGATAGTCAAAAACTCAACAATTATCATCTCGATTTTTTACTTCAGGAAATGAAAAACAATTTTAAGTTGCCCATACAAAGCAACCTTTGGGAGTTTATATTTGGGAGAGATATTTCCTGAAAGTATTTTCCAGTAAAAGTTTATCAAATTCGTCGACGGAACAACCGCTATCAGTTTGTCAGTTTGTGGTACGCTGTCCCTGACACCCGGTATATTTACTGTCTGGGTCAGCATTACAGCGATTTTGCATTGCTCCGTATTCGGTTCGTATCCAATTCGTATACGATTTGGCCTTCCTAGTAAATGTATGATAGCTATTTGTGCCCCCACCCCCCAGACATACTTGTGTCCCCGCCAGACATACTTGTGCCCCCCCCTGACATACTTGTGCCCCCCCGGACATACTTGTGTGCCCCCAAGACATACTTGTGCCCCCTCAGGCATACTTGTGGCCTCCAGACATACTTGTGTCCCCGCCAGACATACTTGTGCCCCCCCTGACATACTTATGCCCCCCCTGACATACTTGTGTCCCCGCCAGACATACTTGTGTCCCCGCCAGACATACTTGTGTCCCCGCCAGACATACTTGTGTCCCCGCCAGACATACTTGTGTCCCCGCCAGACATACTTGTGTCCCCGCCAGACATACTTGTGTCCCCGCCAGACATACTTGTGCCCCCGCCAGACATACTTGTGTGCCCCGAAGACATAATTGTGCCCCGCCAGACATACTTGCCCCCCCAAGACATACATGTGCCCCCTCAAGACATACTTGTGCCCCCTCTGACATTCTTGTGTCCCCCCCCCCCCCCCCCCCCCCCCGGAATACTTGTCGACCCGGGCATACTTGTGTTCCCCTCACTGAAAAAAAAACCTGAATCAGCCCTTGCACGGATACGAACCGAATACAGAGCAAAAACCGCCCTTACATACACCTGCCTGATACATTCCCCCCAACAATCCCCCGCCTCACCTGTGTGACGGGGTCCTTCATGATCAGCACATCAGTGACCGCTCCGAACATGGCAAAGTACTCCCTCAGCTTCTCCGAGCTGGTCTGCCAACTGAGCCCGCCGACGAACAGCTGGCGGGGAAAAATTATTTCCGTTGTTAATTATTTATAACAAAAGTTTAAAAGAAAAACAAAAAAAAGGGCGTTAATACATACATACATATAATCACGCCTTTATCCCTGATGGGGTAGGCAGAGCGTGAACGACCTAAGCAAAGATTGTTCCGCCACATATGACAAAGTTTTAAGAGTTATTTAAGATAGATTTGAAAGTGTATTGCTGTAGTGACAGATTGTCAGCCCATCGCCTAAATTACAATACACTGTAACCCTCGAGTCCCTTTTGCTGACTTCAACAGCATGCCCGGGAGGAAGGGCAGCTGGAACATTCTATGTTTTCCTATCTCTCCCAGTCCAGCATGAAAGTAATACATACATACATATAATCACGCCTTTATCCCTGATGGGGTAGGCAGAGCGTGAACGACCTAAGCAAAGATTGTTCCGCCACATCTGACAAAGTTTTAAGAGTTATTTAAGATAGATTTGAAAGTGTATTGCTGTAGTGACAGATTGTCAGCCCACCACCTAAATTACAAAATACTGAAACCCTCGGAACTCTTAGCTTGTTTTTAAAGCATGCCCGGGAGGAAATGCAGCTGGCACATTCTATGTTTGTCTCTCGCTCCCAGTCCAGCATGAAAGGATAAATGTACCAGCTAAGGGATCCCCTTAGCTGGTTTTTACAGCATGCCCAGGAAGAAATGCAGCTGGCACATTCTATGTTTTTCTCTCGCTTCCAGGAAGGATAAATGTACCAGCTAAGGGATCCCCTTAGCTGGTTTTTACAGCATGCCCAGGAGGAAGGGCAGCTGGAACATTCTATGTTTTTCTATCTCTCCCAGTCCAGCATGGAAGTAAACAGGAGAAAGTCAATGAGATTGGCCACATTGCAGTTTACCTTGCTTGGTGACGGTGATGTGGTGCCAGGGTTGGGCTGCTGCTGTGCGGGGGAGGACCGGCCTGAAGAGGGGGAGGCTTCTGAAACAAACCGGTTGTGTCACGCTATATGATTTTGTTATTAATGAGCTTTCCAGCGGTAAGAAGTAGCCTGTTTCTTAGTAGCTCTATAATGGTAAAAGATTTTTTAAAATTGGGTTCTTGACTTTATTTGTTACAAACATACACACAAAATACAAATCTTTCCTCTTTATAATATTAGTTTAGAGTATATCGGGTGTAAGGGACAGAGTCCCACAAACTGATAGTTGTTGTTCAGTCAACGATACTAAACAACTTCCACCAGGAAATTCTTTCAGGAAGTGAAAAAATAATGGCTCCTCCATTATTTTTAAGAAAAGCAATTTACTTCCTGAAAGAATTTCTTGGTGGAACTTGATTGTTGACTGATCAACCCCTATCAGTTTGCAGGATGCTGTCCTTTACACCCGGTAGATTAAGATTGGTAGCCAGGGTCATCAAAGGTTGTTTGGCTGCTTTGGACGAGTATACATACATACAATCACACCTTTATCCCTAATGGGGTAGGCAGAGCGTAAACAACCTAAACAAAGATTGTTCCTCCATGTCTGACAAAGTTTTGAGGGTTATTTAAGATAGATTTGTAGGTATATTTCTGTAGTGACAGGTAGTCAGTCCTTTCCTTAGTTGAATTTTACAGCATGCCCGGGAGGAAATACAGCTGGCACATTCTATGTTTTTCTCTCACTACCAGTCCAGCATGGAAGAAATTAGTTAAATTACTTAAAACTACTATTTCATTATGTTGTCATCTAATAGCTAAAAAGAAGCCGATCGAACATTATCAAGAGCTTTCATTGCCTCACTGCTGGACCTCTAGGTCCTTCTGATCCACTTCTGAATGGCATGAATCTTCCCATGAAACTGAACAACTTTTTCACTGCTACTGCGGAATACCATACAAAACATAAGCTCAGAGCATTTTATACATACATAGATACATACATATAATCACGCCTTTATCCCTAATGGGGTAGGCAGAGCATAAACAACCTAAACAAAGGTCGTTTCGCCACATCTGACAATGTTTTGAGGGTTATTTAAGATAGATTTGTAGGTATATTGCTGTAGTGACAGGTTAGCATTTTATTATGGGAAAAGTAATGTAGGTATATTTTTGTGTCTGATTTAAGCTTAACAGGAAAAGTTGTTCAATTTCATGGTCTTAACAAGCCCTCAAAATTTCATATAATATGAAAGAAAGAAAACAATAAATTTCTTTCTGGCAGGACTCAAACCTTCATCTCTGGAATGCCGGTCCATCACTCTATCAACTGAGCTACAGAAACGGTAGCGGGAGTGACAAATTTATCATGGTTTTTACAATGCATACATCATATGCTTAAAATTTCTTGGGTAAATGTGAAATCTCTACATACATACTTTTCTGTATATATCTCACTGGGAGAAATGGAAGAAGGGGAGGGAGGCCTTTGCCCTGCAGTGGAACACCTCAGACTGTCAATAATAATAATAAAATCTCACTGCCAGACCTCTAGGCACTTCTTATAAATACCTCTTGGCGCTTCTTATAAACTAAATATTTAAAAAACATCATACAGTACTTTGCAACTCACTGATCTGCTGCTGTGCCATCTGCTGCTGCTGCTGGTGATGCTGTGCCGCGGCTGCGGCGCTGGCGGCTGCGTGGGCGGCAGCCTGCGCCGACAGCACGTGGGCCGTCAGCTCGCCCCCCACCAGGGAGCCATCTAGCACCTCCACGCCGCCCAGGGCGCCACTGGAATACAGGCCCATCATCTTGAAATCTTTACACAAGTGTAAAAAAACTTCCAAACGGTTTCCAATAAGTTTCACGGCAAAAAACTTCGAAAATCAACAGAAATTGCGTCTTGTTCGAAAGCGACAGCGACGCAACAGAACGAATTTGGCAATTTCAAAAGTTTCGGACAACAAAAGGCGATCTAATCGGCCAGCTAGTTTTTGAATGAAAAACTCTTTGGTCGGCTAGGCGGAAACTTTATAAAAAAATATTTACATTCCGAACACTGCAATCATTTGGCAATGGGAACTAGAATAATACGAATCTCGAGGCACGGTAAATAAACTTGTTTCACTATTATAGTCCGCCATAATTTTGTTTATTTCACAGTTTATTTGTTTTGATGGATTCGAATTTCGATTCGATGTTTTGTTTTGACTTTTGTTTGGTCAACCAACGGCGAGAAAGCGAGCGAGAGCGAGCGAGCAAGATGTCAAATGAGGATATAGAACGTAACTTTACACGTTTTAAAATATTTTATTTTCACCAAGTCGTTCGTGATCTTGACAGGAAATAAAGACAAGTCTAAATCTTGATCTGGGGCTGTATTTTTTAAATCGCTCGAATCGAATTCGCGTACGAAAGACTAATATTTGCATGGTAAATTAGTAAATTGTATGAAAATGCTGTACCTACGTATATACTCCATTAAACTTTATTCTGGTCTCTTTCAAACCATGTGATTATTTATTTCCTTTTATTTACGGCGTGTTTATGAATTGATTACTTCATCGGTGGATTTGTGATGAAATGCTTTCAAGATAAAATAATAACATTATAATTTTGTTATATAATATTAAGTTCAATATATTATTATTATGTTTAAAACATCTTGCACCTGGTTCCCTTTTTTTACATCCACTACGGAATTAACATGAAAAATTTGCGTATTAAAATGTCTGACCGCCTAATCTGGCTTCCTAAACTTTCTTAAAAGATGTCTTGAGAATATTTTCAGGATTTTCCTTCGACTATAATAAATCTTAGCTACTGTAATTTATCTTTTCATGCCCCATCATGTTGGGTCCCTCGTCTTAAATCTTTTTGGGTCGACCAAATGAATATACGGTCTACGTTACGTATGTATGTACGTATCAAGATGAATGACGAAAAAATTTACTTTTCTAATTGTAATTTTCCAGCCAGTATTTTCATCTTGATATATTTTTAAATTAAAGCTACTATATTCACAAGTTACAAGACATTACATTGCGCAGAATACATTAATTCCATTCGGATTGTTGTATTGAAGAATGTACCCTCTTTTCCTGCCTTTTCACTTCAGGAATTAACCGGTTACTCCCCCAAATGACCCATCCACCTCACCTCTGACCATCGAAATAATTTATCAAGATTCCATAGAGACAGATCTCAAGACTAATAATTTATGACTTTTTGCGGCAACAAATCATTCAACAACTATGCGAGATATACATATCCACTTACAACAAGTTTTTTTACAGGATACCTATTCATTTAGGTTCTGTAACTTAAAAATAAATAGTAGGATAAGTGGAATATTGTAAACTTAACTAAATCTATTCAAACAGTTCATGGACAAAAAATATTTTTGCAATCTAAATAAATAGCATGTCAAAAACAAAAAATGCTCGCAGCGTGAAATGATCAAACACAGCTTTTCACTTGAGCTGCGAGCGCGGATCACAATTGCTCTCATGGAGTGAAACGTTAGCAAGAGCCGCTTGGCCAAATCGAAACGTGCTACAAACGATCAAGGTCTGAACGAGGTCAATGACCTTAAATTAAAAAATACTACATGTTATCGTCCATTGAAATATTTCGACTTCTGAATTAAAAAATATTAATTTTAGTAATGAATTAAAAGTTTTTCTTGAGGAAAATCGATAGTTGATTGAGGGTGTTCATTGAGGGTGTGTGTGCGTGAGGGACGCGAGGGGTAGTTTCCACGCATGCGCGGCAGTGAGGGCGCGGCGCGGCGGCGGCCACGCGCCACACGCTCGCCGACGCCCGCCGCTGCCGCCTCGCAGGCACCCGCCATATTGTCCTGTCACAGCAGTACTTCGGAGTTACTGCTGCGTCGGGACATGCCGGTGGTTGCCTTGCACAAGCACCAACAGAAGACGAAACAAGAAGACAGAAGCCACGTTTCAGCCAGCAAGTTGAAGTAATTTTGTGATAATGCATTTTTTTGTGTGGTGACATTTTTGTTCACAGGTTCAACTGTTCCTGTATTGCGAAGCAAAGGGTCTAGAATCAGCGCTATGGGTGAGACAGCTCATCAAAGATGCCAAGCCTATGTTCACGATCGATGGTTTTCAGCTTGAAGCCAGTGACCAGTGTCTCAGTGTAAATAACGTATACAGTGACACAAGTGTACATTATATTGTGAAAGTGTTATGTATTAATATATAAACATGCTTGATAAAGAAGTAATTATTATAGCAGTAAGGGAGTAGAGAGATTAGATGGTTTATAGTCGGGAGGGTGCACGTATCGAGCGGCGTTCCGCGCATGCGCGCGCCATCTTTGGCTGCATCCAACACCCGACAGCCATTTTCTCAGGGGGGCGAATCCCATGAATCTCCCCTTCCTTTATTTCAATCACGACGTTGAAATTTTCTTCTTTCTCTACTCTCTCAAAATGTATTTTAAATAATAGATGTAGCTATAGTTAAACTTTTATGTAGCTTGTAGCTTGTTTTTTTACCTATTTATCAATAAAGAGACAAAAAGATTATGGAAAATAATATAAATATTATAGGAATACTTTTAATGAACTAAAGAGTAAGTATGATTTCAAAATTAAAAATGCATAGAACGAAGTAAAGCGTCATTAATTAATTTATTCATGTTTATTCAAGCTTTTACCCCTTATGGTGTAGGCAGAGTGTTTTTTTCACTAAGTGGATACGCTCTATTCACATAGTTTAGCATGCAAAAATGTAGCAAAGTCTATTAGGCAACCTATGAACATATTTAAATAAACAAAAGAGTACCTAGGTATTAAAAATAAAAGGTTCTCTAAGACCTGTATTTTTTTAAATTCATATACATTATTTCTATTCAAATGTGTAGGCCTGTTGCCAATATTTACAAAAAGTAAAGGGGTCATGACCTTTCATTTAGGGTTAAAATCGACAGGGATGACGAACTGACCCTAAAACTTGAACTCTCTTGAAATCAAATGGATAACTAACAGTTTAGATGAAATGAAAATAATTTATCGTGATAGTAGGTAGAGAAAAGAAATTAACAAAAAGGTAGGTACACGATTCTGTTATTTCATAAACAAATTGTTATTGACAAATCGTCACAAGAGCTTTGACGTTTGCTCCATAGCTCTACTTTTATAAATAAAAACTTCAAGAGTTTTTAAAGACAAAACTCTTACAAAACTTGACAAATCAATAGATTTGGTAAACATAGTTCAATGGAATAAACAAAAATATGTAAGACCAATCTTTACAAAAATAATACAATAAAGCAATCTATGTCAGTATTTCTGTTGAAGTAAAGCTAAAGATCCATTTTCACCACTCATGATCTAATAAATATTCCGTTGATCAAAGAATCGCATTTCGGCTACAACGCCTTTTGTCTGAGTGAAAATTTTCCCGTGGCCTATTTACTTGATGGTATTTTCCCCGCAAACAAAACGCGCTGACTTTACGTCAAAAGAGCTTTGTAAGGAAGATGTTGAATGTAGTGATATGAATGTATATTTACAGAATGCATGTTGATTTTAGTTCTATGCACCAGATTTCACCATGATTGTAAATTCCACACCTATTCAGTGAATTTAATAATTTGAGTTATTAATATCGTAAATTAATGCTATCTCTTTACCTAACACATTGTTTAAGAAGGACAGTGGGACACTAACAGCTAGACATGACGTGATTTTAAATCACAGAAACCTTTTTCTTTACACTACCGTGTATCATAGCATAGGTTCTTAAAAGTAGTATAAAGAAAGACAATTAGACGTCTGCTTGTTTACTTTATTTGTCTTTGAAGTCAGATTTCATATAAATCTATTATTTGATATGACAACTATGGTTAAAATTCTTATTTTACTGAAACACAATATTATTTTTCTGCCCTTTTGTTATTATCAAATCTATTGAGTTGATAATCGATATCGTATAACTGCCTCCGTGGTTTAGTGGCTAGTGCTATGAACTTCCGATACGGAGGTCCTGCGTTCGATTCCCAGGGGGAAACACAAAGTTGATATTAGAGAATTTATCACTTTGTGATTTTTTTCCCCAGTTTGGTTAGCACATTGCAGGCTGAATCACCTGACAGTCCGAAAAGAAAAAGATTCCGTGCTTCGGAGGACACGTTAAGACGTCGGTCCCGGTCGCTGTCTTTAATAGTGGTCGTTACTCAAACCATGTCAGAGGCCTGATAGTTGTGCTACTAGGCGGTTTAAAAACTCTGACACCAAAGTTCATCGGGTCGATAGACTCGATACCCACTCGATTGAAGAAGAAGACAGTATAATAAATAGCGTCTAATATTTCTATGTATGGTTTACATACATACATATAATCACGAGTTTGTCCCTAATGGGGTAGGCTTGGCGTAAACGACCTAAACAAAGATCGTTGCGCCACGTCTGACAAAGTTTTGAGGGTTATTTAAGATAGGTTTCTAGGAATATTGGTGTAGTGACAGGTTGTCAGCCCATCGCCTAAATTACAATATACTGAAACCCTCGGCTCCCTTGGCTGGTTTTCACAGCATGCCCGGGAGGAAATGCAGCTGGCACATTCTATGTTTTATGCTCCCATACCACCATGGTTTAGTTGTATATAAATAATATTTGTCATATAAAATTCATGCTTATGGATGAAAATGATAAGTTTTGTTAAATAGTCTTACCTAAATTTAGCTTTATCAGAAAAAAACAATGTCAACTGGCCGTTTCATTGAAGGGTGTGAGGGGAGTAAATGGGATAGCTCAAAACCGCTAGGAGATAATAACCCCAAATGCCTTTGTCTAGTGTTTGCGGCTGACAGCGAGTGTGAGTTATGAGCCGAGTAACGCCTACACGATGCTTTGTTCCCCGAGTTAAATAGAGTAAAAACAAAGCTAGAAAGTAGGTATTGAACTATCTCTGCAGGTTTGAATAGGAAATTGAAACTCACTAAGATTTTAACGTTAATAATGGGAAGAACGCCGATGAATTATTAAGTATAAATGACTGCTGTTGCAGCAAATACCAACAAAGTTAAAGTACAAAAAATTTTTATTCATTGAGCAAAATAAATTAAAAAAAAACTGCAAGTATCGTAAACGAATCTCAGCGGTTCGAAAGTTTTGCGAAAATAAGTTTTAATTAACAATGGCTATATTGCGGTCGCAACAGCGCAGTTGAAATAAAACTTGGTATTGAATTATTTTAAATTGAATAGCAATCGAAACATAAATATTACATACATACATATAATCACGCCTTTATCCTTAATGAGGTAGGCAGAGCGTAAATGACCTAAACAAAGGTCGTTCCGCCACGTCTGACAAAGTTTTGAGGATTATTTAAGATTAACCGTACATATATTGCTGTAGTGACAGGTTGTCAGCCCATCGCCTAAATTACAATATACTGAAACCCTCGAATCCCATACCTGGTTTAACATAAATATTATTTTCTTTAATTTCACAGTGAATGTAGTAGTTACCTTGTTTTTATTTATTCAATTAATGCTTAAATTGACTTTCACTGCTGCTGCTGACATTTAATTTTCATCGCAGCTTGATATCATTCTATCACTATAGAACTGTACTTTCTATTGAATGGAATTCTTGATAGGCGAAAGAAATAAAACAAAAAATACTTCACCTTAATCACTGTTTTGCAAAAAGTTCTATCACCGCTTTGTCAGCGTGAATTTAGCAAAAAGTACAAAATCTTTGCGCAGTCACTATATTGAATAAATGAACCGGGGAACGATCAGGGGACAATCCAAAAAAAAACATAGAGACTAAAGTTAGAGGAAGAAAGTTAATAGACCTAATGTTCGTTTTTTGCTGCTCTCTCTTTTACACATGAAACGTCTTCTTCGTAAATGGGATAAAAAGGCCTATTTTTACTTACCCTGCCTACAAATATACCTACGTACGTAGATGATTCTTCATATCCAAAAGCAAAATGTTTTATATTAAAATAGGTAGTACTTTGTTAAACAACAATGAAAAAATATTCCAATAAATAAAAACCTAAACTGTTTAAAACTCACCGCGTACTCGCCCTTTAGAAATTAATTTGCCTCTCATTTAAAGACGAGGGTATTTGAAAATCTAATGGCCTACCCTACCCCTGTCAAATAAGCAACGAAAGGCCCATTTAGGCCACTGTTGCGTAAAATAACAACTTTTTATACTGCTGACAAGACAAAAACTATTGGAACGGGAGTTCTTAATAAAGCCACGACAGAAAATAGCCGTCTCATCTCGGAGGTGCCTTAAACAAAAAACATCAGATGCTAGTGTAATGAGAGCACAAAAATATAGAGATACAAATAAAATATATGTTATAAAACATATATTCTTTAAGGTGTAACTTTAAAATGATGACTGTATAGAAAGAGTCCCTTTACCAAACTCACTTAGTGACATCATGTTTCTTACTAGTACCACACACTTTTCTGGCATGTGCAAATAATAGAAAAAGATCCTAAAATATACGAATAGCTCAGCGATTTGAATCACCATATTTACTTCGTGACCATAAAACGAGATGTGGCACGAAACGACACTCCAAAATCACCATTCTTACAGAAAACTTGTATTTCTGTACATGTGCTATGCTAAAATAGTTATTTCGCTAACTTTAGTTCTAACTTTTGCTTCTTTAGATTATAATTTTTTTCTTATGATGCTTGCTATGATAATAAAACTAAATTTTGTAGAACATCAATTGAAAAGCTATGACAGCAGAAATTCTATAGCTATCTTCCAAATAATGCCCTTAGCCATGACTCGTGCATTTTATAGCCTAGCGACAGGTTATTAATATCATATTCACCCCAAAAACCTGGACTTAATGGCTTAGAAACGATCCTGGAAGCACTCAGCCGCGAGAGTCAGAGATAAGTTTATTTGATTTTCTTTGCTCCGTTTCACCGAAAAATGTAGCTTTTTTTTTTTTATTAGCAAATCTGCTTTTTTCCTAAAAATATTTAATTAACTTTACTGTGCACTAAACTTCAGCATTTCATTATAATTTAATTATTTGGTTGTAATTTAATATAATGGTTTCCTTAGAATTTTATAATTTGTGTAAACGTGTAAAGTTACGTTACGTTCTATAGCTTTGTCTATGGTTGCAGGTTGTAACGAATGAGTGTCGATTCTATACTTTTATTTTATCAAAATATTTTATTAGCCAGAACATATTATGTCCTATGATTAGGTCTAGTTTCATCAAAGTAAAAAAAAAACAATTTAGTTAAATTTTAGTTAAATGAATGAATTAACTATTAAATTTAAAAATAAGCAACAAAACGACCACTGTGGTTAACGATCTCGTTGACAAGTAAAATGGCGCGCAACGCAATTGGCCATGTCCCGAATGTACCTAAACTTTCGATTATTTACGACAAAATTAATGTCTGCAGACTATAGTCCTGGCAAACCAATAAACATAAAATATTAACTGCCAGTCTTCGCTGGTATCTCTAATTTACGTTAAGTATAGTTATTCTGGACTGGGAGCGAGAGAAAAACATTGAATGTGCCAGCTGTATTTCTTCCCGGGCATGCTGTAAAAACCATCAAAAGGAGCCTTGGGTTTCAGTATATTCTAATATAGGTAGGCGATGGGCTGACAACCTGTCACTACATCAATATACCTACAAATCTATCTTAAATAACCCTCAAAACTTTGTCAGCCGTGGCGGACATTTCGAAATGACCCGATGAACCTTGGAGTCAATTTTCAAACCTATAGCACAGCTGTTAGGCCTCTGACATGGTTTGAGTACCTAACGACCACTATCAAAGACAGCGACCGGGACCGACGGCTTAACGTGCCCTCCGAAGATTTCATACTAAAAAGACTTGGTAACACTGGGATCAAACCCTACAAATTCCGGATCAGGGGCCCATAGCTCAAACTACTGAACCATAACGGCAAAGCTTGCTTCTCAGGTGATCCTGGGGTTTTCAGAGATGATTCGTACCTGTAACAAAATATAAATAGTTAGTTAATTAATTAAATAAATAAATAAGAACTTTATTTACAAACAAGTATGCAAATAACAGTTTAACTTATTTGTAAGCCTTAATCACTAATTAATACTACAGCTGGTAATAAGGCAAGATTGCTCAGCATGAATGCTGTTTTTCAGAATCTCCCTGAATCGCTTATCTGGAAAATGCTTCTCAAAGCTGGTTACCTGAACTTAAATAAGTATATATTGACATAATTTGTTTACTAGCATGCTGCCATGCTGGCCTGGCGAGAGAAAAACATAGAATGTGCCAGCTGCATATCCAGCATGCTGTAAATACCAGCTAAGGGATCCAAAGGGTTTCAGTACATTGTAATTTAGGCGATGGACTGACAACCTATCACTACAACAATATACCTAAAAATCTATCTAAAGGAACCCTCAAAACTGTCAGACGTGGCGGAACGCCCTTGTTTAGGTCGTTTACGCTCTGCGATGAAATGTACTCAAACTAGCTGTCAGTATCAAGTGCTGTTTATAATTACGGGCCTAGGTATGAATGTTTCATCCTCTGTGGTGCTCTGGCACAGAATATATAATAGTTCTACATGGCTCTGGAGACCAAATGCGTGAGCCGATTCAATGATTCTTACAATACAATAAATTTATTTTCTTCCATGCTGGTCTGGGAGCGAGAGAAAAACATAGAATGTGCCAGCTGCATTTCCTCCCGGGCATGCTGTAAAATCCGGCTAAGGGATCCGAGGGTTTCAGTATATTGTTATTTAGGCGATGGGCTGACAACCTGTCACTACAGCAATATACCTAGAATTCCATCTTAAATAACGCTCAAAACTTTGTCAGACGTGGCGGGACGACCTTTGTTTAGGTCGTTTACGCTCTGGCTACCCCATTAGGGATAAAGGCGTGATTATATGTATGTATGTATGTATATTAATTTCTGATTTACATCCATATATAGTTAGTAATACATAAACAATCCTACAGTCTAATGTTAGTACTTACAAATATGTGCTTGGCTTAGGATTTACATGTAATTTGGTCCAGTGTTCAAAGAATGAACCGTGTACCACATCCCGGACATTCCTAACTTTAATGTTATTTTGGTCACACATCGACAGACGGCATGTTATTTATATTATTTATTTTATTATATTATAATTGTTATTTAATTAATTATATTATAATTGTTGCATTAGTTTATTATATTATAATTGTACTTATTAGTCTATTGTACCTATTCGTATTTATGTAACTAGTAAGTACTTTGTCTATGTATTCTATTTAAATTTATAACAATAGTAACTGCACTATCCCGCATAATATTAGAAAACTACTCCTTTACCCAAGGGTTGCCTGGCAGAAATTGCTACCCTAGCAATAAGGCCGCCTAATTGTACTCTGTTTGTTTTGTAATGTTTGTTCCTGTACAATATGTTGTTTATGTGCAATAAAGAATATTTGTATTGTATTGTATTGTATTGTATGTTGCACTTGGCATGTGTTTGTGTGCGTGTTATAAGGATTGACAAATTTTGTTATACCGGTCATAATCATTACTTGAATAATCTGTTTCTTGATTAAACCAACGTTTTAAAGTAGTTCACTGTAACTTAATAGTTAGAATAGGTTAGGTTGCATATTTTGTATGAAGTTACTTACCGTCTCTCATCACTTGGGAAACTAAAAAAGTTCCTATTAGAATGGTAGAAAAACATTCGTACACGGAACAGTATCTAACCATCTTTAGAACACAAAACTTTATTATTTCCGTTATACTGGGAAAAATGCGCGCGCCATGCCCGCTAAGCGTACGCACAATGTGACCTACAATCCAGCGCGGAGTGTGACGTATATCGAACTGGGGAGGGGAGGTGAGTGTCCATTCTGTATGTAGTACTACCTATTATATATGTACCAGCAATAATTTTTAGGAGGCTGTTCCCGCCGCCACGAACTCTGTTCATTAGAGAACTCTGTTCTAACGTCATTCGATTCGTCTTAATTAGCGAGTGTCACTGAAGAAAAATTGCCGTTGGTGGCCGTTATTCGCAATTTTTCTTCCTGTTACTACAACGAACTATGAATCGCTAATTTATAAGGTTCTAAATTATCTTCACTACATAGTAAAAAACAAAGTCGCTTTCTCTGTCCCTATATCCCTATGTATGCTTAGATTTTGATGCGGTTTCTTTTAATGGATAGAGTGATTCAAGAGGAAGGTTTATATGTATAATACATGCATAATATAGTAGAGAAACACTGATGAATTCCGTGCGAAGCCGGGGTGGGTCGCTAGTATGACATAAATTGACAGATATTGGTATTCGTTCGTAGTTGCTAAAATCAAGACATGACTTACTTAACTAATATAAGTCTATACCTGTCATTTTCTGTCATGAGAGAACAGAAAGGGACGCCAATAATTATAGTAAGTTTTAGTAAAGTTGTGCGCTCTACGCATCGATAGCATTATTATCAAGTTAGTGTCTGTGGGAATCGACCCCACTATATCCGGATCAGGGGCCCGTGGCTCAAACCACTAGACCACGGAGGCAGTTACCTATTGTATTAACTTTGCCAATAAGACATGAGTTGTCATAGTTACGAAGTCGTGAAAGCAATTAAATATTTTACTGAACCGTGAAATTAAATTAACGAGTTATCTGCTATTTACGTAAACATTTTAGAAAACATTCGGCTCGATTCCATTAAAAACTAACATTAAAATATATCTGTCACTTAAAAAAAAAAAAGAAACAGGCGATTTATTATACTCTATGGTTTTACACTTTGTCCGCTAGATTTTGACGCGCTTTTGCACGTGTCCGCAGTATTTCTGACATTTTATCCGCCATATTATATGTATGATGGCGGATAAAAATTACAGATAACGCATAAACACCACCGACAATAAATAAAAAACGAAGAGAATAGATCTCCTGTCCTTTTCTAATGTTTTTAGTCTGAAAGCCTTTATCCCTAATGGGGTAGGCAGAGCGTAAACGACCTAAACAAAGGTTGTCAGCCCATCGCATAAATTACAATATACTTAAACCATCGGATCCCTTAGCTGGTTTTTACTGCATGTTCGGGAGGAAAGCAACTGGGACATTCTATGTTTTCCACTCGCTCCCAGGCCAGCATGGAAGAAAAGGAAGGAAGGATGCCGTTAAATATAACCCAAAACCCCACCCACAAACATGAAAAGCCTTCGAAGACAATCGAATATTTCCAAGGCTCCTCAGAGGTAAATGATACGACTGCAGAACAGCCGCACGCGATGTGGCGACGTCGCCGGAACGCGCGTAGAACGGAACGTATCGATCGGGCGGTAGCTAGGGACGCGGCTATTGATATCCGGAATATCCGAAAGATCCGAAACAAGAAGTTCAAAACGTTCAAAGAACTAATATACGACTGCTCTTCTTCCAACATCTTCAAAGATATTTGAAACAGCAATGGCTAAGCGACTTTATGACTTTTATGAAAAGTTTAAAATCTTTCATGAAAATCAAAATGGATTTAGAAAAAATCACTCTACGACGTTAGCTGTATACAAATATGTTCAAACAATTCTTGACACTATAAATAATAAGCAGTATGCGGTAGGATTACTTCTCGATATGAGTAAGGCCTATGATCGTGTTTGTTATTCAACGCTTTTAGACAAACTTTATAAAACTGGGATAAGAGGAATAGCTCATAATTGGTTTAAGTCATATCTTCAAAATCGTTTTCAATATGTAGAGATTAATTACACTAACTTTGACACTAATAAAATAGAATACATAAGATCTGACAGGCTTCCTGTAAATGGTTCTATCCCGCAGGGAAGTGTTTTAGGGTGTTTATTATTTTTAGTATATATAAACGATCTCCCTAGCTTATTAAATAATCACTCCGTCCTTTTTGCAGATGATATATCGGTACTAGTCCCCTGTTCAAATTCAAATGAGTTACATAATCAATTAGATTCAACACTTAGTACAATAGAAAACTGGCTAGAATGTCATAACCTCCTCCTAAATCTAAATAAAACGAAATTAATTCAATTCAAGCCCCGACAAAAAGCTGCCTTGCCAATAACTTACCTTTATAATAACACACCAATAGAAACCGTAGACTCAGCAACTTTGTTAGGAATTACTTTGGATTCAAATATAGATTGGAAAAAACACATAGATAAACTTTCAAACAAACTTTCTTCTTTTACATACGCTCTTAGGCATTTAAAACGTGTGACAGATCTTAAAACAGCTCTTACAGCATATTATGCATACGCCCATTCCAGATTATCCTACGGAGTAATTTTGTGGGGTAACTGTACTGATGCAGAGGAAATCTTTATACTGCAAAAGAAATGTATCAGGATACTCACTAATATTGATCAAATGCAATCTTGTAAACCTTTTTTCATTGAACATAAAATATTAACACTTACTTCTATATATATACTTGAATCATGTAAATTCATCAGAAATCACCCAAAATTGTACAGTCCAATGACAGGAATCAAACGAAACAACCGAAACCATAATAAACTACAAGTTCCATTTTCTAAATTAAAGTTAGTTACTTCCGGGCCACATATTATGCTAATAAAAATTTATAATCATATTCCCAATCACATAAAAAATATACAAAAAACATCATTATTCATTAAACATCTGAAGTCCTATCTAATTAATAAATGCTATTATAATATTACAGAATTCTTTAAAGATAGTAATTAATTTAAAAGTGGAAAAAACTAACACTGCTACTCTCATGCTGGTGTTAAATAGTTTAAATAAAACTGATTCAATTAGATTTATTAGTTTAAGTTTTATATTTTTTAAGTTACTTTGAATTGTTATCGTATCTAACTAAGCTCTCTCTCTAAATTGCTGTGCCCTTGCAGGGCGTCACATGAGACTAAAACTGTTATTTATGTATCTTTAAGGTATATTTTTAAGATCTTTTGTGTTGTGACTTGCAATAAACATTTGAATTTGAATTTGAATTAATAAGAAAGTGAGCTTCAGACTGTAACAAGTAATTTACATACATACATATAATCACGCCTTCATCCCTAATGGGGTAGACAGAGCGTAAACAACCTAAACAAAGATCGTTTCGCCACGTCTGACAATGTTTTATATTGCTGTAGTGACAGGTTGTCAGCCCATCGCCTAAATTACAATATACAGAAACCCTCGGATCATTTAGCTGGTTTTTACTGCATGCTCGGGAGGATATGCAGCTGGCACATACTATGATTTTCTCTCGCTCCCAGGCCAGCATGGAAGAACAAGTAATTTAAAAAGTTCAAAAACCCAACTGCGTAGAACACAAAGTGAATTTTAAATCTTTAAATGGTTATAGATCTTAAACGGTTGAAATTGTTATAAAACTGAAACAAGTAATTTAAAAAGTTCAAAAACCCCAATGGCGTAGGGTTCAAAGTGGGCTTTAAACCTTTATAGATCTTAAACGGTTGTTCAGAATGAAAAAATATGTTACAAAACTCGAATTCCTTTTCAAATTCATAGCGTAGTTTGTAAATTTTCTTTTTTTTTCGTTTTCACAAAATGGCGTATTATTATCGCCATAAAGATTTTTTGACAAAACTATGTTTTCAGTGACACTAGTGTGGTAAAGACGAATCTATTGACGTAAGAATCATTAAAAGCGGCTCACGCGTTTCTTGAGCGCCACAGAGCATCAAAGATACATACATACATAGATAGATAGGCTGATAAACACATTACCCTCCTTTGCGTTGCGCAGGCGAGTAAAAAGAAACTAACCCACATTCGATTTGAAGCCATTTCGTTTGTATCGAAAGCCCTGACGCCTGAACGCGCTGCTATCTATATAAGAAAAGTTTGTTTGTATTTTTAGCGTTCCGTCACAAATTACTTATGAGCGCGGCGGGCGCGTTTTCTGTGGTTCCGTAGTCCACTAGAAAACCTTATTATTTCGTCATGTCTGTCCATCCGTCCGTCCGTCTGTATACCCCACCAACAATGTCAGTTTTTTCCATACATTTATCCTTCCATGCTGGCCTGGGAGCGAGAGAAAAACATAGATGCGCGAGCTGCATTTCCTTCCGGGCATGCTGTAAAAACCAGATAAGGGATCCGAGGTATCCAGTATATTGTAATTTAGGCGATGGGGTGACAGCTTGTCACTACAGCAATTATATACCAACAAATCTATCTTAAATAACCCTCAAAACTTAGTCAGACATGGCGAAACGACCTATGTTTAGCTCGTTTACGCTCTGCCTACCCCATTAGGGATAAAGGCGTGATTATATGTATGTATGAACATCTTATTCAGATATGCATTATTTAAGTGTAATATCCGAAATATAATATTCCTACCGCATCCCATCTTTACGCCTGAAGCCGTATAGTCGCGGTAATAAGGAACAAGATTATATTAACTTTACGTCACGATCCCGAGCTAAGGTTTACAAACAAAATGCATGAAAAAATTCCATCTCCTGAAAGAATTTCCTGGTGAATGTTGTTCAGTATCGTTGATTGAGCAACCCTTATCAGTTTGCGGGACGCTGTGTCCCTTACAGTATGCAATTTTTTGGGTACTTCCTCTACAAATACTTTTTATCTGCTTTCAGACCACTGTGTCTGAGTCATGGGCGACAGATCCGGAGATCCTGGGTTCGATTCCCACGGGGAACAAGGTTGATATTTATCAAAAAAGAAAGGAGATAGCAGATTTTCTCGCTGCTGGTCTACAATGGATACATAGAATGTTCCATTCTGCTTCTCTTCCCGATACATACCTACTAATTATTTTATGTTCAGTGTATTTATTTCTTCCATGCTGGACTGGGAGTGAGAGAAAAACATAGAATGTGCCAGCTGTATTTCCTCCTGGGCATGCTGTAAAAACCAGCGGAAGGATCCGAGGGTAGGGTATCTGTATATTGCAATTTAGGCAATAGGCTGACAACCTGTACAGCAATATACCTACCTACAAACCCTAAAAACTTTGTCAGACGTGGCGGAACGATCTTTGTTTAGGTCGTTTACGCTCTGCCTACCCCATTAGCGATAAAGTCGTGATTATATGTATGTCTGTGGGATCGGGGCAGGGAAGGAAAGGCAAATCTTCAACCAGCAACGTCTTTATTCAGCTTCCTAACATACATATATACATATATTCACGCCTGTATCCCTAATGGGGTAAGCAGAGCGTAAACGACCTAAACAAAGGTGTCCCGCCACGTCTGACAAAGTTTTGAGGGTAATTTAAGATAGAATTCTAGGTATATTGCTGTAGTGACAGGTTGTCAGCCCATCGTCTAAATTACAATATACTGAAACCCTCGGATCCCTTAGCTGGATTTTACAGCATGCCCGGTAGGAAATGCAGCTGACACATTCTATGTTTTTCTCTCGCTCCCAGACCAGCATGGAAGTAAGCAGCAGCTTCCTAACATCCTTAGAATATCTTCATCACCACCACATCATTCACCTACGCTCACTCTTTCGCACTCATACAACGTAACTCTATCATCCGGATCCGGAGGTCCTGGGTTCGATTCCCAGGGGGTAAAACACAAAGTTGATATTTGAGAATTTATCACTTTGTGAATTTTTCCCCAGTTTGGGTAGGACATTGCAGGCTGAATCACCTGATTGTCCGAAAAGAAAAAGATTTCGTGCTTCGGAGGGCACTTTAAGCCGTCGGTCCCGGTCGCTGTCTTTGATATTGGTCGTTACACAAAACCATGTCAGAGGCCTGATAGTTGTGCTACTAGGCGGTTTAAAAACTCTGACACCATCGGGTCCATAGACTCGATACCCACTCGACAGAAGAAGACTCTATCATCATCTCTTTCTCACATCTTCGTCTAAAAACTATTATACTTCATCGTTCGGAAATAGATCATTCACCATAGAGACCCAATCCCACACGTATGTACAACCATGCCTAGACAAGGCGTACTTAACGCCCGCACGTGTCCATACAGCAGCGCAGGAGAATTATTGCATATTATAGTATGCATAATATGCACACGGTGCCATGATAACATCTTATAGCTTATTGGGACTACCTAGGAGAGGTTTCATACATACATACATATAATCACGCCTTTATCCCTAATGGGGTAGCAGACCTGAACAATGGTCGTTCCGGCACATCTGACAAAGTTTTGAGGGTTATTTAAGTAGATTTCTTTTGCTGTAGTGACAGGTTGTTAGCCCATCGCCTTAATCGCAATTTACAGAAACTCGGATCCCTTATATTAGCCGACTTTTACAGCATGCCCGGGAG
Organism: Scrobipalpa costella; assembly: GCA_949820665.1. Taxonomy (NCBI): domain Eukaryota; kingdom Metazoa; phylum Arthropoda; class Insecta; order Lepidoptera; family Gelechiidae; genus Scrobipalpa; species Scrobipalpa costella. Next base: position 791,093 of record OX463324.1, on the reverse strand, counting down.
GAAATGCAGCTGGCACATTCTATGTTTTTCTCTCGCTTCCAGTCCAGCATGGAAGAAATATTACATATTGCATATGGTATGCATAATATGCACACAGTGCCATGATAACATCTTATAGCTTATTGGGACTACCTAGGAGAGGTTTCATACATACGAGTACATACATATAATCATGCCTTTATCCCTAATGGGGTAGGCCATTTCATACATCTTAAATGCAAGCGTCCGCGTGCGAGGGACGTCACGCGTTAGTTATGTTACGTCATAGCTTCGTATCTGTCAACGTCATAAGCATGCGGTAAGAGAATTGTTATTACTGAGCTTTGTATACACACATACATACATATAACCACGCCTTTATCCCTAATAAGGCAGGCAGAGCGTAAACGACCTAAACAAAGGTCGTTCTGCCACGTCTGACAAAGTTTTGAGGGTTATTTAAGATAGATTTGTAGGTATATTGCTGTAGTGACAGGTTGTCAGCCCATCGCCTAAATTACAATATACTGAAATCCTCGGACCCCTTAGCTGTCTTTTACAGCATGCCCGGGAGGAAATGTAGCTGGCACATTCTGTGTTTTTCTCTCGCTCCCAGTCCAGCATGGAAGAAATATTACATAATAAATAGTATGCATAATATGCACACGGTACCATGATAACATCTTATAGCGTATCGAGACTACCCAGGAGAGGTTTCATACATACATATGAGGTGTATGACAGCGTCCCGCAAACTGATAGGGGTTGCTCAGTCAACGAAACTGAACAACTTTGACTTGACAACCTGTCACTTCAGCAATATACCTACAAATGTATCTTAAATTCCCTCGAAACTTTGTCAGACGTCGCGAAACGACCTTTGTTTAGGTCGTTTACGCTCTGCCTACGCCATAACGGATAGGAAGGCTTGATTATTTGTAAGTATGTATGAAGCTCTGTCAGACCCTGCTAAGCGGTACAGGCGTGATTTACGCGTACTACTTACTATGAAAATACTCTCAAACATGTTCACTGATCGTAAATCAGCCTATCTGATTATGCGCGGGTTTGCTTGCTATTCGCAGCCATTTCGTGTCGATTCGGTAGCACACGACAAAGTGCACCAACAAAAAAAAACCCTTACGCTCTACGCGCGCGTACTGGCAAAGGGATGCGCCGACGTAGAGTTCATCGCTAAGGTGACGCATGTGTGTTGTAGGCAATGCAAAAAGCTTGACAGCGTGTTGAGCGCAACCTAGCGCGCAGTAAGTGACGCGGGGTGTAAGGAACAACGTCTCACAAACTGATAGGGGATGCTCAGTGAACAACTTTCTCCAGGAAATTATATCAGGAAGTGACATTTAGGCTTTTCCATACAAAAAGCCCACCTTGATCAGACAACTTGTTTGGAAAAGCCATTACTTTGTTCTTCCTGAAAGAATTTCATATAAAGGTGGTTCAGTGTCGTTGACTGAGCAACCCCTATCAGTTTGCGGAACGCTGTCCCTTAAACCCGGTAAACATACATACTATCACGCCTGTGTCCCAAATGGGGTACGCAGAGCGTCAACAAAGGTCTTTCCGCCACTTCTGAGAAGTTTTGAGGGTTTTTTAAAAATAGATCTGTACTGTACATGCTGTGTGGTGACAGGTTGTCAGCCCATCGCCTAAATTACTTGGGTACATTTACAATACACTGACACCCCCGAATTCCTTAACTGGTTTCTACAGTATGCGCAGAAGGAGATGCGACTGCCACATTCTACCGGGTGTAAGGGGCAGCGTTCCGCAAACTGATAGGGAATGCTCCTAAAAAAAATAGTTTTTCCATAAAAACTGCCCGATTGAGGGGAACATTTTGTATGGAAAAGTTATTAAGTTATTTTTTTTGACACTTCGTAAAAAAAAACCTTGCTGATAGTTGTTCAGTGTATTTTCCTAGCGCTCCCAGTCCATCATAGGAGACCTTTTAGTAAGTCGTGTGCAATCCTAATCGGCACCACTGATCCAGTATGTTTGTTTGTATCGCGATCGCATTTCCGTCTATGCAACCATACTGATTGCTAGGCTAACCATAATTGACACTCAAAACCGGGACAGAAGCGGGACTACCACCATCGCGTTCGGAAGAAAAATCTTAAAACATAATATAGTCACGCCTTTATCGCTAATGAGTTCGGCAAAGCGTAAACGACGTAACCAAACCGGATCAATTTTGCTTTTGATCTACCTCCTAGTGGTCCACCCCGGGCAACGGCAACACAGACTCCCCTGTGAATAAGTCCGGCTGAACGATCCCTACAAAGCGGTGGTTGGCTCTGGAAGGGGCCGCCTGGCTTGCGACCACCCTCTCACCGGAGTCCGGTGGCAAATAGCTTGCTGTGTTCCGTCCGTGTGTGAGATTGCCAGAGCCATAACAGGCATCTTCTAAGCTCGCTCCATCGTCGACTCTGTCAAGGTCAATCCTGACCTAGTGTTTAGAGACGAGCAAATCCATCACTACATAGTATAAATCGCTTTCTCTGTCCCTATATCCCTATGTATGCATAAATCTTTAAAACTACGCAACGGATTTTGATGCGGTTTCTTTGAAGTGATTCAAGAGGAAGATTTATATGTATAATACATGCATAATATAGTAGACAAACACTGATAATCCCGTTCAAACCGGGACGTATGGTAAGCCTACTGATTGCTGATGTACTCCATACAGTATTGGAAATTTCTGTTTATGTCCCGAATCTCATCATAAATTTGCCATACGGAGTGTTGAGAGATAAAGCGAATTCTGGTTCATACATAGAGTCACGCCTTTATTCTTTACGGGGTAGGCAGAGCGTAAACGACCTAAACAAAAGTCGTTCCGCCACGTCTGACAAAGTTTTGGGGGCTATTTAAGATAGATTTGGACGTATAATGCTGTGACAGGTTGTCAGCGCATCGCCTAAATTACAATATATTGAAATCCTCAGATGCCTTAGCTGGTTTTTACAGCATGCTCGGGAGGAAATGCAGCTGGCACATTCTATGTTTTTCTTTCACTCCCAGCATGGGAGTATCTGTTATGGAAGGACATGTCCCGAATCTGTATCATAAATTTACCAAACGGAGTGTTAAGAGATAAAGCGAATTCCATGTTCATACATAGAGTCACGCCTTTATCCCTTACGGGTTAGGCTGACAGTAAAACGCCTATCATATGGCGTTTTTGCTACGTCTGACATGTAAGTATTGAGGGCAATTTTAGATTAAAATTTATTGGAATGTAGCAGCTATAGTATAGACAAGTTGTCAGTCCGACCTCTAAGGAGATTTTTACAGTATGCCCGGGAAACAAAGCAGCTGAGGTATTTAAAAAAATATATAGTCGGTACTTGTTGTGTTCAATATTTGTAAGACGTGGAGAAACGATCTGCCAATTTGGCTACCCTTTTAGGGATAGAAGCGCGATTGTATGTTATACTTACGAGCCCTAATTGAGTGTAAGGGACAACGTCGCTCAGTCAACGAAACTGAACAACTACCAGCGGTTATCTTTTTCTGGAAGTGAAAAAAACCATGCCTTTCCTTACAAAATATATGTACATACATACATACATACATACATAAATCACGCCTTTATCCCTTACGGGGTAGGCAGAGCGTTTAACGCCTCTTAAAAGGCGCTTTCGCCACGTCTGACAAAAATTGAGGGCAATTTTAGATTGTAATATGTATTGCTTTAGTGACAGGTTGTCAGCCCATCGCCTAAATTACAATATACTGGAACCCTCGGATCCCTTAGCTGGTTCTTACAGCATGCCCGGGAGGATATGCAGCTGGCACATTCTATGTTTTTCTATCTCTCCCAGTCCAGCATGGAAGAAACAAAATATATGTATATAGTAATATATATGTTTGTTTATGTAGGTTCTAGGTTATACGTATATGTAAAAGTCTAATGCGTGTACAGTCTTGTCCCCGTATATATTGTTATCTCATATTCAGTTTTACAGGTTGGCTGGAAGAGATCTCTTTATAGAGATAAGCTCACCTTTGTGAACTAAATTTTAAATTGTTTATTAATTGTAAATTTTTTGTACGCAATAAAGAATATATGTATTGTAGTGTATTGTAATTTAGACGATGGGCTGACAACCTGTCACTACAGCAATACACATTACAATCTAAAATTGCCCTCAATTTATGTCAGACGTGGCGAAAGCGCCTTTTAGGAGGCGTTTTACGCTCTGCTTACCCCGTAAGGGATAAAGGCGTGATTTTATGTATGTAATAAAGAAAATATATACAAAATGGCTGATCGATGTGGTAATTTTGTATGGAAAGGTTATTTTAAGGTTATTTGCGAGCCAGCTCTAAATTGACGCTTAACCTGCCTTCTCACAAGACTGACTTCTACGCAAAGTCTTTCACAGTGCGAGCGATCAAGCTGTGGAATGAATTGCCCGAAGACATTCGACGTGCACCGTCTCTTGAGACTTTTGAGAGCCGAATTAAAAAACGTTTCTTGGAACAAATAATTACTGTCTGTTCTTTAGTTTCCTTCACTTTTATCCTGTGCTGTAGATACCGTTGCTGTCATTTCCTTCGACTAGTTCTGATTGTAGTTTGCATTATCCTATCTTCCATAAGTTTATGTATTAGTTTATTATATATTATGTATTAGTTTATTTTACAAATATCTATGTAGTAGCTTGTACTTTATTTATGTATTATATGTTATGTAATGTATTTAGGATATATTTGACTAGGTTTGCACTATCCCGCTTACCGCTACACTTTTTTCTTTCACCCAAAGGTTGCCTGGAAGAAATTGCTACCTTAGCAATAAGGCCGCCTATGTTGTACTTGTTTTTTGTTATCTTTTGTGTTGTATGTTGTATTATTAAGTGCAATAAAGTATTTTTATGTTTATGTTATGTTTTATTACCTGAAATAATTTCCTGGCTGCACGCTGTCCCTTACACTCGGTATATACCGTTATATTTGACTTATCAGTTGCTGATATTCATGAGGTCCGGAATATTTAGCATCCCGGAGATCGAAATCATTTCCGCGGTCACTGCTCATGTTAAATTGATAATACATACATATAATCACGCCTTTATCTCTGATGGGGTAGGCAGAGCGTAAACGACCTAAACAAAGGGTCCGCCACATCTGAAAAAAATTTGAGCGTTATTTAAGATAGATTTGTAGGTGTAGCGGTGCTGTAGTGACAGGTTGTCAGCCCATCGTCTAAATTACAATATACTGAAACCCTCGGATCCCTTAGCTGGTTTTTACAGCATTTAATTTATTATTTAGAATGTGCCAGCTGCATTTCCACCCGGGCATGCTGTAACAATCAGCTAAGGGATCCGAGGGTTTCAGTATATTGTAATTTAGGCGATGGGATGACAACCTGTCACTACAGCAATATACCTACGAATCTATCTTAAATAACCCTCAAAACTTTTTCAGTCGTGGCGGAACGACTTTTGATTAGGTTGTTTACGCTCTGTCTACCCCATTAGGGATAAAGGCGTGATTATATGTATGTATGTCTATTCCGTGCTTCGGAAGGCACGTTAAGCTGTTGGTCCCGGTTAATATCGATTAATACCGTAGATATTAGTCGTTAAGCCATATCAGAGGCCAGTGCTAAGCATTGGCGGCTTGAAAACTCTGACCTAATCTAGGATTGGGTCTGGTTTCCCTTCTAGGTTGCGGAGGTCAGATGGCAGTCGCTCTGTGTAAAAACCAGTACCCTCGTTCAATCCCCTGGATTAGGTAGCCGACCCCGTAAGATACGGGATAAGGATAGGGAGATGATGATATGTCTATGCCATTGCCCCAAAAATGACTCCTATTGAAGAAGGACGACTGCCACTTAGAGAAATAACACCGGCCAAGTGCGAGTCGGACTCGCGCACGAAGGTGTCCGTACCATTATCTATACAATATTTAGACACTATATTTTAACAATTATTTTCCAATTACCTACCGTTATTGATATAAAGCAATAAACCGTTTATTATTTCTTCCATGCTGGACTGGGATACTTCCATGCTGGACTGGGAGAGGTAAAAAAACATAGAATGTTCCAGCTGCCCTTCCTCCCGGGCATGCTGTTGAAGTCAGCAAAAGGGACTCGAGGGTTACAGTGTATTGTAATCTAGGCGATGGGCTGACAACCTGTCACTATAGCAATACATATTACAATCTAAAATTGCCCTCAATTTTTGTCAGACGTGGCGAAAGCGCTTTTTACGAGGCGTTAAACGCTCTGCCTACCCCGTAAGGGATAAAGGCGTGATTTATGTATGTATGTAACCGGCAAAGAAATCACATTTTTGTATGAGAACCCCCGTAAATATATTTATTTTTAAAGTAATTATACAATTCAATGTACTGTGAATATTTCAAGCGTTTGCCTGTCGCTGTTTCTAATATCGAGCAAGAAATGGCAGAATAATCACGCTTATTAGATACCCCCATTAAATATTTATTTAATATATTATTTTTTTGTATTTGTTGGCGGGACGACCTTTGTTTAGGTCGTTTACGCTCTGCCTACCCCATTAGGGATAAAGGCGTGATTATATGTATGTATGTATGTATGTTGTTAGAGCAGCAACAGAAATACATGACCTTCATAAATTTCGGACGGTAGGACAGACAGTTGTACGTTAGTATTGTTAGTTATTCTGTGGTCGGAGAGCCCCCGTTAAATATTAATTTAATAAAAATTTTAGTATCTGTTGTTAGAGCAGCTGCAGATACATACATACATATAGTCACGCCTTTGTCCCTAATGGGGTAGGCAGAGCGTAAACGACCAAAACAAAGGTCGTCCCGCCACGTCTGACAAAGTTTTGAGGGTTATTTAAGTTAGATTTGTAGGTATATTGCTGTAGTGACAGATTGTCAGCCCATCGCTTAAATTACAATATACCGAAACCCTCGGATCCCTTAGCTGACTTTTACAGCATACCTAGGAAGAAATGCAGCTGGCGCATTCTATGTTTTTGTCTCGCTCCCAGTCCAGCATGGAAGTTGTAGATATACATAAAAATATCGGATAGACAGTCGGACGGACACAGAAGTCTCAGTAATAGGGTCCCGTTTTTCACCCTTTGGATGCGGAACCCTAAAAAACAGGGGATCGTTCCCTACAATAGTCCTTGGGGATCTTTGCGGATCTCTGTAATCAATAGGCGGCAGACATGGCGGCGCCTGTTAGCATAATACACGATTCTTCCTGCCAGCATGCTGCTAGTCACGGGAGGGCTGCCCCGGAGAGAAAAAAAGCTAAGAGAATCTTTATTGTCAACAAAATCAATTCAATACAATTTAGTTTATGTATGTTTATAAATTCTTCCATGCTGGCTTGGGACCGAGAGAAAAACATAGAATGTGCCAGCTGCGTTTCCTCCCGAGCATGCTGTAAAAGCCAGCTAAGGGATCCGAGGGTTACAGTATATTGTAATTTAGGCGATGGGCTGACAACCTGTCACTACAGCAATATACCTACAAAACTATCTTAAATAACCCTCAAAACTTTGTCAGACGTGGCGGATCGACCTTTGTTTAGGTCGTTTACGCTCTGCTTACCCCATTAGGGACAAAGGCGTGATTATATATATGTATGAATATGTTTATAAAATATTGTAATTAACCTAACTTTCCCAACTTTCCTTGATTTGTTCTTGTTAGCACTAACAAGAAAAGGAATTTTTATTCTGTAATGGCACCATTACAGAATAAAAATGTATGTAGGTATATACGTTAACTTAAAACTTAGAATTTAGAGTCTTGATTGTTTCTTTGAATAGATTTTTTTGTACCATGTACAAAATGATTTTATGTTTTTACCTGACCGTCAAGGAAGGGTTATGTTTTCCGCGCGTTTACTGTATATATGTATGTTTGTACGTATGTATGTACTGATATTTCTTTATTACCTCGTATCTCCGAAACAGCTAGATGGAATTCGACAATTAGGGTATCGTTCGATTGGTCTGAAGCACCCGAGTGTTATTACTTATTAGATAGGTCATATTAAAAAAAAAACAAAACAGCGGATTTAAGACGCTAAATTGTTAGTATATTTTTTTTTGTATCGACTTAACCTATCGATTGGGGTGTCAAAATAAAGGCAATTGAAAGGAGATTACAAAAATAAATATGATTCATATGTTAACGCCTTATTTTAGAACAATTAATGCCTTAGTACATGTTTTTATAAGTACTACAGTCCGGTTGTTTGAATTCTTTATTTGAATACTTATTGTGTACAGTAAAGACTTGTTCACTAACTTCATTTGAAACTTTGTCTAATAAATATTTCTAAGTTTATTGCGATCTGATAGCCCTACTCATGATGAAACTCTGAAAATATTCTGATTCTGAATATTCTAAATATCTGTTTACAACTCAAGAAAACGTACTTAAAGACTCTACCGTTATCACTTCACCACATAGTATAAAACAAATTCGCTTTCTCTGTCCCTATATCCCTATGTATGCATAAATCTTTAAAACTACGCAACGGATGTTGATGCGGTTTCTTTTAATGAATAGAGTGATTCAAGAGAAAGGTTTATATGTATAATACATGCATAATATAGTAGAGAAACACTGATGATTTCCGTGCGAAGCCGGGGCGGGTCGCTAGTTCAAAGATAAAACAGAATCTAATATTGTAACTCTAAGGTCATAGTGCTGCAAAGGACTTTAGGCTTTTAGCCCTTATTTTAAAACTAGACTCTTTACTTAAGGTGTAAATACCAGCCAAGTGTCGCCTCCATTAGTTAAGAAATCATAATTCACTAAAAACGCAGTGAATCAAAAGTCCGGTCCGCTAAAAATTGCGAATAACGGCCACCAATGTCAACTTTCGACGACCTATGAATCGCTATGAACCTTAGTTCTTAATTATCTTTTAAACGTCCAGTAGGCAGATGACCAGCCAGATGGACTGATGAAATAGTGGCGATCGCGGGGAAACAGTGAATGCAGGAGGCACAGAGGCCTATACTCAGTACCAATGATGATCATGATAATATTTTTTTTACTAATGGGGGCGCTACTTGGCTAGTATCGTCACCTTAAAGGTTCCATAAAACTAACGATCTATTCCGAACCCCGTCACAGGTGCGAAAAATTATCGCAAAATTCAGGACCCGCCATCTTTATTTCTAAAAACCAAACATGATTAATGGCCGCCCCGCTTGGATGGACACATTTGAATATTTTGACCATTTATCCCACCAGGTGGCGCTTACACCGTGGGACATGTGGGGTTAACAGCCGAGTGAAATTAGAAAAAGATTTGATGGTAAAATTAAACGTGAAAGAACTTGATGATACTTTTTTAGCTGATGTGCGTCCGCCATTTTATGTTTATGTCCTGTTTAGAATTCTGAAGCGGTGTTTTTTTGTGTTTGTTTTCATATACGGGTTTCGGATTATTGCAATTTGTACAATAATTTGACCCGTCGCTATAGAGACGCATACCTATCTAACTGATATTTCCCTTTTATTCCATGCTGGACTGGAAGCGCGAGAAAAACATAGAATGTGCCAGCTGTATTTCGTCCCGGGCATTGTTTAAAAACTAGCTAACGGACTGACAACCTGTCACTACAGCAATATACTTATAAATCTATCATAAATAACCATCAAAACTTTGTCAGACGTAGCGGAACGACTTTTGTTCAGGACGTTTACGCTCAGCCTACCCCATTACGGATAAAGGCGTGTATTTTCCTCATAGTATAGAAGAGTGGATATTAAGTCGACCGACACGATGAACCCCGGTTTCAGACTATTTAAACCGCACAGCCAATAAGCCCCTGACATAGTTTATGTAACGACCACTATCAAAGACCGGGACCGACGGCTAACGTGACCCCAGGAAGACGGGATCTTTCTCCTTCCAGACAACCAGGTGATTCAGCTTGCATTGTCCTACCTAACCAAACTGGGGAAAACCTCACACATACATACATACATATAATCACGCCTTTATCCCTAATGGGGTAGGCAGAGCGTAAACGACCCAAACAAAGGTCGTTCCGCCACGTCTGACAAAGTTTTAAGGGTTATTTAAGATAGATTTGTAAGTATATTGCTGTAGTGACAGGTTATCAGCCCATCGCCTAAATTACAATATACTGAAACCCTCGGATCCCTTAGCTGGTTTTTACAGCATGCCCGGGAGGAAATGCAGCTGGCACATTCTATGTTATTCTCTCGCTCCCAGGCCAGCATGGAAGAAACCTCACACGAAGTGTTAAATTGGCAAACATCAACTTTGTGTTTCCCCCTGGGAATCAAACCCATTACCTCCAGATTGCGATCCCATGCCTCTGATCACTAAACCACGGAGGCAGTTAAGTTGGTGTTGCTCCGTGGGAATCAAACCCTCGACCTTCAAGTAGCTAGCCCATGGTTAGACCATTAGACCACGAAGGCAGTTAATTAATTATTAATTGGAAGCATCCTTTCAAATGTAAATTAGACAATTCTCTCAGCTTAAGAAAATGCTAATGACGTCATAGAATAACCATTTTCCGTTTGAGTTTGGAAGACAGTGTGACGTCATCATTATTTAGCTATTTGATAAAATGCTAACACTTTTTGTTCCTATTAGAAGATAATCTAAGATTTCAAGATGCTGTCAAGAAGTTTTTGGACTTTAGGGATAAAAAACATACATACATATAATCACGCCTTTATCCCTAATGGGGTAGGCAGAGCGTAAACTACCCAAACAAAGGTCGTTCCGCCACGTCTGACAAAGTTTTGAGCGTTATTTAAGATAGAGTAGGTAAATTGCTGTAGTGACAGGTTGTCAGCCCATCGCCTAAATTACAATATACCCTCGGATCCCTTAGCTGGTTTCTACAGCATGCCCGGGAGGAAATGCAGCTGGCACATTCTATGTTTGTCTCTCGCTCCCAGGCCAGCATGGCAGTAAATAAAAAACATAGCATTGCATATTTTTGTGTATTTGTCGTTGTTTTTCATGACTAAGAGCGGTATTTATAATCAGCGTTCGTGAGTGACTGCGTGTTTGACTCTGTATCAGAAATGTCATTTAAGTACAAACTGGCCTGTCAAATTCATACTTAATATTGCTCTCAAGTTTGAGGTCGCTTCAAAATTACGAACCTAAGTTTTATTTCCATGCTGGTCTGGGAGCGAGAGAAAAACATAGAATGTGCCAGCTGCATTTCTTCCCGGGCATGCTGTAAAATCCAGCTAAGGGATCCGAGGGTTTCAGTATATTGTAATTTAGGCGATGGGATGACAACCTGTCACTTCAGCAATATACCTAGAATTCTATCTTAAATAACCCTCAAAACTTTGTCAGACGTGGCGGGACGACCTTTGTTTAGGTCGTTTACGCTCTGCCTACCCCATTAGGGATAAAGGCGTAATTATATGTATGTATGTATGTAAGTTTTATTTCTTCCATGCTGGACTGGGAGTGATAGAAAAACATAGAATGTGCCAGCTGCATTTCCTTTCGGGTGTGCTGTAAAAACCAGCTAAGGAATCCGAGGGTTTCAGTATATTGTAATTTAGGCGATGGGCTAACAACTTGTTACTACAGCAATATACCTATAAATCTATCATAAATATAACTTCCATACTGGACTGGGAGAGAAAGAAAAACATAGAATGTTCCAGTTGCCCTTCCTCCCGGGCATGCTGTATAAGTCAGCAAAAGGGATTCGAGGGTTACAGTGTATTGTAATTTAGGCGATGGGCTGACAACCTGTCACTACAGCAATACACATTACAATCTAAAATTGCCCCCAATTTATGTCAGACGTGGCGAAAGCGCCTTTTAGGAGGCGTTTTACGCTCTGCCTACCCCGTAAGGGATAAAGGCGTGATTTTATGTATGTATGTATGTATCTATCTTAAATAACCCTCAAAACATTGTCAGACGTGGCGGTACGACCTTTGTTTAGGTCGTTTACGCTGTGCCTACCCCATTAGGTATAAAGGTATGTATCTGTTATCGCAATAGAGTTGATATTTCTATAGCAAGCGAAGCTGTGAGTGTATCTCAATATTCAATCAGTATAAAGAAGGATTTCTCAGTCCCGATGGAGAAAGAAGGATTTTCTTGCGTGTAAAATATGTAATACCTTCCGTACTGCGGTTTCACCTGCGAATTCCCGTGGGATTAAGTTATTTTCCTGCGGTAGGAAGCGACGATAGATCATCTTGCCAAAATTAATTACTTGAACCGTCTCCCTAGCCTTATGCCGTATCTCACGGGGTCGGATACCTAATCTAGGGGATTGAACGAGGGTACTGGTTTTTACACAGAGCGACTGCCATCTGACCTCCGCAACCTAGAAGGGAAACCAGACCCAATCCTATATTAGGTCAGAGTTTACAAGCAGCCAATGCTTAGCACTGGCCTCTGATATGGCTTAACGACTAATATCTACGGTTATAAACGATATTACCCGGGACCAACAGCTTAACGTGCCTTCCGAAGCACGGAAAAAGCGCCGAATAAACGTACATATGAAATTCGAAAACCGAAAAACACATTGGTACGTGGTGGGATTCAAAAACGACCTTCCCGCTCAGCAGGCAGCGGCCTTATCCACTACACCATCGTGCTAATTAATTACTATAACCATGGGAATAAAATTACGGGCTTGGTTCTAAATTTGCCAACTAAATCTAAAATTAAAATCTAAGTGTCACTGTCAAATAATAAATTTGATAAAGGACAGGCGATATATATTCTACTAGCGAACCGCCGCCCCGGCTTAGCACGGAAATCATCAGTGTTTCTCTACTACATTATGCATGTATTATACATATAAACCTTCTTGAATCACTCTATCCATTAAAAGAAACCGCATTAAAATCGTAGTTTTAAAGATCTAAGCATACATAGGGATATAGGGACAGAGAAATCGAACAATTTATACTATGTAGTGATGGTTCTACGCTTTGTCCGCTAGATTTTGACGCGCTTCTGCATGTTTCCCCAGTATTTGCGTAAATTTTATCCACCACATCATATGAAGGCGGATAAAAATAATAGATAACGCATAAAACTATTGACTAGAAATCAAAAACCGGAGAGAACAGATCTCCTGTCCTTTTCCAATGTTTTTAGTCTGAAAGTGACAAATAGATTTTAGATTTAGCAGGTTGAGCCTAGAATCGAGTCCACTGTCACCAAGAAAACTGTAAAATTAGGTTGTGTTTGATCTCTCGTTTCTATTTCTAATTCAAAAAAGTGTCAGTTAAAATATAACTTTAATTGAGTTACAAAACTTGATAATCGATTTAATAAAGGTTCCTAGTTGACTACAGAAAACTAGTAACGTCGCAAAATTAAATGTTTAAGTGTTTTCAGTAGCTGCCTACTATTTAAACTAAATCTATCAAACGACATCTTGCAAAAAGGGGCATTTTGCAAAAGACACATTCTGCGAAGTGACGACTAAAAAGTCGTAGTCGCGGTTGCTAAAAGCGACTCGCTACGCTTTGCTACAACGCTTTGTAGCAACTAAAACAGTTTAGGACTATTCGAAATAACTACCTATTCATCTCATTCTTCCATGCTGGACTGGGAGCATTATCGTAGCATAGAATTCATAGAACAGAATACCAGCGTCGCGGTCTCACAAGATCGCGGCATAAGCTGGGTGGGTCCTTTTATTGTGACGTCGCGACGCGCACATTCCGGTAGCATTAACAGTTTATTTTTATATCACAGATTAGATAATAGTTACTCTTTATATTATTATTTTATTTCACTTTCGTTTGTTCTGTTTTTGTTTAAAAATGTATTTACTGTGTTGTGTTTGTGACGTCATGAATAATAAATGTTTTCTATTCTATTCTATTCTAATGTTTCATGACATGCCGCAGTATGCTGTACCAAAAACGATAACAGAGTGTTTTGGCTCGGCACCACCGCGTACATTTCATATTTTAATTAGTTAACAACTAGCGACTCGCCCCGGCTTCGCACGGAAATTATCAGTGTTTTTCTACTATATTATGCACGTATTATACATATAAACCTTCCTCTTGAATCGCTCTATCCATTTAAAGAAACCGCATCAAAATCCGTTGCGTAGTTTTAAAGATCTATGCATACATAGGGATATACGGACAGAGAAAGCGACTTTGTTTTATACTATGTAGTGAAGATAGAGTAGTGTTTCGTTGGATCTAGCTTTGCCAGACGAAATAAAATAATGCTTCATCTTTTTAGTTTGGATATTTTGCGCAATGCAATGGAAAAATATTGTGCAGATAGTGGTGGACTGCATCCGTGGTCTAGTGGTGTGAGCCATGGGCTCCCAATCTGGAGGTTGCAGGTTCGATTCAAGAAGAATAAGATCTATCTGCTATGTCTGCCACACTTTAAATTGTAACTGCCTCTGTGGTCTAGTGGTCAGAGCTACGTGCTCACTATCTTGACGGCCTGGGTTCTCAAGGTGGGAACACAAAAAAAACCATGTCAGAGGCCTGACTATAGCTGCGCTATTAAGCTGTTTAAAAACTCTGACACCAGGGTACAACGGGTCGATTGACCCGCTACCTACACGACAGAAGAAGTTAAATTAAGACCCCTCTTACATGACTTTGGCAATTTCGTGATTTATGACGCTCTAATTCTCAATAACAGTAAAGTTTAATAATTATCTGGTTATAAATATCGATAGTACCACTCTCTTTCTTCAAAATCAAAACACATTTTCAATTTCCTTTTCCTATAATTTACAATAATATTTTACGAACACGATTTACAAGAAAAACTGGCAACGATGTAATTTTGACGCTCAAATTCACATGGTTCTATTAAATTTCAATAAAGTATAAAATTATAGAGAAATAACATGAAAGCTTTCCTTGTATAGTTATGTATAGAAATATCTTAAAATTACATCGGTATATATCTTTTTCCAATAAACGTCGTGATTTTGCATCAATTATGTAACAATTAAACATAATTTTAACAAAATACACTGCTGGCTATGATATAAAAGTTTTAACTATCATGAATACGATTCATCCATTCCCGTTTGTTAAAATTTACACGTTCTACCAACAGACTTGGCTTTTTCAGACGTAAAGGACTTTCCAGATAAAATTCGTGTATAGGTAATGGCATATATTCTAGATATCACCAGTTAAAACTAAAATTAAAATCTATCTGTCACTTACAAAATAATAAAATTAAAAAAGTACAGACGATTTACTGGACTGGGAGAGAAAGAAAAATATAGAATGTTCCAGTTGCTCTTCCTCCCGGGCATGCTGTAGAAGTCAGCAAAAGGGAAAAAAAGGGATTCGAGGGTTACAGTGTATTGTCATTTAGGCGATGGGCTGACAACCTGTCACTACAGCAATACACATTACAATCTAAAATGGCCCTCAATTTATGTCAGACGTGGCGAAAGCGCCTTTTAGGAGGCGTTTTACGTTCTGCCTACCCCGTAAGGAATAAAGGCGTGATTTTATGTATGTATGTATATACAGACGATTTATACTCGATAGTTTTACACTTTGTCCGCTAGATTTTGACGCACTTTGCACGTTTCTCCAGTATATCTGTCAATTTTATCCGCCATATCATATGACGGCGGATAAAAATGACAGATAACGCATAAAACCACCCACTATAAATCAAAAACGGACAGATCTCCTGTCCGTTTCCAATGTTTTTAGTCCGAAAGTGCAGATAGATTTTGATTTTAGGTTAAGTCAGTTGAATCTAGAATTAAGCTCAATGTCCAGTCACAATAGTGAGCGGCTGGTTCCCGCGTCACAGCTATTTCCGTACTAGTTCCACTGAGTATTGATCCGGCAATATTTAGAGCAACCTAATATGTTTTAAGCTTCTTCCATGCTGGACTGGGAGCAAGGGAAAAACATAGAATGTGCCTGCTGAATATGCTGTAAACACCAGCAACGGGATCCAAGGGTTTCAGTATTTTGCAATTTAGGCGATGGGCTGACAACCTGTCACTACAGTAACATACCCACAAATTTATCTTAAATAACCCTAAAAACGCTATTTCTCTCGCTCTCAGGCCAGCGTGGTAAAAAGTTAAAAGTTAGATTTATTATGCGCCTATACCTAATTTCCCGTAATTATAATCAATACTTCAGACTGACAATTAATTTGAGTTCGTATCAGAAACGTCATTACAGTACAATGTGGCCTGTCAAAATCCATATTTAACATTGCTCTCAATCTTGAGATTGCTTTATAAATACGACCCCGTGTGTCCATACCACCCCACAGAGTATCAAACGCCAAGTCCAAATCAGCACAAAATACCCGACCGCTATAAATCAAAATTCCGAGTGACCGAACTCTGTCACCCGCAGTCGCGTGGCGGGGGATTTACCAACTTAACATACGGTTTCACGGTAGATTACACTTCACATGTTGTGCAAGAGGTTATAGGTTGTCAGGATAAAATAAACCTTATACATATAATCATGCCTTTATCCCTAATGGGGTAGGCAGAGTGTAAATGACCTAAACAAAGGTCGCTCCGCCACGTCTGACAAAGTTTTGATGGTTATTTAAGATAGATTTGTAGGTATATTGCTGTTAGTGACAGGTTGTCAGCCCATCGCCTAAATTGCAATATACTGAAACCCTCTGATCCCTTAGCTGGTTTTTACAGCATGCCCAGAAGGAAATGAAGCTGGCACATTCTATTTCTTTCACTCCCAGTACAGCATGGAAGGTTAGGTCCAGCAAATAATGCCCCACGATAAATAAATAACAAACTTCGTACAAGTAAATAAATGACCGAACTCTAGAATCACTTAAGTCATTGGAAATGTCGTTATTTTCGGCAAGACGCAATACCAAGCCTAATTATTAGTGATGGGAACAAACAGTGTATGTTGTATACGAAACTATTCCGATTTTACCCGACTCCGCAACGCAAAGGAGGGTAATGTAATGTGTTTATGTTTGTATGGTATGTATGTATGATTTTCTGTGGAACTCTAGAGACAGGATACGTGGGCCGATTTTAATAATTCATACCTCAATGGATTCGTCTTAACCATGCGAGTCGTTGAAGACATGATTTTCATCAAAATTAGGCAGGACAATAGATGGCAACCTGGAGACAGTCATGAGACTGACAGCCAGTTTGAGTTCAAATCAGAAACGTTATTTCAGTTCAATGTGGCCTGTCAAATCCATACTTTATATTGCAACCTTGAGATTGCTTTATAAATACGAGCCATAGAATACTTATTACCAAAGGAAAATACCTCATTCCCAGGGGAAAACTCATCGATATGCTGATGAAACCGCGGGGGGAGTTAGTCATGACTTTATTCAAAAAACTATAAGCCAACAAATTTTAATAAACAGTATTGTACATACATACCTACATACATAAAATCACGCCTTTATCCCTTACGGGGTAGGCAGAGCGTTAAACGCCTCGTAAAAGGCGCTTTCGCCGCGTCTGACAAAAATTGAGGGCAATTTTAGATTGTAATGTGTATTGCTAATGTGTAGTGATAGGTTGTCAGCCCATCGCCTAAATTACAATACACTGTAACCCTCGAGTCCCTTTTGCTGTCTTCTACAGCATGCCCGGGAGGAAGGGCAGCTGGAACATTCTATGTTTTTCTTTCTCTCCCAGTCTGGAAGTATTGTAGAGAAGTTAATGAGGATGGTACAAATATTTTTTAAATATAGAATAATCTAAAACGACTGTTTGAACTTGACAATTTTATACTTCTCTCCTCTATTATACTACTTCTTATAAATATCTTACTTCCATGCTGGACTGGGAGCGAGAGAAAATCATAGAATGGGCCAGCTGCATATCCTCCCGGGCATGCTGTAAAAACCAGCTAATGGATTCGAGGGTTTCAGTATATTGTAATTTAGCCGATTGACTGACAACGTGTCACTACAGCAATATACCTACAAATCTATCTTAAAATAACCCTCAAAACGTTGTCAGACGTGGCGGAACGACCTTTATTTAGGTCATTTACGCTCTGCCTACCCCATTAGGGATAAAGGCGTGATTGTATGTATGTATGTATGTCTTATAAATATACAATTGATCCAAAATAATGGCGGTAGAGTCGTTCATTTGGCAACGACACTACTGGTAGTGCGGCTGGTAGTGTCCTTGCCAGAAAAGGTAAAATAGGTATCAATGTGTATGGATATTGTATCTTATAATTAAATTGTGATGTGTGTTTACTTTAAGATATTTATCAGTACATTTTATTAAAATATTTATTTAATAGTGTGCAAATATTGTCTAAGTATTATATGTAGTAATATGCACTATCCCGCTGTCTGCTTGTACAATTTCTATACCCATAGGTTGCCTGGTAGAAATTGCTGCTTTAGCAATAAGGCTATATTGTACTGTCACGTTTGTTCCTTTTTATTTCTGTTGTATGTGTTTCTTTGTGCAATAAAGAATTTTGTATTGTATTGTATTGTACTTTGAATATCGAAGTCAAAGTAAATGTTCATAATATTTGGATCTGTTCTTCTTTTTTGACAACAATGTCATGTATAAGTAGGTACATCATAACATAAGTATTATTTAATTAATTGATCAATTTAATTGTCTTATCCGCTTTACGTTTTATGCTATCTCACTTCTTAGGTCTGCTGTAAGACATTTCATTTTAGAAATAAGCAGTACCTGTTGTGTCTTGATTCCTATGTAATTGTTCTGTGTATGTTTCTGTGTACAATAAACTGTTAAATTAAATTAAATTAATTTCGTTTAATATAAAATTAAACTTAATTTAATTATATATGGATAAATAATTGCTAAACATGACTTTAATGTAATTCGGTCTGATTTTTTTTATTTTTTATATGTCTGATAAATAAATAAATAAAATAAATATGTCTCATAGACACTTTAATTGTAGCTTTATCAGTTTTCGAGAAAAATCTAGAAAACTGAAATTTTGGATACATAGGGGCCTCCCTCTTGGGAAACAATCACTTCACAGCGTGTTCCCTTTCTTATATTGAAGTTTATGTGTTTAATCTACATGCGTACCAAATTAAATTCTTGGATTGAATTCTTCCACGCTGGACTGGGAGCGAGAGAAAAACATAGAATGTGCCAGCTGCATTTCCTCCCGGGCATGCTGTAAAAACCAGCTAAGGGATCCGAGGGATTCAGTATATTGTAATTAAGGCGATGGGCTGACAACCTGTCACTACAGCAATATACCTAGAATTCTATCTTAAATAACCCTCAAAACTTTGTCAGACGTGGCGGGACGACATTTGTTTAGGTCGTTTACGCTCTGCCTACCCCATTAGGGATAAAGGCGTGATTATATGTATGTATGTTTATCCGGATGGAACAATACCGCCATACTAAATCTGAATAAGGAAACGGACTATACGGTATTAAACGATATTAACCGGGAACAACGGCTTAACGTGGCTTCCGATGCACGGGAAAAGCGCCGACTAAACGTAGCTACATATGACATACGAAAACCGAAAAAACACATTGGTATGTGGTGGGACTTCCATGCTGGACTGGGAGCGAGAGAAAAACATAGAATGTGCCGGCTGCATTTCCTCCCCGGGCATTATATTGTAATTTAGACGATGGGCTAACAACCAGTCACTACAGCAATACGTAATACAAATCTATCTTAAATAACCCTCAAAACTTTGTCAGACGCGGCGGAATGACCTTTGTTTAGGTTGTTTATGCTCTGCCTACCCCATTAGGGATAAAGGCGTGATTTTATGTATGCATGTATGTATAAACATTCGCACAAATTCTCGATGTCACATCACTAGCAAGCCTACTAATTGCTACTATGGGCTTCGCAGGCGCTGTAAATACTTTAAGGAAATTCGAACCGTATTCATTGGCAACAAGATTGCCAACACTGTGTACGATTGAAAATGTAATATTTCCGTTATTCACTCGGAACATTCTACAAAGAAGTTATTTATGTTTATTACGAAATATTACTTGGTGATATTTGAAAAGCAATTTGGGACATTAGGGTATTGTAAATGGGCATATTTTACATTAATAATAATAATTAATGTTTAGTTGTATTAAACGGTAGAGTTTCTGTTAAAATTTAGTACATATATAAATCACGCCTTTATCCCTTACGGGGTAGGCAGAGCGTTTAACGCCTCGTAAAAGGCACTTTCGACACGTCTGACAAAAATTGAGGGCAATTTTAGATTGTAATATGTATTGCTATAGTGACAGGTTGTCAGCCCATTGCCTAAATTACAATACACTGTAACCCTCGAGTCCCTTTTGCTGACTTCAACAGCATGCCCGGGAGGAAGGGCAGCTGGAACATTCTATGTTTTTCTATCTCTCCCAGCCCAGCATGGAAGTAAAATTTAGTAGTTAATTGAAATAAATATACAAATAAATACATACATACATACTATCACGCCTGTATCCCTAATGGGTAAGGCAGAGCGTGAACAACCCAAACAAAGGTCGTTCCGCCACGTCTGACAAGTTTTGAGGGTTGTTTAAGATAGAACTGGATATTACTGTAGTGACAGGTTGTCAGCCCATCGCCTAAATTACAATATACCCTCGAATCCCTTAGCTGGTTTTTACAGCTTGCCCGGGAGGATGCAGCTGGCACATTCTACGTTGTTCTGTCGCTCCCAGTCCAGCATGATACATACATACAAATAAATAAATAAAAATATGTATGTTCTGCCTACCCGGTTAGGGATAAAGGTGTGATTATATGTATGAATGCCTTTTTAGTCATACGGAAATCTTTCTATATTTTATCTCTTCCAGCTGCCTCCGTGGTCTAGTGGTCAGAGCCATGGGCCTATAATGCGGAGGTTCTATTGAAAGTTCATAATTGACAATTTAGGGCCGTATATGTAACATAACATAACATAAAAATACTTTATTGCACGTAATAATACAAATCATACAACACAACAGATAACAACAAAAAACAAGTACAACATAGGCGGCCTTATTGCTAAGGTAGCAATTTCTTCCAGGCAACCTTTGGGTCAAAGAAAAATGCAAATTGTAATCAGCTCTCATGAGTGAGAACGAGTTTGAGTTCGTATCAGAATCGTCATTTCAGTACAAACTGACCTGTCAAATCCATACTTAATATTGTTCTTAAGCTTGATATCGCTTCATAAATACGACCCTAAGAACTTTCTTCCATGCTGGACTGGGAGCGAAAGAAAAACATAGAATGTGCCAGCTGCATTTCCTCCCGGGCATGCTGTAAAAACCAGCTAAGGGATCCGAGGGATTCAGTATATTGTAATTAAGGCGATGGGCTGACAACCTGTCACTACAGCAATATACCTAGAATTCTATCTTAAATAACCCTCAAAACTTTGTCAGACGTGGCGGAACGACCTTTGTTGAGGTCGTTTACGCTCTGCCTACCCCATTAGGGATAAGGGCGTGATTATATGTATGTATGTATGTAAGAACTTTGTGAGGTTCTCCACAGTTTGGATAGGACATTGCATGCTGAATCACCCGATTGTCCGAAAAGCCGTCGATCCCGGTCGCTGTCTTTGATAGTGGTCGCTACTCAAACCTTGTCAGAGGCCTAATAGCTGTGCTACTGGGCTGTTTGAAAAGTCTGACACCAGGGTTCTTCGGGTCGTTGTTCAACTCGAGAATCCACTCGCTAAGACGAAGATCTCATAACTTAACATAAAAATACTTCGTTGTACGTAATACTAATAATACATCATACAACACAACAGATAAAAACAAAAGACAAGTACAACATAGGCGGCCTTATTGCTAAGGTAGCAATTTCTTCCAGGCAACCTTTGGGTGAAAGAAAAAATGTGTAGCGGTAAGCTCTTCCAATTCAGTAAGGAATTATGTACGTACATGTATATAAAAGGCTTGCTATAATATATTCTAATATATTCTTCCATGCTGGACTGGGAGCGAGAGAAAAACATAGAATGTGCCAGCTGCATTTCCTCCCGTGCATGCTGTAAAAGTTTCAGTATATTGCAATTTAGGCGATGGGCTGACAACCTGTCACTACAGCAATATACCTACAATTATATCTTGAATAATCCTCAAAATTATGTCAGACGTGGCGGAACGACCTTATTTATTTTTAAGTTCGTTAACGCTCTGCCTACCCCATTAGGGATAAAGGCGTGATTATATGTATGTATGCTATAATATACTGAATGGCTGGAACCAAGCCTAAAGTTATGATGCAGCAGTAAAGTGCAGTTTCAGAGTATTGACGAAGCAGCCGGTTGCCATGGCAACGGGTCTGTAATATCGCCTGGCACGAAAACTGTTAAACTTATAATTTACTAGCCTCTTACGCCGTAGTTCCTTACCCGCGGCTTATTTAATGAGTTTTCCCGTAGGAATCAGGTGTTTGCCCATGGTAAAAGTAGTACATGTTATTCAAGGTGAAATCTTGTATTTTATTGAGTTTATTCGTTATAAACATCTATCTATCTATTACATACATACATACATAAAATCACGCCTTTATCCCTTACGGGGTAGGCAGAGCGTTAAACGCCTCGTAAAAGGCGCTTCCGCCACGTCTGACAAAAATTGAGGGCAATTTTAGATTGTAATTTGTATTGCTATAGTGACAGGTTGTCAGCCCATCGCCTAAATTACAATACACTGTAACCCTCGAATCCCTTTTGCTGACTTCTACAGCAAGCCCAGGAGGAAAGGCAGCTGGAACATTCTATGTTTTTCTATCTCTCCCAGTCCAGCATGGAAGTAAAATTTCTATCTATTTTTAATCTGTCTATTTAGCCTATATTAGCCCACTGCTGAGCATAGGCCTCTTCTTTTATGCGCCATTCTTTGCGATCCTATGCTATCCGCATCCAGCTACAAACATACACACAAATTTACAAAACTGCGCTGAGCTATGGCTTATTTGCACTGCTACAGCACACTTTTCCTTTTTATTTGTACACCTTGTTTAATTAAATTTTTGTTTAAGTGAAATCGCATTGGGTCCCTCTTAACGCGAGACGGGCACGAGGTCGTCCCAGGAAGAGATGGCGAGACGAGCTAGACGCACACGCCCGAAACTGGTTAAAAGAGGCTCAAGACAGGGAGAAATGGAAAAAGGGGAGGGAGGCCTTTGCCCTGCAGTGGGACACCTCAGGCTGTTAATAAAAATAAAAAAAAAAAAAGTGAAATCGTCTATGTCTTTGTTTTCATAACTTTTTCTGTGTATTTGTGTGACTGTAGTACCAAATAAACGTTTTTTTCTATCTATCTATCAAAAAACGCACACGGGTACCCAACGCCGCAACCTACGCACTCAACCTGATGAAGGGACTCCGAATGTCCCGAAACATGTCGTGAATTACGCGACATATATTCCAAAGTGAGTGACCGTTATTAAATTCTATTTAAAAACACAAATCTTTAATTTTTATAATATAAGCATAGATTACCTTGCTTTTCGTTAGCAGATTCTCTGGGTTTTAGTTGATTCTATCAGAAGTTAGCTCAATCGCTTTTTGTATTTGAAAATTGTAGGAAATACGGCTGTCTATTCTATGTTTTTGAATATCTCTCACAAGAAGTAAATTCTCGAAGCTAGCAACATTACGCCACCTACTCACTTAGTATCAAATGTCAGCACTTGTCTCGCGGTCTGACAATAGTAAAACAATACTTGAACCAAGGTTATCTTATATAATCACGCCTTTGTCCCTAATGGGGTAAGCAGAGCGTAAACAACCCAAATAAAGTTGTTCCGCCACGTCCGACAAAAGTTTTGAGGGTTATTTAAGATAGATATGTAGGTATATTGTTGTAGTGACAGGTTGTCAGCCCATCACTTAGATTGCATTGTATGGTAACCCTCGGATCCCCTTAGCTGGTTTTTACAGCATGCCCGGGGGGAAATGCAGCCGGCACATTCTATGTTCGTCTTTCGCTCCCAGTCCAGCGTGGAAGACATTAATTATCATACCATTGATAATAAATTGTCTTTATGTCTTATTTATTTATTTCACATATGGGTCGTTCTTCAGAAATTATTCTTCGGGTCACTCTACTGGCGATTTTATTTTGTCGGGTTTTGGACGTTTTTTAAATTGGAGAATAATACCGAGATCAATGGAAGTTTAATTACAAAAAAATACTCATATCTAACCACAGGTTTCCACAGAATTAATTTTTGAAATTTTCAGTGCCACCCAAAGTGACATATTGTGCCACTCGAGTGACCTGGTTATTCTTATGAGGGAAATGTGAAAAATTACCACTGTTAGAATGAGTTTTATATCCTTATCAACTGGGATATTAGGTAATAAAATCCAGAAACATATGCGAAAGTAAAATCTTTTAATTAGAAAACAAAAAAACGCCTTACAAGCATAATCACAATTTTAACACTTTTTATGATAATTAACAGTTTGTTTACTTTAATAATTAAATAGGAACTTTAAAATAAATCTTACTTTATTATGTAATACTAAGTAAACGAAAGAACCCTTCAGGGAATATTTGCAATTTTAGCAATTAATGTTCAACTACGGCATTTTAGCTAGCATTCAGTTAAGTTATCCTTAATTTTGTGGAATTAATAGATGAAAAATCCCTTTAGGGTATTAATAATTGTTCCATAATTTATAACACTTATAATTAAAATATGGCCCCTTGGTTACCTTTGGAAACTCTAGTGGAAACCGCAAATCTTATCCTAAAATCTGCGTTGATAAGTAAACGCAAAATCCCTTTAGGAAATATCAATAATTGTAGAACTTATAATGAAAATATGGCAACTCGTTTTGATAACTTTAGAAACTTAAGGCCAACTTCTCATAACTATAAGTAAACATGAAGAACTTAAGTGCACATTGCAAATCTTATACTTAAATCTGAGTAAGAAATTCAACAAAAAAAAACAAATATAATAATATTAGTATAAACGAAAAATCAAAAATCTTTACTTGGTATTATCACAATTACAATTATAACTCTTATAAACAAAAGATGGCACCTCGTTTTGTTTACTTTAAAAACTAAAAGGCAAATTGCTGATCTTACCGTAGGATTTAGAAAAAATCTTTTTCACCATGATCAGAAACTAAACCTAAAAAGTAACTACCTATTGAGATTAATTCAAAACTAGCGTCAGCTAAGTCAATGACGATTAAAAAATGTTTGTTGCATCACCAAGAGACGCCTCTAACATATTTCGCAATAAATCACTGTTAGATACCAGTGTCTAATTTCAATCAGGTAATCAAGTAATCTTTAACATGCAAAGTAAAATCACATTTTGACATTATTATCATTATCCTTCTCGAAATATGTCTTTAATACAGCTAATTTAAAACATAAGCTTGAAATCTTTTCAGCCTAAAATCAGTCTTATTGTTACTAAGTAATACAGATCAACTTAAAAAATACTTTCATCCCAATCATCTGAAATTATGTTTTTGTTGTCTAGTGCAGATAATACAATGTCTCTTACTGTTGAATCAGCGTAATCGGAATCGATTGAAGGCAAAGATTGCAAAAATGTGTCATTCGCTGGTAAATTTTCCGCTTTGGACGTATCAGCCACTGCCATATCAAAGAAACTCATTGCACTCTCATTTAAATAATGTTTCACATAAATTGTTATAGAATAACAACGCGGTATTCATATGAATTTTGCTTAAATTATATTATAAGTCACTTGACTGGTATGAAATGTCACATGGGTGGACAAAACGCCACCCGAATGACGCCACCCATGTGACTGAATTTAGGGTATTTTCACAATTTCTATGTAATTATGCAATAAATTCAATTGTTTTACATTAATCTAAAATCTCGCTTATATTTACGAGTCAATAATAGTAATAACAGATTCGAAATGTTTCTCTATTGTACATTACATAAGTCCAGTTGAGTGACCTGCGTAGTTAGAAAAATATTGATCTCGAGAATTGCGCACCTTCTATTTTTTTCCGGGAACGGCGATGTGTGGCCCGTCCTTTCTCCTCAGATGCCGTGGCACGACTGGCAATTGGCGGGAGTGTTTTTGTAATCTTAGTTAACTTCGTTACGGCGTACGAGTCGTTTCAAACCGCGCGCTCAGAAAATCTCGAAAACGTGTGACCGACACAAAGTGCTTGTTATGTGAATGTTGGTGTTAAAATATGTGTGTAGTTTATTATTTTATATAAATCTGTGGTTTCTCAGAATCATTTTCATGGGTGAAAAGTGCAACATAGTCCAGGTAAATAAATTGCTATAAGCTTTTCAATTTCGGAAGAGCAGAGTGTGACACGCGAAGAACGCTACTTTTGACCCCGATTTTAGGTTTCTAGCGATGGTTTTGTTTAACGAATTTTGTAATATTATGATGAAATTAGGAATTCCAGGTAGTCAATTAAACAAATAAACATATAGGAAAGAGATTTGAGCTGTGCGTTTTATATCATTGGAGTATTAAGCGTGTGACCGCAAATTTCGACCTCTCAAAGAATGACCCATATAAAAGATTCTACAGACATTTTATTCTTACATACATATAATCACGCCTTTATCCCTATAGGGTAGGCAGAGCGTAAACGACCTAAAAAAAGGTCGTTCCGCCACGTCTGACAACGTTTTGAGGGTTATTTTAAAATAGATTTGTAGATATATTGCTGTAGTGACAGGTTGTCAGCCAATCGCCTAAATTACAATATACTGAAACCCACGGATCCCTTAGCTGGTTTTTACAGCATGCCCGGGAGGATATGCAGCTGGCCCATTCTATGATTTTCTCTCGCTCCCAGGCCAGCATCATCACATCTAGTAGCAGCAATATATATATACTTTCTAAAATTTTCCTTGTTTCCAGTAAGTACATACCTTAACTGCCTCCGTAGTCTAGTGGCTAGTGCCATGGACTCCCGATCCGGAGGTCCTGGGTTCTATTCCCAGGGGGGAAACACAAAGTTGATATTTGAGAATTTATCACTTTGTGACTTTTCCCCAGTTTGGTTAGGACATTGCAGGCTGAATCACCTGATTGCCCGAAAAGAAAAAGTTTTCGTGCTTCGGAGGGCACGTTAATCGTTGTCTTTGATAGTGGTCGTTACTCAAACCATGTCAGAGGCCTGATAGTTGTGCTACTAGGCGGTATAGGAACTCTGACACCAGGGTTCATCGGGTCGGTAGACTCGATACCTACTCGACAGAACAAGACGTACATACCTACACATATATCTGATGAAGTGATGAACAAAGGGTGTAGGTAGGTGTTCTATCTGTTTCAGAAATGCCAGAAAGGAGTGTTTACCTGTAACAAAATAAAATAGAATTGTTAATATCTTTTTTATTTCAGTACTAGCGACCCGCCCCGGCTTTGCACGGAATTCATCAGTGTTTCTCTTCTATATTATACATATGAACCTTCCTCTTGAATCACTCTATCCATTAAAAGAAACCGCATCAAAATCTGTTGCGTAGTTTTAAAGATCTAAGCATACATAGGGATATAGGGACAGAGAAAGCGACTTTGTTTTATACTATGTAGTGAAGTAACACATGTAACCATCTGCATACAATCTATAATCAGACTTTGTCAGACGTGGCGGAATGACTTTTGTTTGGGATAAAGGTTTGATTATACGTATGTATGTATGTTTCTTCCATGCTGGCTTGGGAGCGAGAGAAAAACATGGAATGTGCCAGCTGCATTTCCTCTCGAGCATGCTGTAAAAACCAGCTAAGGGATCCGAGGGTTTCCGTATAACGCAATTTAAGCGATGGGCTGACAACCTGTCAGTACAGCAATATACCTACATATCTATCTTAAATAACCCTCAAAACTTTGTCAGACGTGGCGGGACTCTGCCCACCCCATTAGGGATAAAGGCGTGATTATATGTATGTATGCATAGCACAAGCAAAGCTCAGTAATAACCATTCTCTTACCGCATGCTTATGACGTTGACAGATACGAAGCTATGACGTCATAACTAACGCGTGACGTCACTCGCACGCGCACGCCTGCATTTAAGACCCGGCTTATGACGTGGACAGTGTTATGTATGACATTAATTACATAACTGCAGTACATACCTACATACAATGGGCTCAATTTTAGATTCGCCGGTTAAAATTAAAATTAAAATATATTTGTTACTTTCAGACTAAAAATATTGGAAACCACACAGAAGATTTACTCTCCGGTTTTTAATTTATAGTCGGTAGTTTTATACGTTATCTGTAATTTTTATCGGCCGTCTTATGATATGACGGATATAATTGGCAGAAATACTGGAGAAACGTGCAAAAGCGCGTCAAAATCTAGCGGACAATGTGTAAACCATAGAGTATAAATCGCCTGTTTCAATTTTATTATTTCGAAAGGTTTTAATTTAAGTTTTAACGGGTAAATATAGAATCGAGCCAATAAACTTCTTAATCATTTACGAGTTAGGTAGAGCGTAAAACGCGTATTTGCTACGCCACGTCTGAGGGGAGTTTTTAGATCTTCTTAGCGAGTGGGTTTTTGAGTTGAACAGCGACCTGACGAACCTTGGTGACAGAGTTTTCAAACCCCCTAGTAGTAGCACAGAGTGACGACCACTATCAAAGACAGCGACCGGGACCGACGCTCTACTATATCAGCTGTAAGGGACAGAGTCTCGCAAACTGATAGGGGTTGCTCGTTAAGTCCACAACACTGAACAACTATCAGCAGGTTTTTTTTAGGAAGTGGATTTTTATGTCTTTTCCATACAAAATGTTCACCTTGATCAGACAATTGGTATGGAAAAGCCAATTTTTTTTTTCCACCTAGTATCTGTTCTGTGGTTTTAAATGACAATCATAAACGCATGTTAATTAACCCATCAGAATTATATTCAATGATGAAGTTTTATCTAGCCAATCCGAGTTAGGGATATCAAATGTTACGAGAACGACGATTTTCCGCAAAAAACGTGATTATTTTCTTATCATACGTGTTTTCGCAAAATCCCTAGGATTTTCGAGAAGATTCGAATTATCAAATCATCCTACGACACATACATAACATAACATTCAGCTCGATTCGAGATTCCACAGGCTAAAACTAAAATTAAAATCTATCAGTCACTTTCAAAATAAGAAAATTGAAAAAGAACAGGCGCTTTATCCTCTATGGTTTCACACTTCCTCCGCTAGATTTTGACGCGCTTTTGCACGTTTCCCCAGTATTTCTGTCAATTGTATCCGCCATATCGTATGACGCATAAAACCACCGACTATAAATCAAAAACGGGAGAGAATAGATCTCCTGTCCTTTTCCAATTTCTTCCATACTGGCCTGGGAGCGAGAGAAAAACATAGAATGTGCCAGCTGCATTTCCGCTCGGGTATGCTGTAAAAACCAGCTAAGGGATCCGAGGGTTTCAGTATATTGTAATTTAGGCGATGGGCTGACAACCTGTCACTACAGCAATATACTTACAAATCTATCTTAAATAACCCTCAAAACTTTGTCAGACGTGGCGGAACGACCTTTGTTTGGGTCGTTTACGTTCTGCCTACCCCATTAGGGATAAAGGCGTGATTATATGTATGTATGTATGTATGTATGTCCTTTTCCAATGTTTTTAGTCTGAAAGTGACAAATTGATTTTTATTCTAGTTTTAGCCAGCAAATCTAGAATCGAGCGCATTAGGTGATAAATACTGTCCGTCGCTCGTAGGCCTCGTAGCGGGTTCGTAGCAGATGCGTAGACACGCTCGTAGCACGTCGTAGCGCATAACTATTGTGCAGTAGTGGGGTATTAAGTCATTCTAGGTTATGTGTTCATAGGCTCATGCACAAAGTCACGCCTCTGTTCCTTGTAGGGTAGACAGAGCGTTAAACGCTACGTACATATTTTTTATCATAATACAAATCTCCTAAACTACAATACACTGAAACTGTAGAATCGGAATCGCTTCTTAGAGGGAGGAGTCAGGAGGAGTGAGAATCAGCTGAAAAATTCTATGTTTTTAGTGGAAGTAAAAATAATTGTGTAATATTCGTACCGTGTGACCTTACGATCTTCGACACAGGAAGCTGGGTCATTAACCACTGCGTTATCGGTCCCGTCAATAAATTTAAACATTAATGGCGTCGATTCTAGCGAAAAGTCCTAATTCTTAGTAGCGCTGTACTGTTACCTTAACTTTGACATCAGAACAGGATAGCAAAATTTAACACGTGACTTTCACATTTCGTCAAAAATAACCCTCAAAACTTTGTCATACGTGGCGGAACGACATTTGTTTACGTCGTTTACGCTCTACCTACCCCATTGGGGATAAAGTCGTGATTATATGTATGTATGTACTTCGACATTTCTTATTGGACGTAAGACGCTTTGTATAAGAACTGAACATATACGATCTCTTATTTTACGCCAAATAAGCAGTCTTACGTCAAATTAGGAATGTTGAAGTTGTGTTTATTTGCTATCTTGTTCTTATGTCAAAGTTAAAATATTCCAAATTATTATAACGTCAGTGAAAACAAAAATAAAATTCATCAAGAAATCACCGAGATATTCCATTATAAAGCAAGACTTTATATCTCTCTCTTTAAAACAACATTTTATGTGGAAGTAGTACAGCCTGTCATCTGACGTCACACGCGCTAGGGACTAGGGGCTTCGGACCTCTCTTTTTAACCAACCACTTTAAATCATCATCTACACTAATATTATAAAGAGGAAAGATTTGTACCTATTTTTGTATGTTTGTAACGAATAGGCTCAAAAAGTACTGGGCCGATTTAAAAAAATCTTTCACCAATAGAATGCTACATTCTTCCAATTTGACATAGGCTACATTTCATTTTGAAAAAAATTAGGGATCCTTGGTAAAATTTGAACAATGTAACCGAAGGTGTAGAATAATGAGTCTTAAAATGTCTTTCGTCGAATGTGCTGCCTGAAACTATTAGCGATAGATATTCGACTCTGCTTTTATTCTAATTATTTAAAAATAAAAAATTGTCTACCCCGTGCGAAGCCGGGACGGGCTGCTAGTAACTTATAAGCTAATTAGTATTTTTTTGAAAATTCTTTCACATTTGGTGATAATAATTCTTATTAATAAAAACATTTACATGCATATTCCCTGTTAGAATACGCTATTTGACTGCCTCCGTGGTCTAGTTGCTAGTGCCATGGACTCCTGTTCCGGAGGTCCTGGGTTCAAGTCCCATTTTTGATATTTGAAAATTTATCACTTTGTGAATTTTTCCCCAGTTTGGTTAGGACATTGCAGGCTGAATCACCTGATTGTCCGCAAAAGAAAAATATTTCGTGCTTCGGAGGGCACGTTAAGCTGTCGGTTCCGGTCGCTGTCTTTGATAGTGGTCGTTACTTAAACCAGGTCAGAGGCCTGATAGATGTGCTACTAGGCGGTTTAAAAACTGACACCAGGGTTCATCGGGTCGATAGACTCGATACCCACTCGACAGAAGACTCGATTATTAAATCCAAAAGTGTATTTTTTTTAAATGATGAATGAGTTTCACAGTATTTTATAAACGTATGATTTATTTTAACCATTCAGTTAACATGCCTATTAAGATTATGTTCCAGAGAATCGACGCCAGTAATTAATTTATTGATGTTCAATAGATTAATTGTCAGCAGTCAATTGCAGGCGTGTGTTGTTTGAACAATGTAAACAGATGTGATCTTGAATATATACAATATACATACATATAATCACGTCTTTATCCGTAATGACGGCAGAGCGTAAACGACCTAAACAAAGGTCGTTCCGCCACGTCTGACAAAGTTTTGAGAGTTATTTAAGATAGATTTGTAGGTATATTGCTGTAGTGACAGGTTGTCGATTAGGTTAGGTTTTCAAGCCTCCGACATGGCTTAACGACTAATATCTTCGGTATTAAACGATTTTAACCGGGACCAACGGCTTAACGTGCCTTCCAAAGCCCGGAAAAGGCACCGAAAAAACGTACATATGAAATTATAAAACTGAAAAGCCCATTGGAACGTGGTGGGATTAGAACCTCAACCTCCCGTTCAGGAGGCAGAGGCCCTACCCACTACACCATCGGGCTCCTTTACCAGTAACACCGCAGGCTCTTAAAATGCCACGTAAAATATCTCCACTGTGCCAGCTGCATTTCCTCCCGGGCATGCTGTAAAAACCAGCTAAGCGTTCTGAGGCTTTCGTATATTGCAATTTAGGCGATGGGCTGACAACCTGTCACTACAGCAATATACCTTTATATCACTACATAGTATAAAACAAAGTCGCTTTCTCTGTCCCTATATCCCCATGCATAAATCTTTAAAACTATTTGATGCGGTTTCTTTTAATGGATAGAGTGATTCAAGAGGAAAGTTTATAAGTATAATACATGCATAATATAGTAGAGAAACACTGATAATTTCCATGCGAAGCCGGGGCGGGTCGCTAGTCTATCATAAATAACACTCAAAACTTTTTCAGACGTGGCGGAACGACCTTTGTTTAGGTCGTCTACGCTCTGCCTACGAACTTTTTATTTACCAATCACACCGCAGGCCCTTAAAAATGCCACGTAATATATCTGAAGGGCTCTCAGACGCGTCGTATCTTTCAGATCACACCCTTTATGTACAGAACTCTTTAGACAAAACCTTCTAGGGCCCTTGAAAACCGCTGAGCTTAGAAGAGTCGATGGATTGTCGATAACGTACGATTTTTAGGGTAATATCAACTTTGTAGCTTCCATGCTCGCCTGGGAGTCAGAGAAAAACATAGAATGTGCCAGCTGCATTTCCTCCCGAGCATGCTGTAAAAACCAGCTACGGGATCTGAAGGTTTTAGTATATTGTAATTTAGGCGATGGGCTGACAACCTATCACTACAGCAATATACGTATAAATCTATCTTAAATAACCCTCAAAACTTTGTCAGACGTGGCGGAACGACCTTTGTTTAGGTTGTTTACGCTCTGTCTACCCCATTAGGGATAAAGGCGTGATTATATGTATGTATGTATAAATTAGCGATTCACAGCTCGTTGTAGTAATAGAACGAAAAAATGCCGTTGGTGCCCGTTATTCGCAATTTTTCTTCCTGTTACTACAACGAACTATGAATCGCTAGCGAGATTATTTCATAGTTCTAGGAATGAAGTTTACAAAAAGGTTTGCAAGAGCGAACTTATCTCTATGAAGAGATCTCTTCCAGCTAACCCACTGGCAGTTCAGAGAAGGAGAATCATTTTAAGGGCAAGACAAATACAATGCAACGCAAACTAAAAGTAAACAGACCAGCAAGAGTATTTATACTACACATACATATAATCACGCCTTTATCTTTAATGGGGTAGGCAGAGCGTAAACGACCTAATCAAACGTTTTGCCACGTCTGACAAAGTTTATTATTTAATATAGATTTGTAGGTATATTGCTATAGTGACACTTTATCAGCCCATCGCCTAAATTACAATATAATGAAACCCTCGGATCTCTTAGCTGGTTTCTACAGCATGCCCGGGAGGAAATGCAGCTGGCATATTCTATGTTTTTCTCTCGCTCCCTGTCCAGCATGGAAGTTTATATATCATTTATATTATAGTATATTCTTGCTGCATGCTGTAAAAGCCAGCTAAGGGAACCGAGGGTTTCAGTATATTGTAATTTAGGCGATGGGCTGACAACCTGTCACTACAGCAATATACATATCTACCTTAAATAACCCTCAAAACTTTGTCACACGTGGCGGAACGACCTTTGTTTAGGTCGTTTAAGCTCTGCCTACCCCATTAGTTATATAGGTGATTGTTTGTATGTATATTATAGTAAGTACTAGCGAATTGTCATGCCAACCCATCCCTAAACCCGACACGCTCTTAGACTCTGTGAATTTGTCACGGTTTGACAAGGAGCGTAATCTGAAGTGAACAAAAGATCAATCTTACAGAGATGGCGGGAAAATCTATTTGCATTTGAATAAGACGCCATTTTGAAGCTCCAAATTTATTCCTCTCGTTATGTCTAATACGGGATGTAAGGGACAGCGTCCCGCACACTGATAGGAGTTGCTCAGTCAACGACACTGAACAACTATCACCAGGATTTTTTATTAGGAAATGAAAAAAAAACGTCTTTTTCTTTACAAAATATCCACGTAGATCAGACAATTTGTATGGAAAAGCCATTTTTTTTATCACCTCCTGAAAAAAGTCCTGGTAAAGTTGTTCAGTAAGTGCCGTTGACTGAGCAACCTCTATCAGTTAGCGGGACGCTGTCCCTTACACCCGTATAATATACTTTTGCACATTGTACCCACGCCTAACCTAATGGGTTGGCAGTGCGTCAACGGGTAAACTAATGGCGTTTGACTTTAAGGTACCGTGTATCCATTTCAGGCCGTCTCGAAAGACAGACTTAGGCAATTTTTACAGAGGGAAAACATCTCATTCCTACGGGAAAACTTTTTAGCCGGGAATTAAACGCGGTGCGAATAGCTAGTCCCGTATAATATTCCGGCAACAAACCTACCTAAGGTTCGTTCATTTAAATTTCGTTAACGATACCAACGTTTTTATAGAAACTACTAGGAAGTCAACCACAAAACATATATTTGTAACAAAGTTGTAATCTGCTATTCCGAAATTTGAACCTCGTTCGAGCCCCGGAGAAGGTTTCTGTATAAAAGGAATCTACAGTTCAAATCCAGCAGCGACCTCCAGTGGTCGGTTTGGAAATCACTGGACCGACTTCGCACGCAGGTTGGTCGCTGCAAAGAAAATCTGTGTCGGTGGGGCTACAGTAATTCAGAACAGTGCCTTTGTGGTGCTGTCCCACAGAGTATGACTCACCTCCTGAACTGCCCTGCGTGCCCCAATACCTGCACGCTAGAAGATCTTTGGGCAGCCACTCCAAACGCTATTTGTGTGGCAACTTTTTGGACTCAGAAAATTTGATTCGCCGCGACACGCAAAGAAGAAGAAGAAGTTCGAATTTCATGATTCTAGCTGTAGTATATATGTATGTATGTATGTAAGCTATTTATTGTACTTTAAAAATCTTAAAACTAATATACAAGAAGAATAAGACAATAGTGGCACAAAGGCGGACTTATCCCGTTAAGGGATCTCTTAAAGTCAACCTTTGATAAACCCAGAGGAGACAATCATGCTTGCAGGTAAACTAAGATAGCTATTTGAAACGGTTATATAACGTGACATATACAAAATAATATACTTAACAACTCAAATTTTATTTTAGGCTCTGCGTTGATGAGCCCGTCAATCACTCAATCAGTAAGGAAGATTATCGTTAATTTTTCTTTCACCATATCTTATTAAAAATTGATCCAAGTAAAAAGTTTGTACGACGTGGTTGTACAAAATTCTATGCGATTTTTTTGGCCATTGCAAGTTTTCTCCTACAACGCACCGTTTTTGATATATTTACAAGCGGAAAACCTAAAATTGAGACCTAATGTGTGCCCCACCTCTCCGGCAGGCCAACTACATATTGGAACTTTTAGTATGGTTTCCTATTTGAACATGTTTTTGAAGAAATGGCTCGCGCACTCTATATTTTGTTTAGTTACTACTACACATTTTGTTTAGTTGGACTGCTGTGCCAAGTAAGGAAAACGCTGTTTATCGACCGCAAAACGATAAAACTTATCTTTCTTCCATGCTGGCCTGGGAGCAAGTGTGACTGCTCGGAATGGCATCAATAGCTTTACAACATGAAATAAGCCAAAAAGCTTACAATTTACTTAACGTTGGAGGCGGAAGTCATCTATTGATGATAATCGGAACAAATTAAAGGAAGTATTGAACTAAGAACTAGAGTGAATTGGCAAAGGGAGAGGTTAGATAGTAGTTCCGCACAAATATACTAGAGGGCGTTAGACATTTTACTTATCACTTTCATTTTACGATCCATTATACGTTAGAGATGGTTCTGATAATAGATAAAGATTGTTATTTTACTAACAAACCTAAGAATTTCTGCGTGGAATGAAAAATCATTATCGCGATTATCGCGTTGATCGCGATCGACGGGTTCATCTCGATGATTGCGATGGTAATATGACGCTTACGTAGCTATAAATAGGGGTGTTTTTAGAAAATAGGGATTCAGAATTCGGAATTTCACCTGGAGGGTGATCGCGTCATAGTGTTGCTCAACCGCAAGTACTTTCTTTGATAAATTCAGGGATTTGTTTGTTTTTGATTGTGTTCTTATTATTTGATTGTTTGCGTTACGGGACGCTATTTAATATATTTTTTATAAGGGTTTTGCAAGTGGGATCGCGAAGAATAGGCGGAATTGTGTTGGGTACAAGGGTTCGCGATTGTTTGATTCGGTTACAGTAATTTGTCGTGTTGGGGTATGAGTTGAGTTACACTATCAACAGAGCTGTTTTAGTCTCTGGGCTCAGGTGGATCTAACTGTGTCGCAACGATACCTTGAGTCTCAATGCCTCTGGCAGTGGGTGCATTTTGAAGGGATCACCCAGTCATAATATATAACTATGACTAACACCTTCTCGGGTTTTGTGATTCAGTGTTGGTGCCTTGGAGGTACTGTGTCACGTGTGCACGATAAGGTCTCGTAGAGCCACTTCCAAGCCCAATATCTGGCCACAAAGTCCGATCTCATATCTGTATATATTTCACCTCATATTATTTCTACACACCGATATCATTACAAGTCCCAAGTAGTAATGGTATCAAAAACACGGTTTCTAGCCTAAACAGGGAATAAGCCGCCCAAACATATTAGTTACTTAGAAATAGGATAACTATCATTGCACAAAGATAGTTGACACCACACAACACGAGTTTAAGAGATTCAGAGGATACAATTCTTTAGTAGACAGGTATCGTAAATTTAGGCATGTTATAGGTAGGTAAATTCCTCAAATTGTCCATTAAAACTATGGTTTACTAGTTGTTCAGTTGTCATTAAAGTTTGACGTGAATCAGTGAAGTTTGGATACTCAGAATCAATAGTTATTCAAACATATCAAGTAATCAGAGTAAAACTTGATTTATGTAAAATATGATGATTTTATGAAGTTTAGGTAAGCTAGAGCACGCCTATATTATAGTCTCTTCCATGATAGAGGATTGGTAAGAGCTATATTCGTCAAAACTTAATAATAAACATCATAGAAATAGATATATTTCTCATCTTTAATTTGCAAAGTAAACTGTCCAAACTGCAATGGTTTATGTCGAATAAAAGGAAAGTAGAATGCAATTTCCTTAAAGATAAGTAAAACCAAAGTCATCATTAGAGAATATATTTTATACCTACTAAATTATACAATATTCTGTATTAGAATCCGTACTTATCATTGAGACAGATGATTCATAGTTAGGTTAGGAAGTTTAAGGTAAAACAAGGGATAAACTTGTTTCAACTAAAGAATTAGTTGTTTCTTTCAGATATAAAGAATATTTAAATATTGAAGAGTTCAATATTATCTTAAGAGATAAGATATTTACCTTGTTTGTAGGCAGGTTTATTTACTAACTGACTGACAAAGAAATGACAGTAAAGATTTGCAGTTCCTCGTACATTCAGTAAAGATTAACTGTAACTTCTATAAAAAAGAGTACCTTTTCACCACTGGCTTATTATTAGAATCATGGTTTTGTTCAGGGCCTTTTGCATATTTTATGACAAAGAACAAACAAATCAGCGAGTAAGGAACAACTTGCTATCTCTATTGTTTATCAATATCAGCCCTCTTATTAGTTTTTGACTTGAGTTGCATTGTATTGAAATATCAAGGCCCTTAGAATGTAAATGTAAAGTAGGAAGCATGGTGAAAAGTTTATGCAAGACGAGAGTCCAGTAAGGCAGTCGATCTCGATTGGAATGGTTTGCCGTAGGAAATACTACTAATATAAAAGTTAAAAGGAAGGAAAAAATTAAATAACATAACCTTTCTTAGTATTTGCAAATCAGAGGGATCCATATCACAAGATAACCCTCGCTGCGGATGGAGGGGCAGCTTCCCTAAGGCATATATTAAAGATATTTAGTTTGTTCTAATATTCATAATTCTACTTAGTAATTATCTTATCTCTTTTACCTATATTATTAAAATCCTAGTTCTAAGGTTAGGGTTTTATAAATCAGCTCTTCATAGAAGGTAAATCTGCTACTATCTCTAAAATATAAACAAGTAAGACAAGTTGGCATTTTGAGTAATTTAATTAGGCACGTCCAATAGGTAGGTAAATCTCTCTCTGCGAAAAGGATCTGGTTACTAATAATGAGTACAACATAGGGTTTAGACGATCACATGGCCTAAGCGAAACTAAATACCGACCAAGCTGTGCGCTAACATACTGTATGATAAGGTTTTATTAGGGTTAGGTGCTCTTAATATTCATACTAAGTTAATATATCAAATCTTAAGTTCAATCCATTTCAGCTGTTTATATTTTACAGCAATGATCAGGTTAGATATTTCATAGATCAATTTGGGGGGGTTACAATTTGGTGCCGTGACCAGGATAGATTAAATAGATTCCTTTAGGACCAGGATATAAATATAAGGAAGTTATACTCAGGATTAAATTTAGTATTAAAGCTGCATAAATAAGTATAATTTAGTGTGTTGGTGCGTGTTTTGTTGGTATTTTGTTTTGTTATCGGACTTGTTACTGGCAAGTCCAATTTGTTGACGTGAAAGCGATAGCAGAGAGTCATAAATAGTGTTAGGTATATTAATTGCAATTAAAACTATCATTATCTTATAGTTTAATATGTCAAAATCTGTTAGGTTATTATTTTAATAGAATACTTGCATAGGGCATACTATTATTACAGTAAAGTAATTTATCTTCAAAATAATATTCACATTAATAGTAGTAATGATAAGGATAGAGAATAGAAACAGAGAGAAAAGTAATTTAGAGCGAAACTAATCTGGGTTAAATTCAAATAAAAGTTTGTAAAAGAGGTACAACATAAGAGGTTCAGTTCAATATGTTTATGCTTTTACAAAGTAAGGTTAATTAGTTTTGAGTAACTATATTTAGTTATAATTTTGATATTGGGTAAATGCAAACAAGAATACCTAATAAAATGTTTATTTTAAAAGCAGTTGATACATGCATTTGCATACTCACATGTTTATCACTTATTATCATATTTGTTAAAACTTTTAACAGAAATTTATTATAACAGTAGTGTAAACATAGTTAAATTCAGTAAAATCACAAAATATTTCACATCACTGAAATATCACTGCACTTATAAAATTTATTTCTTGGAGGCGTTACTCATACATCTTATGTTGCCTCTAGTTCAGGACAGGTTATCACTCAGTTATCTCATTGTCTGAAAGAAATTGATACCTTATTAGTATAAAATCAATAAAAAAATAGTTTAGGTACATAGGAAATAAGATAGGTTAGGAAACTTAAGATATAACTTACTTTCTGTTATTCACTGCAACAATTGATCTTCGGATTGGTTAGTGGAAAACACAGACGTACGAGTATTAATGTTTAAACGTATTAAGTTGTCTGGAACCTGAAAGAGAACCAAAAGGTTAAAATACAAACATACAGAGTAATCTAGGTTAGTTCATTTGATGGTCTAAAACTTACCTTCTTTAGCTTTTTTGTGGATTAATGAGTTAGTTAATTGAGCCTTCTGCTGATTAAGATGTAATCAATGCATTTGTTTTATCCTGAAACAAAATTAACATCAATTTTGCTTATAAAACATAACTTAATTCTGTCTAGGATAAGTTGATGTTTCAACTTACGAAATTTTGTTGATAGCTTCTTAGTTCTAACAAAACATTAGTCGTATGTATGCTTGTCCTGTTTTATCAAGAACAGCATCGACCTGTAATTACACACAAGAAAATTAGGTCCAAAACAAACAATATGTCCGACATGACGTTTAGATATGATCAGGTTAGCAGGTTATTTGTTGAGATTATGAATATTAATGAAGGATGTTAGGTAAATTAGGGAATAGGTAGTAAAACAAACGTCAAACTTATTTATTTACTTCACTAATTAAGTTAAAATCAAAACAATTACCTTGTTAAATTGTGGAATCGCCATTAAATCGATCCGCTAGTTTGATCGATGTCTATGGTTGAGTTTGTTTTTCCATCTGTCACTTTCGATCAGTGTTGTCATTTCAAGAAATATGGAGAACTTATTTGTTTTTATTGCACTCAATGTTTTTTTATTTTAACATATAAATAAAAATTATTACTTGATAAAACGAAGTGAATGAATATTTTGTTGTTCAGATAGGAAGTTCTAATAGTTTATGATTCAAAGAGTCAGAGTTTGATATTCAGGGAAATTCAATTTTTGGGAATAAGTAATATTGTCTCCTTATCATATTAGTACAACGCCATCTAGTATCGACTGGCATAGAAAAGTTTTGAGAATAGAATAATTCATGAAACCACTCACGTACAAAAATGGGTCATTTAAATTACCTCTTGTTCTAAAATATATTGGATTCGATTCAAAGTTGTACATCAAGTTATTATTAAATAAATCTTTTACAATATAGCAAATGTGACATAAGAATTTTGAATGGGAAAAAGTAGATTGTTGTCTATGATTTGTAGCTTTTGACGGGAAAAATTAAAATTGTATTTTGGTTTTGTGAGAAGTTTATAAAGTGTTTTATAGTAAAAAGGAAGCATAAAAACCTTGAAAAACTTAAGAAATATGAATAGGAAACGTTTATATACGTGAGGACTGTTGATAACAGAACTGAAACAACACGTAAATAAATTGATAACTGGA
The DNA here is from genome assembly GCA_949820665.1 of Scrobipalpa costella. Taxonomy (NCBI): domain Eukaryota; kingdom Metazoa; phylum Arthropoda; class Insecta; order Lepidoptera; family Gelechiidae; genus Scrobipalpa; species Scrobipalpa costella. The sequence continues at coordinate 750,317 of OX463324.1, read as the reverse complement.
AACATGTGTTGCAAACAAGTACTAAACTCTAAACTCATAACATATAGTGTTATTAGGGAAAGTTCAGTGAAATTAGTGTTTTGTTGATGATAGAATGGATATGTCTAGATCTAGAAGAAAGTGGAAGGAGTTTAATATGTTATTTAATACGGGAAGTCGGGGGTAAGTGATTGAATATTTTACTTTTGAAAACCAATAAATCTCATTCAAATTATCATAAAAATAGGGTTAACAGTGTGTTTACGAACATTAGAGGCTTATTAGTTAAAATTTTATAATATCTAGCTAATTGTAGTCACAAAATATAAGTTTTAAGAATAAAGGTTAAACTTGCCAATAGGTTAAAAGTAGAACACTCCATGTGAAATGGTCAAATATAGAGAGCACAGACAAGTATACAGTAGGTGATTTAGCAATCATACAAGCTTTATTAAATTCAATACCAGAAATATGACAAGATTATAGAAGTGTAAACATTGTCAGATCTCAACTGAAGTTTAGTTAAATCTGTAACAAATAAGAATGCAGGTTCTGACAAAATACTTGACATCCTGGATAACTATAACAGTAGTGTTATACAGTTAAGTACATGTGGATTTATACCAAGATTATGTTTAGTTCCTAAAGTGGATGCAGATCAGTTTTGTAATCGATTGGCGGAACCAAGGTTTAATAAGGGTTAGTGATGTGGAGGCGATCATTTATGTCTGACAAAGTGTCTTATCACTAAATTGGTGGTACGGGGAAGTTCTTTAGTTACAAGTCATTAGGGATTTAAATTAAATTATGATTTCAGTCACATGAAAGATATTTTATTTAATTAAGTTATTGTTTCCAAGTACACATTTATAAAATGGATTCAAAAATTGGGCAAAGTAAATTGAGTAAGGAAATTAAGGGCTAGAACATTGTGTGAAATATTCTTAAATAATTTCATAGTAAATGGACGAACCAGTGTTTGGTACACAAGTTACATAAAATTAATTTCTATATAATTAAATCAATTAAAGTATGAAATACAGTTAGTATGTATAGGTGTATGTATGTATTTAAACTCTTTATTGTACTTTCCTAATACTTACATAACAGGAATATATTATTTTAAGAATAGCAAATAACGGTCTTAAGACGGAATCATCTTGTGAATGGATCTATTTTAGTCAACAATTTAGAAATCCAGTCAAATTATTTTAGAGATACCAAATATTTCAGAGATTAGAACATAATGAAATAGGAAATAGGAATGTTAATAACATAAAATTGAAATTTAACGGAACAGGTTGTAGATAAAATATAACATGGCATTACCAAGCCCATCTAGAACACAATTTAGTACAAATTAGCAGTTTACTTACACAGTTAATAAGTGAGATTCATAATCCACTTGTTTTATTTCTCCATAGTAAAAAAGAATTTTATTTTATTAATTAGAAAAATTTATTAAGGAGCGGTGACATTTGTATTTTTACTTATAATTTAGTTAATTGACACTGTGAATGGGGTGTAAAAGTCATTGTCAGTAAGGCTTAATTGTTTACCACATTGACAACTGACAACCTGTCACTGCAGCAGTGAATCTACAGGTCTGTCTCGGGATGTTGCGGGTATGGTCCTTGTTTGGTTTGTTTGGGTTCTGCCTGATCCGTAGGAGATGGAGGCGTGATTGTATGTATGTATGTAAAGTGGAGCCTCTGCCTAGCAGCGGGATATTTAGGTCAATAATAATAATAATTAGTGCTTGGAATAGCATAAATAAAAGGGTAAAAGTTATAGTTAAATTGAAGGGAAACTTAATGAATGCATATAATATTCTACAATTGGGTTAAATTGTTTAGGATTAATAAAACAATAAGTTAGATATATGTGGGAAATAGGAATGTGTATGTATGTTATTAATTCTAAACATTTTATGGATTTACAATTTTGAAATTAAATAATTAGAATGTTTTATATAATTGTATGGTCATAAAAATATAGGATAAAACTGGAGAAGTCAAAAATTACTAATTCTAGGAAGTTAAAGTTTTTATAATAGAAGTAATTTGAAGAAGAGTGCTAACTCATAGTTAAACGGGAGGCGTAGGTAGATTTACACCAATTTAAATAGGAGTGTTTTTTTAAGGAATGTTATTGATGTAAGCCTAGCGCTGTTAAAAAAAAAAAAAATAGGATAAGGTTGTTATTAGGTTGTGTTTAGATATTGGAGTTTCATATTTTAGCTTTCAACATAACGGAAGTCAATAAATAGTTTCAATAAATAAACTAAATAATATATTAGATTACCCTGCAAAATATTTGCTTTATAAGAACTACAGGGAGGAATTTTTTAATTGCTGTTAGGTAGCCACAAGTCTTACAAATAGTTGACATAAAATGTTTACGTTAACTGTAAAAGTTAAAAACCTAAATCATGGATTAAATAAATAGTTCTTGGTTGAGTTATTTAGAATGCCACCATAACGTGTCTTAGCCGATTTGGACTTTGTTTTTATAGAAGTTTTATAGGATAAAGATTTTAAATTAAAACCACAATCACGGAATGTATATAGGAAACATAGTAGGTTTATCCAACAGATTTAATCAATCGTACACATCAATTTATTATCTGAATAATTAAAATGAGGAAGTTAAGTCTAGAGTTTTATTTAGTAGTTAGCTATGGCATTTTTGTTCGTAAGGTATAAAAAGCATGTCTTAGCGTTTAGCGTATCATTTTGAGTTTGTCATTTTATTTTGTTAGTTAGTTTGTGTAAAGATTAAGGTTAGAATTATAATGTTGCAGCTGTTGGCGTAACCTTTTAATATTTGAAGATGTTGTTTTATTATTATTTTTATTATTAAAGAAATATAAAGCATTAAGTAAGCGTAAAAGGTTGTACGATAAATAAAGCATCAAAGCAGCAATTGGCGTAATTTAGGATAAGTAGCATAATTAATTATTTAAGTTGTAGAGATGGTACAAGTTGAATATATGTATCAAGAGGTATTTATATTCAATTTATCTAGTTTAAACATTGTGGATGGTAAATTAAAGGTACAGGTCAAAAATTAAAATTAAGTGATTTTATATTTCTGACCTAATAGATATAATAAAATTAATTTGGTACAAGTTGAACATGTAAATAAAAGGTTTTTATGTTTTCAACTTTTGTGAAATCTTTGCTGTTGCGTAATAAAACGTGGAGTAGGTTTCTTTGTTATCAATTACCAAATATTTTACATATCCTATGTAATGATGTGATGGTCTGTCTATACAAAAGAGTTTGAGGAATGATGAAAGGGAGTACATAATGAATTATATCAGATAAGTTTAAGGCAATACTCTAGATTGGATATACTAGACAAACGCCAGAGTGAAGGGTATAGATAAATCATCAATAATCAGAACTAGGAATAATTTCATTGACAGTTATTCTAGCGACACATACGGACAGTTGAAGAATTATAGGAATTCTTGGTGTTAGGATAGAGTTAATAACTTGTTACATAAATTATAGTGTTCAAGTTATTTGTTGACAGTTAATTGTCTCCTATAATTTTATCACTCTATACATTGGCAATACAGGCCCTGGTCTAAGCACACTGCAAATAAGGCTGTTTAACGAAGGCTTGATGACGTCATTTTCTAATTTCGGGCATCATGAGAATGATGGACGAATTGAGAAAGTGCAATATTAGGTCTAAGCAGGTTTTTTGCAACAAATTGCAAAGTGACAGTAATATTTATTATTGAGTTGGGATTTTGGAGCTGGCCTTTGGTCAATTGAATTCTAATGATTGGAGCTATCAAAGTCTACATATTCATTCTTTGATCAGGGGGATTTGTGGAAGTTCTATTTCAAATCTTAGAGAAAGTATTGGTAGAATGATCACGGGTCAAACTATTAGAGTTACCTAGACTCACAACCTAGGTCTCTACAGAGATATGTAGTCCTTGCGAAAATGATTTTTATTCATGGCATAATGGTTAGAGCTTGAAAGTCTTAGCCGTTATATTTATTGCTGTTCAGTTTGTTATACACTACACATAATTTCATCCTGGGAAAAACTGTTAATGGAATTTTTTTTGCTTATTTATGTTGCAAGATCTTAAGATGAAAAATCTACTTCACGAGAAATTTGTTAATTTTCTCATTGCATAGTATTTTTGGAGGCGACTGTGACTGCTCGGAATGGCATCAATAGCTTTACAACATGAAATAAGCCAAAAAGCTTACAATTTACTTAACGTTGGAGGCGGAAGTCATCTATTGATGATAATCGGAACAAATTAAAGGAAGTATTGAACTAAGAACTAGAGTGAATTGGCAAAGGGAGAGGTTAGATAGTAGTTCCGCACAAATATACTAGAGGGCGTTAGACATTTTACTTATCACTTTCATTTTACGATCCATTATACGTTAGAGATGGTTCTGATAATAGATAAAGATTGTTATTTTACTAACAAACCTAAGAATTTCTGCGTGGAATGAAAAATCATTATCGCGATTATCGCGTTGATCGCGATCGACGGGTTCATCTCGATGATTGCGATGGTAATATGACGCTTACGTAGCTATAAATAGGGGTGTTTTTAGAAAATAGGGATTCAGAATTCGGAATTTCACCTGGAGGGTGATCGCGTCATAGTGTTGCTCAACCGCAAGTACTTTCTTTGATAAATTCAGGGATTTGTTTGTTTTTGATTGTGTTCTTATTATTTGATTGTTTGCGTTACGGGACGCTATTTAATATATTTTTTATAAGGGTTTTGCAAGTGGGATCGCGAAGAATAGGCGGAATTGTGTTGGGTACAAGGGTTCGCGATTGTTTGATTCGGTTACAGTAATTTGTCGTGTTGGGGTATGAGTTGAGTTACACTATCAACAGAGCTGTTTTAGTCTCTGGGCTCAGGTGGATCTAACTGTGTCGCAACGATACCTTGAGTCTCAATGCCTCTGGCAGTGGGTGCATTTTGAAGGGATCACCCAGTCATAATATATAACTATGACTAACACCTTCTCGGGTTTTGTGATTCAGTGTTGGTGCCTTGGAGGTACTGTGTCACGTGTGCACGATAAGGTCTCGTAGAGCCACTTCCAAGCCCAATATCTGGCCACAAAGTCCGATCTCATATCTGTATATATTTCACCTCATATTATTTCTACACACCGATATCATTACAAGTCCCAAGTAGTAATGGTATCAAAAACACGGTTTCTAGCCTAAACAGGGAATAAGCCGCCCAAACATATTAGTTACTTAGAAATAGGATAACTATCATTGCACAAAGATAGTTGACACCACACAACACGAGTTTAAGAGATTCAGAGGATACAATTCTTTAGTAGACAGGTATCGTAAATTTAGGCATGTTATAGGTAGGTAAATTCCTCAAATTGTCCATTAAAACTATGGTTTACTAGTTGTTCAGTTGTCATTAAAGTTTGACGTGAATCAGTGAAGTTTGGATACTCAGAATCAATAGTTATTCAAACATATCAAGTAATCAGAGTAAAACTTGATTTATGTAAAATATGATGATTTTATGAAGTTTAGGTAAGCTAGAGCACGCCTATATTATAGTCTCTTCCATGATAGAGGATTGGTAAGAGCTATATTCGTCAAAACTTAATAATAAACATCATAGAAATAGATATATTTCTCATCTTTAATTTGCAAAGTAAACTGTCCAAACTGCAATGGTTTATGTCGAATAAAAGGAAAGTAGAATGCAATTTCCTTAAAGATAAGTAAAACCAAAGTCATCATTAGAGAATATATTTTATACCTACTAAATTATACAATATTCTGTATTAGAATCCGTACTTATCATTGAGACAGATGATTCATAGTTAGGTTAGGAAGTTTAAGGTAAAACAAGGGATAAACTTGTTTCAACTAAAGAATTAGTTGTTTCTTTCAGATATAAAGAATATTTAAATATTGAAGAGTTCAATATTATCTTAAGAGATAAGATATTTACCTTGTTTGTAGGCAGGTTTATTTACTAACTGACTGACAAAGAAATGACAGTAAAGATTTGCAGTTCCTCGTACATTCAGTAAAGATTAACTGTAACTTCTATAAAAAAGAGTACCTTTTCACCACTGGCTTATTATTAGAATCATGGTTTTGTTCAGGGCCTTTTGCATATTTTATGACAAAGAACAAACAAATCAGCGAGTAAGGAACAACTTGCTATCTCTATTGTTTATCAATATCAGCCCTCTTATTAGTTTTTGACTTGAGTTGCATTGTATTGAAATATCAAGGCCCTTAGAATGTAAATGTAAAGTAGGAAGCATGGTGAAAAGTTTATGCAAGACGAGAGTCCAGTAAGGCAGTCGATCTCGATTGGAATGGTTTGCCGTAGGAAATACTACTAATATAAAAGTTAAAAGGAAGGAAAAAATTAAATAACATAACCTTTCTTAGTATTTGCAAATCAGAGGGATCCATATCACAAGATAACCCTCGCTGCGGATGGAGGGGCAGCTTCCCTAAGGCATATATTAAAGATATTTAGTTTGTTCTAATATTCATAATTCTACTTAGTAATTATCTTATCTCTTTTACCTATATTATTAAAATCCTAGTTCTAAGGTTAGGGTTTTATAAATCAGCTCTTCATAGAAGGTAAATCTGCTACTATCTCTAAAATATAAACAAGTAAGACAAGTTGGCATTTTGAGTAATTTAATTAGGCACGTCCAATAGGTAGGTAAATCTCTCTCTGCGAAAAGGATCTGGTTACTAATAATGAGTACAACATAGGGTTTAGACGATCACATGGCCTAAGCGAAACTAAATACCGACCAAGCTGTGCGCTAACATACTGTATGATAAGGTTTTATTAGGGTTAGGTGCTCTTAATATTCATACTAAGTTAATATATCAAATCTTAAGTTCAATCCATTTCAGCTGTTTATATTTTACAGCAATGATCAGGTTAGATATTTCATAGATCAATTTGGGGGGGTTACACAAGAGAAAAACATAGAATGTGCCAGCTGCATTTCCTCCCTGGCATGCTGCTAAAGTCAGCTCAGGGATCCGAGGGTTCAAGTATATTGTAATTTAGGTGATGGGCTGACAACCTGTCACTACAGCAATATACATACGAATCTATCTTAAATAATACTCAAAACTTTGTCAGACGTGGCGGAGCGACCTTTGTTTACGTAGTTTACGCTCTGGCTACCCCACTAGGGACAAAGGCGTGATTATATGTATGTATCTAACTAGAATACGAGTATCATAAAGGTAGACCTCAGTTTCGTAGCGCAACAAACAATATGACAACTTCGACCGCGGCTGAAAGCCTACCGCCCGGACGCTCTGTCGGCCGCTCCAAGATATTCAGGTCATCGCAAACGCTAGTCTAGGCATTACATACATACATACATATAATCACGCCTTTATCCCTAATGGGGTACCCAGAGCGTCAACGACATAAACAAATGGAAGAAATTTCTTAGTAGCAATAAGCTGTACCTGTTGTGTCGTTACTCCTTGTTTATTGTCTTTTTCATGTTACTTGTGTACAATAAACAGTAAATAAAATAAATAAATAACATAGATCGTTCCGCTATGTCTGACAAATTTTGAGGGTAATTCCAGTTAGGTCTGTATATTGCCGACAAGACAATTGCTGACATTTTTCAAAACCATTTTAAGGTGGATTCCTTGTTAGGCTCCAATAATACAGTGAGGGGAGTGGTCTCGCCGGACAGTTCAAAGTTGGTTCGATTCACGGCCAGGGAGGTTGGTTCTGTGATCAAAAGTATGACCAAAGGGAAATCCCCAGGCCATGATGGGCTCAGCATTGAGCATCTGCAATATGCTGGGCCACATCTCCCTAGAGTCCTGGGATTATTCTTCACTTTGTGTATAAGGCATAACTTCCTTCCTAATGAGTTAATGAAGACCATTGTTGTGCCAATTCTCAAAAACAAAACTGGTGATATTACCGATAAAAACAACTACAGACCCATATCGTTAGCGACAATGACTGCTAAGGTGCTGGACGGTTTACTTAATGGCTTTTTAAAGCGGTGTCTTCATTTGCACGACGCTCAATTCGGTTTTCGGTACGGGCTGTCAACGGAAAGTGCTATTTATGCCGTTAAGAATACCGTCCAGTACTACAAAGATAGGCGCACACCTGTCTATGCCTGTTTCTTAGACTTGTCGAAAGCCTTCGATATGGTGTCGTACGATGTACTGTGGGCCAAGTTGCGGGAGACAGAGGTGCCGGAGGAGGTGATTAATGTTTTTGAGTATTGGTACAGCAATCAGTCTAACTACGTGAGGTGGGCTTGCTCACTCTCTGAAGAGTATAGGTTGAAGTGTGGCGTAAGACAGGGTGGTCTGACATCGCCAAACCTCTTCAACCTATATATTGATGACCTGATCGTCGGGTTGAGCAGCACTCGTGTCGGCTGTTATGTTGACGATATTTGTGTCAACAATATAAGTTACGCAGACGACATGGTGTTGCTTGCTCCGACGATTAGTGCCCTCAGAAAGCTTATGTCCATCTGTGAAATCTACGCTATTCGACATGGTTTGAGGTACAATGTTAAGAAGAGTGTGTACATACATGGTTTTCAAAGTTGTTGGGAAAACCCTTAGAGATGTGCCCCCTGTACGTCTTAACGGTGCTGTCCTCAATAGAGTTACTGAATTTAAATATTTAGGACACTGCATTACGGAGGACATGAAAGATAATATTGATATTGAGAGGGAGCGAAGGGCATTGTCGGTGCGTGGTAATATGTTGATCCGTAGGTTTGCACACTGCACAATCCCAGTTAAAATAACCCTTTTTAAGGCGTACTGTCAGTCTTTTTATACAAGCAGCCTATGGACTTCGTATGCCAAGCGCGTCTACAGTGACCTTCGAATCCTCTACAACAATATCTTCAGGGGCCTGTTGGGACTGCCTCGCTTTTGTAGTGCATCAGGGATGTTTGCCGACGCGCGAACTGATGACTTTTTCGCTATAATGCGTAAAAAGGCAGACTCCTTGCTGTGCAGAACGCGGGGTAGTGGCAATAGGATCCTGAAGGTGTTTTCTGACAGACTGGATGGACATATATACAGACATTGGGTTGCGCTGTTAAGAGGTGTATACGTCCATGCCAGAAATTAGATTTTCATTTATGTTTTTGTGTTTTTTTATATTGATTAGCTTAGATTTTATTTTACTGTTGTTTATAAATTGTGTAGCAAATGTATTATTTTTTTGTAATTTCAATTATTTATGGACTGTAATCGTCTGAAATAAAATTATTATTATTATTATTGCCATCCCTAATGGGGTAGGCAGAGCGTAAACGAGCTAACAAAGGTCATTCCGCCACGTCTGCCAAGTTTTCAGGGTTATTTAATATAGATTCGTACGTATATTGCTGTAGTGACAGGTTGTCAGCCTATCGCCTAAATTGCAATATACAGAAACCCTCAGATCCCTAAGCTGTTTTTTACAGCATGCCCGGTAGGAAATGCAGCTGGCACAGTCTACGTTTTTCTCTCGCTCCCAGTCCAGCATGGAAGAAACAAACATTTGAATAGGTACATCATTTATGTGTTTTGAAAGTGCTTTGCTCTTGGTATGATCTCCGTTAAGTGGACCTCCCCGGGGCCCTTTCCCACTTGTACAAGATAATGCGTTTGTCAAGAGAGTGTGAATGCCTCTATGGCCTTTCTGAAGGCATGGCATGGCCGGGAATCGGACCCGGGACCATCTGCGCAGCAGGCAGATGCACTGCCAACTAGGCTACGCGGGTCGTCAAAAACTTATACTGGGACAGTTGCATGAAAAGGTACAATCGGCTCGATTCTAGATTTGCCGGCTAAAACTAAAATTTAATCTTTTTGTCACTTTCAAACCAAATTCTCTCCGTTTTGATTTATAGTCGGTGGTTTTATGCGTTATATGGCTAAAATTTACAGAAATATTGGGGAATCGTGCATAAATGCATCAAAATCTAGCAGAGAAGGTGTAAAACCATAGAGTATATTTAAATCGCCTGTCCTTTTATCAATTTTATTATTTTGAAAGTGGCAGATATGTATTAATTTTAGTTTTAGCCGGTGGTATCTAGAATACCTATTGTAACCGCGCACCCTTGGCAAGGTAGTTGCTTATTGAGGACAGAATGACCGGCAGCCATACTCGTGCATGTGCTAAGAAGCCATATTATAACGTGCCCCACGGCATTGCATCGCGTCTCAACTTTTAAATAGTATGATAGGTATTATTGATCTGTCTAGGACACATATGGGCAACCTCCGGCCCGCAGAAGGATTTCGAAAGAGAGTGCTCAGTCAGTAAAGTTCTCTTTTCATCACAGAAATGTTACTGCTCTCTGCCGAACCTGCACAGGCCAGATGTGAACTTTGGCGCGAAAAAGGGAGTAGCCCCTTTGTCCCGTCGAACCCTTTGAACCCTCCTGGTTATGAACTACTGTGGCCGATCTGGAAGCCCTTGAACAGGCTTCGGACTCAGGTTGGCAGAAGTGAGGAGAATATGATTAGGTGGGGGATTTTCGGCTAGCTCCTAAGTGGACTGCGTTTGCGGTGGCACACTTAACATCGTAACTGCCTCCGTGGTCTAGTGGCTAGTGCCATGGGCTCCCGATCCGGAGGTCCTGGGTTCGATTCCCAGGGGGAAAACACAAAGTTGATATTTGAGAATTTATCTTTTTGTGAATTTTTCCCCAGTTTGGGTAGGACATTGCAGGCTGAATCACCTGATTGTCCGAAAAGAAAAAGATTTCGTGCTTCGGAGGGCACGTTAAGTTGATAGTGGTCGTCAGAGGCCTGATAGTTGTGCTACTAGGCGGTTTAAAAACTCTGACACCAGGGTTCATCGGGTCCATAGACTCGATACCCACTCGACAGAAGAAGAAGACTTAACATCGTGCCCGTCATGGGCCAACACTTGCACGCCAGCGAATTTAATGGCCGGCAGTCAATGCGCAATACAAGTGGCTGAATTCTGGACTGCTCGATGTTGTTTCTCGTGTTCCATCGACACGCTAAGAAGAAGACAGAAATGTGATTGCGAACTGGCAAGGATTTTTAGTTCTGTTTAGCAAAACATTCGCGCTCGTTTCTCTCGCGATACTTTTGAAATGTTGCTTTCGATTTTTTACACGTACTATTAGACGTGGCGGAATGGCCTCTGTTTAGGTAGTTTACGCTCTGCCTACCCCAATAGGGACAAATGCGTGATTATATGTATGTATGTACTATTTTAAAATGCAATTACAATTTATTCTGGGGTAGGTACCTCTGTTAAATATTCCCGGGTGCCGACCGCCGGCACTGCATCTTTTACATTGTTCTGATACGGGGTGTAAGGGACAGCGTCCCGCAAACTGATAGGGGTTGCTCAGTCAACGAAACTAAACAACTATCAGAAGGAATTGTTTTTCCATACAAATTGTCTGAACGAGGTGGTCATCTTGTATAGGAAGGTAAATTTTTAATTTCATCTCCTGAAATTATTTCCTTGTGAGAGTTTCCAGTTTCGTTGGCTAAGCAACCACTATCAGTTTGTGGGACATTGTCCCTTACACCCGGTATAATGCATATTTATACGACCCGCGACTTTATTAATATTGACAAATTTCGCCCGCAATATTCAAAAGGTTGCCCGCCCCTGGTCTACGACAGTATTTTTGACTTTTCACATATACATAATTCTCATCTTCCATGCTGGACTGGGAGCGAGAGAAAAACATAGAATGTGCCAGCTGCATTTCCTTTTGGGAACTGTAGAAACCAGCTAAGGGATCCGAGGAATTTAGTATATTGCAAAATAGGCGAAGGCCTGACAACCTGTCACTACAGCAATATACCTACAAATCTATCTTTACTAACCGTAAAAATTTTGTCAGACGTGGGGGAACGACCTTTGTTTAGACCATTTCGCTCTGGCTACCCAATTAGGGATAAAGGCGTGATTATATTCAAATTCAAATTCATTTATTATTATTATTCAGATTACATGATTCATTGTTAGTATGTTCTTAGTTGTAGGTTAGATACATAGTATAAGTTAGTAGGTATGTAGGTTAGGTAGAATCACAGAATACGATACAATTTATGCAATAGCAAGCACGTTACGCATTTGATTATAAAACTATGCTTGCTAATTCTCTAAATAATAATTATATTAAAGTGCCTAAACTAAGTACTTATGTAAAGTAATATATATGTGTGTATGCAATATGTATGTATGTATGCAAATTACTCATTAGGCAAGTGACTGAGTTACAACCACGAGTGAGTGAATGAAAGAGTGAGTGAGTGACGATTGCAATAAGAGGGACTAGAAGTCAAACGATCTCATTAGGATCTTCAGCCTTAACTCTTTAGCTGCCGTAAAGTGAGGGGCAAATTTAATTACAGTCAGCCTTCTAGCCTTATGCCGTATCTCACGGGGCTGGCTACCTAATCTAGGAGATTGAACGGGGTACTGGTGTTCACAGAGAGCGGCTGTAACGGAGTCGATCAAACACCAGGTGTAAATGACATTAAAATACTTTCTGTAAGGGACAGTCAACGAAACTGAACAACTTTCACCAGGAAATTCTTATAGGATAAGAATTTTCTTTTGCCTCCTTTATGAAAAATGATCAAATCATCATCATCTCCCGTCACCTTATCCCGTATCTTACAGGGTTGGCTACCGTATCTAGGTGATTGAACGAGGGTACTGGTTTTTACACAGAGCGACTGCCATCTGACCTCCGCAACCCAGAAGGGAAACCAGACCCAATCCTAGATTAGGTCAGAATTTTCAAGCCGCCAATGCTTAGCACTGGCCTCTGACATGGTTTAACGACTAATATCTACGGTATTAAACGATATTAGCCGGGACCAACGGCTTACTGTGCCTTCCAAAGCACGGAAAAAGCGCCGAATAAACGTACATATGAAATTGAAAAACCGTAAAACACATTGGTACGTGGTTGGATTCGAACCACGACCTCCCGCTCAGGAGGCAGCGGCCCTATCCACTACACCATCGGGCTCGTGTAATTACAGTACGGGGCCTTAAATATTGCGCTTTGGCTGTTTGACTTTGTGAAGTTATCTCATCTCTCTCTATCGCTTGTTTGTACAACGGCTGGCAACTGTCACTGACTTTGTCCAAGTTCTGATGTGCTATATTAAATGGCCTTGTCTGAAATTGAGTACTTATGTCCTTCTGAATATACTAAAATTATTTGTCAGACATGGCGGAACGACCTTTGTATACGATCTGCCTACCCCATTAGGGATAAAGGCGTGACAATGTGTATATATGTAAAATTATTTGTCAGGTTATGGTTTTGTTGATTACGGTCTGCCCACCCCACCAGGGATAGAGGCGTGGTTTTATCCATATTTTGATAAGTTTCTTTTTATGTTACTTCCATGCTGAACTGGAAGATAGAGAAAAACGTAGAATGTACCAGCTGCATTTCCTCCCGGGCATGCTGTAAAAGCCAGCTAAGGGATCCAAGGGTTTCAGTATATTTCATTTTAGGCAATGGGTTGCCAACCTGTCACTACAGCAATATACCTACAAGTTGAACTTGAATAACCCTCAAATCTTTGTCAGACGTGGCGGAACGACCTTTGTTTAGGTCGTTTACGTTCTGCCTACCCCATTAGAAATAAAGGCGTGGTTTTATGTATGTATGTATTTTTTTATGTTTTTTTTCATGTACCTACAGACCATACAGTTGACGCCAATTTATTTCACAAACAAACGGACATCTATCTCCCGTCTTTTTATTAATTTACGTTCAAATTACTGAAGCTAATCTCTGCACGCTGCCAAAATTTGCTTCAAAATCAACGCAAGACCACGCGGCCCAAATTAATATCATAAGTGCATATAATCCCGCCTTTATCCCTAATGGGGTAGGCAGAGCCGGAACGACCTAAACAATGCTCGTTCCTGCACGTCTGACAAAGTTTTGAGGGATATTTAACATAGATTTGTAGGTATATTGCTGTAGTGACAGAATGTCAGCCCATCGCCTAAATTGCAATATACTGAAACCCTTGTATACATTATAAGCTGGTTTTTACAGCATGCCCAGGAGGGAACGCAGCTGGCACATTTTATGAAGAGCGTCCTATTTTTGATCTAAGATGGCGTCCCTTTCTGTTCTTTCATGACAGAAAATGCCAAGCAAAGACATTCTTCTTCTTTCACTTAAGAGCTGGGCTCTTGTCGGTGGAGCAACTTCCATCTTTGTCTATCATTGGCCAGTTCTTTGATATCCTGATACGACTTGGCATTTACTTTCTCCTTTACTTGATCGATATAACTACGTCTCGGTCTACCTCTTCCTCGCTTCCCTTCAATTTTCCCTTCTTCAATGGTATTAATTAAAAAAAAGCATAGTCATTAAGTCTTGATTTTTGGGAGCGACTGCCATTTGACCTCCGCAACCCAGAAGGTAAACCAGACCCAATCCTAGATTAGGTCAGCGTTTTCAAGCCGCCAATGCTTAGCACTGGCCTCTGACATGGCTTAACGACTAATATCTACGTTACTAAACGATATTAACAGGGACCAACGGCTTAACGTGCCTTCCGAAGCACGCAAAAAGCGCCGAATAAACGTACATATGAAATTCGAAAACCGAAAAACACATTGGTACGAGTTGGAATTCGAACCACGACCTCCCGTTCAGGAGGCAGCGGCCCTATCCACTACACCATCGGGTTCTCTTACGCCGTTAGTAACTATCAACAAGCTATCAACATAAAAACATGCCAATTTTATCTTCATCTGCGAGCAAATGCGTGACAAATATCTGAGACGGTCCCGGGTTCGATTCCCGACTGACGTCTTGGCAGTGTTTCATTAACTGATATCTTCTCATGATTTATCATCAGTCAAGCTATTTGTAGAATGTCTTGCTTTTTATTGGTTATCTGATATTTGCTTGTTAATTAAATAATTGACAATGTTTTGAACTTTTGAATGATGGATTGTACTTCTATGCTGGACTGGGAGCGAGAGAAAAACATAGAATATGCCAGCTGCATTTCCTCCCGGGCATGCTGTAAAAAGCAGCTAAGGTGTACATTGCAATTTAGGCGATAGGCTGACAACCTGTCACTACAGTAATATACCGACAACACTTTTTTAATCGTGGCGGAACGACCTTTGTTTAGGTCGTTTACGCTCTGCCTGACCCATTAAGGATAAATGCGTGATTATATGTATGTTTTGTATAAACGTGAATTTTAATAAAATAAATCTTTATTGACTGCGATATTTTGCGATGGGATTTACACTTGTAAGTGAACTTACCTGTCCTAAAACCGCATTGAATCGAAAAACCGGTCCAACAGAATCAAGTTATAGTAATTAAGATAATTTAGAACCTTTTTTTTTTTTCTTCCATGCTGGTCTGGGAGCGAGAGAAAAACATAGAATGTGCCAGCTGCATTTCCTCCCGGGCATGCTGTAAAAAGCAGCTAAGGGATCCGAGGGTGTACATTGCAATTTAGGCGATACGCTGACAACCTGTCACTATAGCAATATACCTAGAATTCTATCTTAAATAACCCACAAAACTTTGTCAGACGTGGCGGGACGACCTTTGTTTAGGTCGTTTACGCTCTGCCTACCCCATTAGGGATAGAGGCGTGATTATATGTATGTATGTATGTAAATCTTTATTGACTGCGATATTTTGCGATGGGATTTACACCTGAACTTACCTGTCCTAAAACCGCATTGAATCGAAAAACCGGTCCAACAGAATCAAGTTATAGTAATTAAGATAATTTAGAACCTTATAAATTAGCGATTCATAGCTCGTTGTAGTAACAGGAAGAAAATGCCCTTGGTGGCCGTTCTTCGCAATTTTCTTCCTGTTACTACAACGAGCTATGAATACACACATGTGACTGACATTGGCCCGTATTTATAATCAGCCCTTGCGACTGACAGCGAGTTTGAACTCGTATCAGAAATGTAATGTCAGTACAAAACGACCTGTCAAATCCATACTTAATATTGCTCTCAATCTTGAGGTCGCATTATAAATACGAGACGATGGACTAGGCTCACCCAAGATGTCATGTGCCCATTTCAGACAGCAAATTGCAGTTAAAAATACCTGTAACAAGAAATAAACACATTATTAGCATAGAGTAATATATTATTATACTATTGATAAAGAAAATCTGCATACATCCATACTAATATTATAACTTCCATGCTGGTCTGGGAGCGAGAGAAAAACAGGCAGCGGCCCTATCCACTACACCATCGAGCTCCTCATCAGTAGATTTTATTTATACATACATACATATAATCACGCCTTTATCCCTAATGGAGTAGGCAGAGCGTAAAAGACCTAGAAAATGGTCGTTCCGCCACGTCTGACAAAGTTTTGAGGGTTATTTAAGATAGATTTGTAGGTATGTTGCTGTAGTGAGAGGTTGTAAGTCCATCGCCTTAATTGCAATATACTGAAACCCTCGGATCCCTTAGCTGATGTTTACAGCATGCCCGGGACGAAATGCAGCAGGCACACTCTATGTTTTCTTTCGCTCCCAGTCCAGCATGGAAGAATCTGCTATTGAAAATAGCTTTCAAAACAGTTTTCCTTCCAAAAAGTGGTTTGTTTACTAAAAGCGCCGCCATTTAGCTCGATTTCCGCGAGAGGGCGCAGGTGTGCCAATATTAACACGTCAGCCGCCGAGTGCTACGGCGTAGCATTTCGCTACAAAATACTACGAGAAATCGCGTAGGCTCGTAGAGTCGACTTATTTGTGTCAAAGTCTCAGCCGATAGACGTCCACTGCAGGACATAGGCCAAAGACCTCCACGATGATCGGTCTATTGCCTTCTGCATCCAGCAGCTTCCCGCGACCTTCACCAGATCGTCGGTCCACCTTGTGGGAGGCCCACGCTGCATCTACCGTGTCTAGGTAGCCACTCCAGAACTTTGCCCCAGCGGGAGTCAGTTCTGCGAACTGATTTGTCGGACTTTATTAAAAACTAGTTAGTTAATGTTCGTTTTTTTAACGTTCAGCTATCGATACCAAAGTGTTTAGCGTTTACATACATACATACATAAAATCACGCCTTTATCCCTTACGGGGTAGGCAGAGCGTTAAACGCCTTGTAAAAGGCCTATAATCGCCTAAATTACAATACACTGTAACCCTCGCGTCCCTTTTGCTGACTTCAACAGCATGCCCGGGAGGAAGGGCAGCTGGAACATTCTATGTTGTTCTATTCCTCCTAGTTTAGCGTTTTGCGGCCCATAAACAGCTTTATCTTTGCAACTAAGCCGAGGTTCGAATTTCGGAACCGCAGACTGTAACCTTGTTACACACATATGTTTTGCGGTAAATTTTCTTTGAAATTATAAGAAAAAGGTAGTTTATGGGCTGCAAGATAAGTTGGTATCTATAATTCAACGATAAATAAACGAACTGTACTTTAGCTACGTAATTTTCAAACATATATTTTTTTTTATTCACAGGCAAGCTTGTGTTGCCGTTGCCCGGGTTGGACCACTAGGAGGTAGATTCCATCCCACCCCAAAAGCGGCTTGTGGTAAGCTGTCCCTTACATCCGGTATGGTACTAGGGGTAGTTAAAGTGTTATCGCTCTGTTCCCGTAGCGCAGGTGTTGAATACAGGGTGCTCCGAAGCGACCCAATTACCAACGCACTCTAATTAACTTTTCGTTGGTTTATACAATACTAGCGCCCCGCCCCGGCTTCGCACGGAAATTATCAGTGTTTCTCTACTATATTATGCATGTATTATACATATAAACCTTCCTCTTGAATCACTCTATCGATTAAAAGAAACCGCATCAAAATCCGTTGCGTAGTTTTAAAGATTTATGCATACATAGGGATATAGGGACAGAGAAAGCGACTTTGTTTTATGTAGTGATGTATCAAAAATTTCCATGCGGGAGCGAGAGAAAAACGTGAGCAAGCTGCATTTCCTCCCGGGCATGCTGTAAAAACCAGCTAAGGGATCCGAGGGTTTCAGTATATTGCAATTTAGGCGATGGGCTGATAACCTGTCACTACAGCAATGTATCTACAAATCTATCTTAAATAATCCTCAAAACTTTGACAGACGTGGCGGAATGAAATTCGTCTAGGTCGTTTACGCTCTGCCTACCCCATAAAAGCGTGATTATATGTATGTATGTAACGGAAAGGATATGAACCGGCCCATGAAACTGAACAACTTTCCCAAAAAGGAACATAGGACGAAATACGAAAAAGCAATTGACTTTCCATACTACACAATGAATCAGCTGATAGCTTCTTGCGAATAGATTCTCCAGTCAAACCAAGACCCGAAGAACCCTGGTGTCAGAGTTTTGAAACCACCTAGTAGCACAGCTATTAGAACTCTGACATGGTTTGAGTGACCGACAGCTTAATGTGCCCTCCGAAGCAGGGAATCCTATTACTTTTCCGACAACCAGGTGATACAGCCTGCATTGTCCTAATCAAAAAGGGAAAACTCGCAAAGTGATAAATTGACAAATATTAACTTTGTGTTCCCCCTGGGAATCGAACCCAAAACCTCCGGATCGTAAGCCCATGGCTCTGACCACTAAACTACGGAGGCGGCTGATAGCAGATAGCTGATGAATTTTGTATGGAAGGTCAATTCTTTTTGCTTACTTAAAGTTACGCCTTTATGTATGTCATCTCCCTAGCCTTTATCCCGTATCACACGGGGCCGGCTACCTAATCTAGGGGATTGAACGAGGGAACTGGTTTTTACACAGTGCGACTGCCATCAGACCTCCGCAACCCAGAAGGGAAACCAGACCCAATCTTAGATTAGGCCAGAGTTTTCAAGCCGCCAATGCTTAGCACTGGCCTTTGTTATGGCTTAACGACTTTTTGTGTGTACCTAGTTGTAATGTAATGTTAGCTAGCTGGTTCCTATAGATAGAAGTAAAGAAAGACCAATCAGTCTTGCGTTTGGCAAGTTGGCAACACTGACTCGTCGGTCCATTTGATCTGACCGTAATAACAATTAGTAATCATTCCTTTGCCAATGCGGCGTGAATGGGAGTTTTTCCACTAGACGACACGGCGACGGCACGGCGACGGCACGGCAACTTCCCGATAACTTCCACCTAGGTATAAGCATTTCTAACTCAGTTTTAGAATAAAGGTAAACAACGTTTCATGTCTTTTAATCGAAGATCTTGTTTTAAAATAAGTGTTAGCTATTAGATATGACAACATAATGAAATAGTAGGTTTAGTCATTTAACTAATTTGCCAACACAACTAATTTATTTTTGAAATGTGTTTTTGAATAAATAGACATGAAACTTTGTTTACCTCCATTCTAAAACTGAGTTGGAAATACTATAGTTCCAATTTGAGCGCACATACACGCGCGCATGATTCGTACGAATACAAAACACATCCAGTTTGGCAGGCCGGCGACGGTACCGGTGGGAATCAATGCCGTGCCGTTGCCGTGCTGTTGCCGTGCCGTGCCGGCAAGTGGAACAGCGTATAGCCATATAATTTCATTGATTTTCATTGATTATCTCTTCCGGTACCGTCGTCGGTGCCGTGCCATCACCGTTGCCGTTACCGTGCCGTCACCGTAGCCGTCGCCGTGCCGTCTAGTCGAAAAACGCCCCATTAGTGTTGGGTAACCATAACAATCGATATCGATAGTCGTCATATTATCCTGAGAGTCGAAGCCACTACCTCTGGATTGAACACCCAAGATTCAGACGACTCATCATCATCTCCCTAGCTTTATCCCGTATCTCACGGGGTCGGGTACTAATCTAGGTGATTTAACGAGGGTACTGGAGAGCGACTGCCATCTCCGCAACCCAAAAGGGAAACTAGACTCAATCCTAGATTAGGCTTTTGTCAGGGTAGTGACCAACCCTGCTGTCAGAGTTTTGAAGTGGCTTATGCTTGGCACATCTTCAAGGGTGGCCTGGGGGCACCCTCCCGGGCATGCTGTAAAAGCCAGCTAAGGGATCCGAGGATTTCAGTATATTGCAATTTAGCCAATGCGATGGGCTGACAACCTGTCACTACAGTAATATACCTATAAATCTATTTTAAATACCCCTCAAAACTTTGTCAGACGTGGCGGAACGGCCTTTGCTTAGGTCGTTTACGCTCTGCCTACCCCAATAGGGATAAAGGCGTAAATATATGTAAGTATGTATGAACAATGAATACTTCAATCTGATCCTGATTTCTGATTTTTGATTAATTACATTTTCAGTCAGTAATGATTTTTTAACTGATGAGGGCGCTGGCGTGCAGCGGGGATCCCCTTAAGTAGTTTTTTCTTTTGCCAGTTTTTTCGTTGGCATCCGGAATTTGATCCCATATCCAATTGGAAATAGAAATTTTACGCAGCTGTCAAACCACGAGCATAATTTTATTTACTCTGTGGTGGCCGATCCGTCAAAAACTGGCGATGGCATTGAGTGATGTGCCTATTTTCACCGCACAGTGATCGATGAGATGAAATCGATTCGGTCGCCATTGCCAGCTGTACAATAGAATAAATTATCGATATATTTTTTAAGATATGTAAGATAAGATAAGATAATTAAAACCTCGACGTCTTCTAGGTAAGCTCAATATTTTATTCGTTAGCTAGTCTAGCTAGCTAACGAATAAAATATTGTTAGTTAGTTAGTTTTATCGAAAGCTTTCCATAGCTAATAGGCAGTGAAATGTGTGATACTTACAACTTTTAAACAAAGTTATCTTCTTCTGTCGAGTGGGTATCGAGTCTATCGACCCGATGAACCCTGGTGTCAGAGTTTTTAAGCCGCCTAGTAGCACAACTATCAGGCCTCTGACATGGTTTGAGTAACGAACACTATCAAAGACAGCGACCGGGCTTAACGTGCCCTCCGAAGCACGAAATCTTTTTCTTTTTCGGACAATCAGGTGATTCAGCCTGCAATGTCCTAACCAA
This sequence comes from Scrobipalpa costella, assembly GCA_949820665.1. Lineage (NCBI taxonomy): Eukaryota > Metazoa > Arthropoda > Insecta > Lepidoptera > Gelechiidae > Scrobipalpa > Scrobipalpa costella. The sequence goes on along the minus strand of OX463324.1, from coordinate 729,336 downwards.
ACTGGGGAAAAGTCACAAAGTGATAAATTCTCAAATATCAATAATTTTGTGTTTCCCTCCTGGGAATCGAACCCAGGACCTCCGGATCAGGAGTCCATGGCACTAGCCATTAGACCACGGAGGCAGTTCATGAATTTGAGTAACATTTTTATTATTTGCAGTGCACTCTAAAAACGTTTTTTTAAACGCAACGCAGTATGATGTTTAAGTTATTTGCGTAAAAGCTTTAAAACTAAACGCTATGGCGCGAAAATGTGCGAAAAAGAACGTGTTGCTTTCTCACTTCTCTTTTCGCTGTGATATTGTTATAAACGTCAAAATACCTACCTGTGGGGTTACCTAGACCTAGTTTGTACTCCAGTATTTTACAAGTTCGAACCAAGTTTTTATCATAAGTGAATTATTTTGCCTCACCTTTATCACTACATAGTATAAAACAAAGTCGCTTTCTCTGTCTCTATATCCCTATGTATGCATAAATCTTTAAAACTACGCAACAGATTTTGATGCGGTTTCTTTTAATGGATAGAGTGATTCAAGAGGAAGGTTTATATGTATAATACATGAAGAATATAGTAGAGAAACACTGATGATTTCCATGCGAAGCCGGGGCGTGGCGCTAGTATATAATAATCAAAAGAACTAATAAAAAAAAATACATACATATAGGAAGGCAGAGCGTAAATGACCTGAATAAAGGTCGTCCTGCTACTTATGACAAAGTTTTAAGGGTAATTTAAGATATGTTTGTAGGTATATTGCTGTAGTGATAGGTTGTCAGCCTGTCGCCTAAATTACAATATACAGAAACACTTGGATCCCTTAGCTGATTTTTATTCCCGGGAGGAAATGCAGCTGACATTCTGTTTTTCTCTCGCTCCCAGTACAGCATGAAAAAAGAAATATGCATAGAAATAAGTGGGTACCTACTTTATGTTATGTACTAGCTTGGTACCAACGCAAACTACAAATATTGGCGTGTACCAACAAAATGTTATGTCATAGTTTTCAGCAAGCAATGTAAACGGTTATCTATTCCGTTCGGCTGAACCCTGAAGCGAGTTCAGTGGTTGCATCCGCGGTAGCACGGATTATCGCAAAACTCAGTTCGTTAACTTCGGTTCGCAAAATGGCGGCCAACTATCAAAGTTTGTCTCGACCAGTGCACTTTATACAAGACTTGGCTGTATAAGTTAAACCCCTTGGCCTGTCTTGTCATCATCTCCCTTACCTTATCGCATATCTTACGGGGTCGGCTACCTAATCTAGGTGATCGAACGAACGTACTTGGTTTTTACACAGAGCGACTGCCATCTGACCTCCGCAACCCAGAAGGGAAACCAGACCTAATCCTAAATTAGCTCATAAGTAGTTTTCAAGCCGCCAACGCTTAGTACTGGTCTCTGACATGGCTTAGCGACTAATATTTACGATATTAAACTATATTAACCGGGACCAACGGCTTAACGTGCCATGCGAAGCACGGAAAAAGCGCCGAATGAACGTACTAATGAAATTGAAAACCGGCAAACACATTGGTACGTGGTGGGATTCGAACCACGACCTCCCCGCTCAGGAGGCAGCGGCCCTATCCACTACACCATCGAGGTCCCCTGCCTGTCCTGTATAGGATAAAAATTACAGAACTTTCAAAAATGGCGTTAGCGGCCATTTTGGCGGTGTTTTTTCCTTTTATGTCGCCAGGTTCAATTAAATCCATGATGAGCTCACTTTATAAAGCTACAATGTGACTTGGAAATCATCTCGTTATATCTTCACTACATAGTATAAAACAAAGTCGCTTTCTCTGTCCCTATATCCCTATGTATGCATAAATATTTCAAACTACACAACGGATTTTAATGCGGTTTCTTTTAAAGGATAGAGTGATTCAAGAAGAACGTTTATATGTATACTACATGCATAATATAGTAGAGAAACACTGATAATTTCCGTGCGAAGCCGGGGCGGGTCGCTAGTATAGATATATCGAGAAGATTTACGAGGTGCCTAACCTTACAAAACTTTGTGGGTATAAAGTAAGTGGTTGTAGTCCTGGAAACCGAACCTTAGGCACCTTAAGCCTACAATATCAGTAAACAAAATATTTTGAATCGTATTTTGGTATAATATATTTCAAAATACTTCCATGCTGGACTGGGAGCGAGAGGAAAACATAGGACGTGCCAGCTGCATTTCCTCCCGGGCATGCTGTAAAAACCAGCTAAGGGATCCGAGGGTTTCAGTATATTGCAATTTAGGCGATGGGCTGACAACCTGTCACTAGGGCAATTTACCTACAAATCTATCATAACTCTCAAAACCTTGTCAGACGTGGCGGAACGACCTTTGTTTAGGTCGTTTACGCTGTGCCTACCCCATTAGGGATAAAGGCGTGATTATTTTTATGTATCTTTCAAAATGGCGGATGTCGGCGTACGTTAGGTCGATATTATTTAAATTGTAAATTGGGTTTGGCTAATCCTATGATCCAAGGAAAAACCATGAAAAATGCGGTTTTCTTTTGGGGATTATTGTTTTTTCTTCGGAGGAGGTTTATGCTGGATTAACTTTGTTTTTAAGTTAAATGGAATATATTTACAAATGTCTGTGGTTCACAAGTCTTCTGGACAGGCTTCATGTGCCATTTACAAAGTGTTCCCGTGGGAATACGTGATATTTATTTCTATTAACGTTAAAAATACCTTTGTATTTATTTTAAACGTAATAAGTTGTTGCAAAACTTAGAGGATTTATGTAGGTATTCACTGCAGCTGACGGCATCGCGAACTAATTAATATTAATATTAAATTTAATTAATATTCACGCTGATCAGCGTCAACTCATTCAGTCACTCACCAAGCAACGGTCAACGCGACTGCGCGTCAAAATAGTATATATATATATATATATATAATCACGCCTTTATCCCTAATGGGGTAGGCAGAGCGTAAACGATCTAAACAAAGGTCGTTCCGCCACGTCTGACAAAATGTTGAGGGTTGTTTAAGATAGATTTGTAGGTATATTACTGTGGTGACAGGTTGCCAGCCTATCGCCTAAATTGCAATATACAGAAACCCTCGGATCCCTTAGCTGGTTTCTACAGCATGCCCGGGAGGAAATGCAGCTGGCACACTCTACGTGTTTCTCATGGAAATAAAATAGTAACTAATAATAAGTCCAAAAAAATATTTGAACAGTTCAGATAAAAAGCAATAGTTACACAATTGATACAGAAAAAACATATTAACGAGGCATAACATCGGTAATTTAACAAAATAATATCTACTAACCATAATATTTTTTTAAGATACCTATTATTTTAGGTACTGCGGTTCCGCCATTTTGGTAAATGAAAATCATAGATTCTTCTTTTGAGTGGGTATCGAGTCTATCGACCCAATGAACCCTGGTGTCCGAGTTTTTAAACCGCCTAGTAGCACAACTATCAGACCTCTGACATGGTTTGAGTAACGACCACTATCAAAGACAGCGACCGGGACCGACGGCTTAACGTGCCCTCCGAAGCACGAAATCTTTTTCTGTTCGAACAATCAGATGATTCAGCCTGCAATGTCCTAACCAAACTGAGGAAAAATTCACAAAGTGATAAATTCCTCAAATATCAACTTTGTGTTTCCCCCCTGAGAATCGAACCCAGGATCTCCGGATCGGGAGTCCATGGCACTAGCCACTAGACCACGGAGGCAATTAAAATCATAGATGAATATGTTGGGAACACAACTGTCAAATGTAACATCTCCGCGGTTACATACTCGTATTTTCATTGCCACCCCCTCCCTCCCTGTCCCCTCCATATACCGGATGTCATTCCAACGAAACCTTGGTTTTCCAAATTTAAGGAAGCCAATAAGCGTGTTACTTCTACCATTTGTAGACTCAGACTTGGTCATGCATGCACTCCTGTTCACCTGGCTAAAATTCATATCAAAGACAGTTCTATTTGCGAGTGTGGCTTAGATGAGGGTACCCCTGACCATATTTTTTTCAACTGTCAAAATTTTTCTTCCTCTCTTTATGACTTCCTTTCTTCCTCTATTCCTCGTCCTACTTCCTTTAAGTATCTTCTTTCTCTTGTAAATACTCCTTTGTTATATTTTGTGTAGATATATTAACCTTAATAATATTAGATTATAATAATTGTGTTTGTTTTTGTAACCTACTAACAATATGTTTGTATATATTGTGTTTGTCTTTTGTTCTAGGTCGTCAGTACACAGTCTGCTCTCGGAATATTCTTAGCCAATTAATAAGAAACTCCTTGTTCTTTCACGTTGCATTTCGTCTACAAGCAGAGTGAACTTTATAACAACCAGATACTGGCGAAATCATAGTGGAAACGCCATAACCATACATAAAAGATTGATTGATTATACCAGATGTAAAGGACAGCGTCCCGCAAACTGAAATGAAATGAAATCTATATATACTATGTCATGGCTTTCGAAATGACGGCGGTGCTGTATTGTAACCATTCAAAACATACATATAATCACGCTTTTATCCCTAATGGGGCAGGCAGAGCGTAAACGACCTAAACAAAGGTCATTCCGCCACGTCTGACAAAGTTTTGACGGTTATTGAAGATAGATTTGTAGGTAGGTACATTGCTGTAGTGACAGGTGGTCAGCCCATCGCCTAAATTGCAATATACTGAAACCCTCTGATCCCTCAGCTGGTTTTTACAGCTTGCCCGGAGGAAAAGCAGCTGGCATATTCTATGTTTTCTATCGCTCCCAGTACAGCATAGAAGATATGCCTAGTCATCAATTTATAGATGCTACGTTTGCATTTCCCTACAGGAGAAGACAGAGCCCTAAAGTCACTTTTACTCTCACGAAACGAGACATAAGTGTAAATTACAGGTTTTTATTATCTCGGAACGTTTCAATAGTCACATATTACATTCTGACACAATGGAGCATCCTGTAGCTCGGGTAATACGGTGCAAATTGAAAAACCGCGCGTAAATCCCACCCCTGTAGGTACCGCTAGTGTTGCCGCTAGTCGATAGTACAAAAAATCGATAGTACAACAATAGACTGTCGATAATAATTGGTGTATGTATCAGCTAAATTACTGATTTTACAAGACTTTTAAAAATGTGTTAATATGTATACTGTTGATGTGTCTGAATAAATAAATAAATAGACAGTCATCTCCCGTCACCTTATCCCGTATACACGGGGTCGGCTACCTAAACTATAGTATTTCCAACTCGGTTTTAGAATAAAGGTAATCAATTTTAATCGCATATTTTGTTTTAAAAATAAGTTTTAGCTATTAGATACTTCCATGCTGGACTGGGAGCGAGGGAAAGACATAGAATGTGCCAGCTGCAATTCCTCCCGGGCATGCTGTAAAAACCAGCTATGGGATCCGACGGAGGGTTTCTGTATACTGCAATTTAGGCGAAGGGCTGACAACCTGTCACTACAACAGTATACCTACAAATCTATCTAAATAACCCTCAAAACTATGTCAGACGTGGCGGAACGACCTTTGTTTAGGTCGTTTACGCTCTGCCCACCCCATTAGGGATAAAGGCGTGATTATATGTATGTATGTATTAGATATGACAACATAATGAAATAGTAGTTTTAGTAATATAACCAAATTGCCAACGCGTGTCATTTATTTTCCAAATATATTTTTTAATAAAAAGACATGCTAAGTCCCAGTCCGAAAATCGATAGTACAACGCCAAAATCATTGTCTCATTCGATAGGACTACCGATAGTAGCGTTAAGTTAGAATATGATAAACAATCGATAGTATCTTGACTTCCATGCTGGACTGGGAGCGAAAGAAAAACTTAGAATGTTTCAGCTGCATTTCCTCCTGGGCATGCTGTAAAAATCAGCTAAGGGATCCGAGGGTTTCGTATATTGTAATTTAGGCGATGGGCTGACAACCTGTCACTACAGCAATATACTTACAAGTCTATCTTAAATAACCCTCAAAACTTTGTCAGACGTGGCGGAATGACCTTTCGTTTAGGTCGTATACGCTTTGCCTACCCCATCAGGGATAAAGGCGTGATTATATGTATGTATGTATCGATAGTATCGAATATTGCAGAACAATACTATCGAGACACGCCCGGTAGGAAGACCGCAAATGCGATGAAGTGACGACATCAAGAGAAAAGCCGGTTCGATATGGATACAGGTGGCTCAGGATAGAAGACACTGGCATGACAGAAAGGAGGCGTACACCAAGATAATTGTAGAAGAAGGCTAAGAAAAAGAAGAAGAACTATCGATACGTACGAGTACTTAGGTAGTCGTAAGAAAAACAATCGATAGCTGTCGATTGTTCAGTCGATAGGGCACTATTGGCAACACTAGGGCTAGTGATGTGACTAAAATTTGATTTCACTACTTCTTATCGAGAGGGTGTTTCATGTCGACTCACGAAGATGGACCCTAGCGTCAGAGATTTTAAACTGCCTAATAGCATACCTAATAGGCCTCTGACATGCTTTATGTAACCACCACTATCAAATACAGTGACCAGGGTGACCAGGACCAACGGCTTCAATTGCCCTCAGAAGCAATAAACTACTAATATTATGCATGTCACGAAAATGACGAATTTATGTGATTCTGATAAATTTTGATTGACATCTATAATATTGTATCATATTTTACATACATACATACATATATTCACGCCTGTATCCCTAATGGGGTAGGCAGAGCGTAAACGACCTAAACAAAGGTGTCCCGCCACGTCTGACAAAGTTTTGAGGGTAATTTAAGATAGAATTCTAGGTATATTGCTGTAGTGACAGGTTGTCAGCCCATCGCCTAAATTACAATATACTGAAACCCTCGGATCCCTTAGCTGGATTTTACAGCATGCCCGGGAGGAAATACAGCTGGCACACTATGTTTCTCTCTCGCTCCCAGTCCAGCATGGAAGTATCTAGTATCATGTTACCACATCACTAGGCTAGAATAGAGCAACGTCTCCAAATGAGAACACCCTATATCTAACGCCTGCGTTATTGGACCAGCCTGTATAAAGGAATTCGTATAAATCTCTCAGCTCTATTGTTGAGAAGTGTGATTTACCATTTTCAGTCATTTAAATTAATTTTGGGAATAGGTAGAGCATTGTAGTTGTACAATGGAGATAATAGATTGGTTTACTGCTTCCATGTTGGACTGGGAGCGCCAGAATAACGTAGAATGTGCCAGCTGCATCTCCTCCCGGGCATGCTGTAAAAACCAGCTATGGGATCCGAGGGTTTCTGTATATTGCAATTTAGGCGATGGGTTGACAACATGTCACTACTGCAATCTATCTTAAATAATCCTCAATCCTGGCGGAACGACGTTTGGTTAGGTCGTTTACGCTCTGCCTGCTCCATTAGGGATAAAGGCGTGATTATATGTATGTATGTATGTAAATTAATTTTAGGAATATGAAGAGCTTTTAATAAAAATCTGACCCAATGACCCATAAAAAACAGTAATTTGAAAACAATTTTAACATAAAAACTTTCCTTTGTGACATTGTACAAAGGTTCGACTCCTGAACGAACATTTTCAAAATTCACTCGACTATGTCCTGGCTTTCGAAATGACCATGGACGGCGGCGCTGTATTGTAACCATTCAAAACATACATATAATCACGCCTTTATCCCTAATGGGGTAGGCAGAGCGTAAACGACCTAAACAAAGGTCGTTCCGCCACGTCTGACAAAGTTTTGACGGTTATTGAAGATAGATTCGTAGGTAGGTACATTGCTGTAGTGACAGGTGGTCAGCCCATTGCCCAAATTGCAATATACTGAAACCCTCGGATCCCGTAGCTGGTTTTTACAGCACGCCCGGGAGGAAATGCAGCCTGCACATTTTATATTTTTCATATTTTAACATTGGCACATTACATTATAATCAACTTACAAGCTACTTAAACTACCCTAATCTTAACTAAATTATATCAAACAACCCGTCCCGAGCCGTACCAGGTCCAAACGTGCCCATCGCGCTGGCTGCATTGCCACGTTGAATTGTCAACGAAATTTGTTGGACCAGGTACGATCCGGCTCGGGGGTCACCACTACGATCCCGCAAGCGATTCCCAACCTCGAACACAAATTGCCTTGCCTCCGCACACCAAACCCCTGAAGTCTCAACCGCAAAAGGCACAAAATCATAGTTATGCACGAGAACCGCAGTACCGAACCAGCTAAGCGAGTAGATCTGGGCAGGTGCGAAGCAGCATAAGTACATGCACACGTCGCATCTCACAAAAGACCCCTTTCTCCACGGGACGAGCGTAAGGCCATCTGGTCTCCTGCCGTTGTTTCATGTTTTTCTTCTGTTCCCAGGCCAGCATGGAACATTCAAAACGGCGGCCATTTGGCCAGCGTTAGTTCCTTTTTTGGTCACGTTCATTTAAAACCTTGCCGTAATATAAATGCCTGGATGTCCAACATGAATGAATGGACATTTTGGACATTCTTGCCTCCCATTATTCCCATTTACGCTCCTGTATTCGACGCTTTGACAAATGTTTGCATAAATTCTGAAATATGAGCGGTATTCGCGTTATGGGCGTTGTTTTCGCTTGGGATATAAAAGGAAGTTCGACTTTCGACCTTCGGATAGAGGGCTGGTTTTAAAAAAAAATAGTAGTGTAATGATTTGTCAATATGATTTTCTGGTACAGATTTACGTGCAATATTGCAGTCAAAAACTACAATTAGTTGATAAATCTAATCCTATTTGGAAAAGTTCGTTGTAAGTAATTGATGTTCAAGCTTTTTTACTATAAATGTTTGTGTGTATGTTTGTAGGTTTTACTGAAGCGGTGCGTATATGTTCGCATTTAAACATTGTGATTGTGTTGTAAAATACATTATTTTATCACTTGATGTTAATAATAGTCTGCGCTGGACTGGGCACGATAGAAGAACAAACTTAAAATGTGCCAGTAGCTTGTCCTCCCGGGCATGCTGTAAAAGTAAGCAAAGGGATTTGAGGGTTACAGTGTATTGTAATTTAGCGATACACATTTCAATCTAAAATGCCCTCAATATTTGTCTGTCGTGGCGTTTTACGCTTTGCCTACCCCGTAAGGGTCAAAGGCGTGATTTTATGTTTGTATGATTTCATTATTATTGACATTATTGTACAAGTACATTATTGAGCCCGATGGTGTAGTGGATAGGGCCACTGCCTCCTGAGCGGAAGGTCATGGTTTGTTTTTTGTTTTTTATTCCCTCCACGTACCAATATGTTTTTCGGTTTTCATATGTCCGTTTATTCGGCGCTTTTCCGTGCTTCGGAAGGCACGTTAAGCCGTTGGTAGATTAGGTAGCCGACCCGTGAGATACGGAATAAGGCTAGGGAGATGATGATTGTACAAGCACTATCACAAACACATAACACGTGGAGACGTTGACATTAACTTCAAACTCATATCTAAGGCTGGGAACGCAGACTTTTTCATTATCCCTTTGAGACGTCGTTAACTCTAGTTAATTACTTACGTGTAAGTCTCATAAAGGCTTTTCTTAATCCTGAATTACGAGAATGGGTGTTTTTCGACTAGACGGCACGGCGACGGCAACGGCGACGCCGCGGCACTAACTGCGATAGACACACATATGGCGTGTTTCTACTAAACGTTAACGTCGACGGTACCGTGGGAGGGATAACTTATGAAAATCTATTAAATAATATGACACGCTTTTCCGCTTGCCGGCACGGCAACGGCATGGCATTGATTCCCAAACTGCATGTGTTTTGTATTCGTACGAAGCATGCGCGTGTGTGTTCTCAATTTTGAATTAGGTGAACGTTATCGGGACGTTGCCGTGCCCTCTAGTGGAAAAAAGAGCCACGACATCGTGACGGCGCCGTCACCGTGCCGTCTAGTAGAAAGACGCCATATGTGTGTCTATCGCAGTTCTTAAGGGCATTTCTTTGGATTTTAAATGGATTATTAGTCTGGCTTGTGAAGCAGCTAAATAAAATTGGTTCTAATACAACTATAGAGTTTCCAACTCAGTTTTAGAATAAAGGTCAACAAAGTTGCATGTCTTTTAATCGAAGATCTTGCTACTAAAATAAGTTTTAGCTATTACATATGACAACAGAATGAAATAGTAGTTTTATTTATATTTTAACTAATTTACCAACACGTATCATTTATTTTTGAAATGTGTTTTTAAATAAAAAGACATGAAACTTTGTCGCTCTTTATTCTAGAACTGAGTTGGAAATTCAAATTCAAATAGTGCAATTTAACTCTATAGTTACGTAGTTTTTATTTATTTACAAAAAATCCTTAAAAATATAATTTTAGGAAAGTCGAGTTCTCTTTTAATTATATAAGCAATACTAATATTTATAATCATAACATAACATACAACGCGACTTCCGTAACGCGAATATCACCAAAATAATTCCCATAACTCAAATATTATTGAATGAGACAATGGAAGGGGACATTATACCATTCTCCGCAGAGGTGTTATACTTCAAAAACAATGGGGCCGTGTGACAGACTCGAAAATTAATTAATTCATAGAATTATTATGTTCTTCCCTGCTGCACTGAGAGCGATAGTTAAACATAGAATGTGCCAGCTGTTACTCTCTGTAGAGTCCAGAAAAGGAATTACAATATATTGCAATTTAGACGATGGCTGACAACCAATCACTAAAACACCTTTTTACTTGGTGTTTTACGCTCTGTCTACCCCATTGGGCTCGATTCTACATTTGCCGGCTAAAACTAAACTTCACTTCTATTCGTCACTTTCAGACTAAAACATTGGTGAAGGACAGGATAACTATTTTTATAGTCGGTGGTTTTATGCGTTATCTGTACTTTATATTCGCCATCGTATGATATGGCGGATAAAATTGACAGCAGCACTGGAGAAACGTGCAAAAGCGCGTCAAAATCTAGCGGGCAAAGTATAAAATCATCAATCACTACATAGTATAAAACAAACTCGCTTTCTCTGTCTCTATATCCCTATGTATGTATAAATCTTTGAAATTACGCAACGGATTTTGATGCGGTTTCTTTTAATGGATTGAGTGATTCAAGAGGAAGGTTTATATGTATAATACATGCATATTATAGTAGAGAAACTGATAATATCCGTGTGAAGCCGGGGTTGGTCGCTAGTAGTGCATAAATCGCCTGTTTTTTTTTCAATTTTATCATTTTAAAGTGGTAGATTGATTTTAATTTTAGCCGATGGTATCTAGAATCGATCCCACTAGGGAAAACCGCGTGACCTGTATGTATGTACCTATGTATTAAATACACGTACGGTCATCGCAATCATACATAGATGATTATGATTAGTTTAAAATGTCCTCAATCATTAGTCGGTGTCCACACGCTGGCGACGACAGATGACAAACGAGCGTGTATCGACGCCCTAATGTGCTGGTGACAGCTCCACCGGCGGGAAAACGAAAATGACATCCCTCTTTTTTGTTTTTAATTTAGTTCGGTCATGTTGAAAAGGCAATGGCATCGAAGCGCATACAGCCAGATTAAAAAAGGAATATTTTTCTTCTTTAAATATTTTTGTGGCAATGGCATCGAAGCATAAAGCCAAATTCTAAAGGGAAAAGCCTTGTTGAGCAAAAATTATGTTAACCCGCTGTTTTAAAATCTACAAAGAAATCTTTCTCATTTCGCATTTAATAATTTTATGATTAAGATTGTAAGATATGATTTATTATTAGTTTTCTATTGAATAGGAAGTAAAATATAAAAGTTTACTTTCCATTGTTTCATTATTAACGAACATAACTACGAGTACATACTTACAATTCTAATGGACGCTAAATTACAGAATTTTAGTTGACTTTTCTCTGTAAGTGTTATTTTATTCTGCGAAAAGTAAATACCCTATGTATTGGGCGTTTTTCCACTAGACAGCACGGCGACGATGCCGTGGGTCTGTTTTTCTGCTAGACGGCACGGCAACGACACGGCAACGTTCCGATAACGTCCACCTAGTTACACGCGCATGCTTCGTACGAATAGAAAACACATGCAGTTTGGCAGGCCGCCGGCAACGATACCGGTGGGAATCAATGCCGTGCCGTTGCCGTGCCGGCAAGTGGGAAAGCGTGAAATTGATTTTCATTATCTGTTCCACGGTACCTTCGGCAGTGCCATGCCGTCGCCGTTGCCGTCGCCGTGCCGTCTAGTCGAAAAGAAAGGCTTAGTTTAAAATATTGTGTTTTGTTATTCAAAATACCGTTAGTCAATTTCTTATTTGACGATTTACGACGTTTTGTTCCTACGGACGCCATAGCATGACCTGTGACATTCACCATATTATTATTTCTCGCACAAAATAGTTTTGACACTAAAAACAAACCGTTATTTTCAACAAAGCCAGCCAGCTGAATTTTATGTATGTATGTTATATTATAAACTAGCGACCCACCCCGGCTTCGCACGGAAATCATCAGTTTCTCTACTATATTATGCATGTATTATACATATAAACCTTCCTCTTGAATCACTCTATCCATTAAAAGAAACCGCATCAAAATCCGTTTCGTAGTTTTAAAGATTTATGCATACATAGGGATATAGGGATAGAGAAAGCGACTTTGTTTTATACTATGTTGTGATGCAAAAGTAACTCTGTCTGTCTGTTTGTTTGTTGCTCTTTCACGCCTAAACGGATCGGAACTGAACGGATATTGATGATATTTGGCATGATAACAAATGGTAGCCTAAGGACGGACATATGCTACTTTTAACGGCTAGAAAACCCTTCATTCCCATGGAAAAACTCACTTAAAGCGGGTGAAGCCGCGTGCATAAAGCTAGTCATAATATACATACCTACAATCACGCCTTTATCCCCAATGGGGTAGACAGAGCGCAAACGACCTAAACAAAGGTCGTTCCGCCACGTCTGACAAAATATTTCGAGGGTTATTTAAGATAAAATTGTTGGTATATTGCTGCAGTGACAGGTTGTCAGCGCATCGCCTAAATTACAATATACTGGAACCCTCGGATCCCTTAGATGGTTTTTGCAGCATGGCCGGCAGGAAAAGCAGCTGGCACATTCTATGTTTTTTCTTTCTCCCAGTCCAGCATGGAAGAACGAAGAAGAAATTATAATATATCATGTAGTAATGCGACCCAAGGGCTGTACATACAACTGCTGTACATGTACCAACACAACAAGATGCACAGAACTTGACGCAGGCACCTGCGCTTCCCGTGACAAATGAGCAGGACCTTAACGACGCCAGGGACGCATTCAGGTAACACCGCCCTTTATTTACCTTCTTCAATGAAAGAAAATGTGTTCTTCCATGCTGGCCTGGGAGCGAGAGAAAAACATAGAATGTGCCAGCTGCATTTCCTCCCGCGCATGCTGTAAAAACCAGCTAAGGGATCCAAGGGTTTCAGTAAATTGTAAATTAGGCGATGGGCTGACATCCTGTCACTACAGCAATTTACCTACAAATCTATCTTAAATAACCCTCAATACTTTGTCAGACGTGGCGGAACAACCTTTGTTTAGGTTGTTTACGCTCTGCCTACCCCATTAGGGATAAAGGCGTGATTATATGTATGTATGTATGAAAGGAAATGGATACCAACCGTTTTCTGCGGCCCTTCTTTATCGTATCTCGAACCTGCGTCTCTGGAATGCCGGTCCATTACTCTACCAACTGAGCTGCAGAATCGGTTGAGGGAGTGACGAATTAACATAGTATGTCTTATGTATACGTCATAGCGACGTTAGCGACATCTAGCCGTGTAGTTTAAGAACCTTAGGGGTCTGCGGACCTCAGTTCATGAGACCCTGCTGCTTTTGTAACCATTTTATATACATACTAGCGACCCGCCCCGGCTTCGCACGGAAATTATCAGTGTTTCTCTAGTATATTATGCATGTATTATACATTTAAACTTTTTTCTTGAATCACTCTATCCATTAAAAGAAACCGCATCAAAATCCGTTGCGTAGTTTTAAAGATTCATGCATACATAGGGATATAGGGACAGAGAAAGCGACTTTGTTTATACTATGTAGTGATGTTGTTGCGTTCCGTCCGGTAGAATAACTGCCCCCCAAACACCACCCATAGATACCTCTCTGCTCACCTGCATGTGACCACAAGGGTGGAAGTTATGGCGTTCACGGCGGACCGCTAAATCTTCCTTCGCGCCACTCGGCGGTCATTTTTGGCCCAAAGCTATTCGTTTCCGAATATTAATTCCCTGAAATGGGCCGGCGCTGTGAAAAGTTGGCAATTTGGCATACTTTAGGTTTAATTTTTAAATTGTGAGTTTGCGAGCGTTAAAACTAATGTTTTATAGCGTGGAAAGGAACGTTACATTATTCTTGACATAATAGCTGCACGCAATGTTTTGTCTCTGAAAAATGAAATATGTATACGAAAGTGTTTTGGTGAAATCAAATTAATAATAAAAAGGTACTCAAGATTAGGCTACATGGGTTACAGCTTCTCTTACAAAACGGGAGAAACGTAGAAAAAAATCGCGACACGCAAATAATTGTAATGAATTTCAAATTGAAATCTACGCCCGTAATTATAATTAGCTCTCAAGAGTAACAGCGAGTTTGAGTTTGTATCAGAAATGTCATTTCAGTACAAAACGGTCTGTCAAATCCACACTTAATATTGCTATTAATCTTGAGAACGCTTTATAAATACGAGCCTAGTCACTATAGTATTTCCAACTCAGTTTTATAATAAAGGTAAACAGAGTTTCATGTCTTTTAATCAAAGATCTTGTTTATAAAATAAGTGTTAGCTATTAGATATGACAACATAATGAAAAAGTAGTTTTAGTAACTTAACAAATTTGCCAACAAGTATAATTTATTTTTTAAAATAGGTACATGAAAATTTGATTACCTTTATTCTGAAACTGAGTTGAAAATACTATAGTAGAGATTTTTTTTTGTTTTAGCTATCTTTCACACCTTTCATACTCTCGGATCTCTTAACTCGCTTTCTTACGGTTTTGTCCTCACTACATAGTATAAAACAAAGTCGCTTTCTCTGTCCCTATATCCCTATGTATGCATAAATCTTTAAAACTACGCAACAGATTTTGATGCGGTTTCTTTTAATCGATAGAGTGATTCAAGAGGGAGGTTTATATGTATAATACATGCATAATATAGTAGAGAAACACTGAAAATTTCCGTGCGAAGCCGGGGCGGGTCGCTAGTATTATACTAAATTCAAACCTCCACATGAGCTTAACTATGAAAATCACGAGGAACTCACAAGAAATTCACTTCAAAATTAAGTTTAACCATTTCAGTGAAGTACATTTTGCATATTTGAATATTAAACACTTTAATTTCATAGAACTTTTATTCAGAGACGCGGCTTACTCTTATAACTACCTGATTACTGTTTTTGAGTTTTCCAACTCTAATAAAATGTTTTCCCGCGGAAATATTGTCGCCTGATCTATCATCTCCCTTGCCTTATCCCGTATCTTACGGGGTCGGCTACCTAATCTAGGTGATTGAACGAGGGTACTGGTTTTTACACAGAGCGACTGCCATCTGACCTCCGCTACCCAGAAGGGAAACCAGACCCAATCCTAGATTAGGTCAATTTACAAGCCACCAATGCTTAGCACTGACCTTTGACATGGCTTAACGACTAATATCTACGGTATTAAACGACATTAACCAACGGCTTAACGTGCCTCTGAAGCCCGGAAAAAGCGCCGAATAAACGTAACCGATAAACACATTGGTACGTGGTGGGATTCGAGCCACGACCTCCCCGCTCAGGAGGCAACGGCCCTATCCACTACACCATTGGGCTCTCTAAGCGCAGTCTTTCTATAAGCGCAGTCTACATGATAATAGGTCTTTGGTTGAGTTAAACTAAAGTGTTTTGCATACCGTCACCACTGCTGCACTGGTTCTATGCTGCAGCTCCTGGGTACGACAAATCTTTACATGAACGTGGCAAAAAAAGGAACTAAACAACGCCGCCATCTTGATATTTGACACATACGCCATTTTATGTTTCCATGCTGGCCTGGAAGCGAGAGAAAAACATAGAATGTGCCGGGCATGCTGTAAAAACCAGCTAAGGGAACCGAGGGTTACAGTATATTGTACTTTAGGCGATGGGCTGACAACCTGTCACTACAGCAACAACAACCTACAAATCTATCCATAATAACCCTCAAAACTATGACAGACGTGGCGGAACGACCTTTGTTTAGGTCGTTTACGTTTTGCCTACCCCATCAGGGAGAAAGACGTGACTATGTGTGTATGATTTTTCATTTCCGGAATGAAAATTGTTCAGTTTCATTGAGCGAGCAGCCCCTTCGAGATTTGCTGTCCCTTACACCTAGTATAGAACTATATTAATTATGTGATCCGGTATTAAAACTATTTCTTCTTCTTCTTAGCAAGTGGATTCTTGACTCGAACAACGACCCGAAGAACCATAGTGTCAGAGTTTTCAAACATGGTTTTGAGTATCGACCACTATCAAAGACACACCTGTACCTACGGCTAAACGTGCCCTCCGAAGCACGGATTCCTTTTACTTTTCGGACAATCAGGTGGTTCTGCCTGCAATGTCCTATTAAAACCAAACTAGGGAAAACCTCACAATGTCATCATCATCTCCCTCCCTAGCCTTATCCCGTATCTCACGGGGTCGGCTACCTAATCTAGGGGATTGAACGAGGGTACTGGTTTTTACACAGAGCGACTGCCATCTGACCTCCGCAACCCATAAGGGAAACCAGACCCAATCCTAGATTAGGTCAGAGTTTTCAAGCCGCCAATGCTTAGCACTGGCCTCTGATATGGCTTAACGACTAATATCTACGGTATATAACGATATTAACCGGGACCAACGGCTTAACGTGCCTTCCGAAGCACGGAAAAAGCGCCGAATAAACGTACATATGAAATTCGAAAACCGAAAATCACATTGGTACATGGTGGGATTCGAACCACGACCTCCCGCTTAGGAGGCAGCGGCCCTATCCACTACACCATCGGGCTCTCTTTGTCATAAACCTCAACCTCACAATGTCATATATGCCAATATATCAAATTTGTGTTCCTCCCTGGGAATAGAACCCAGGACTTCCGGATCGTATGCCCATGGCTATGGCCACTAGACCCCGCGGTCTGCCTCCGTAGGCAGTATTATTATAACCTACTAGTATTTGTGAATGACCTAAGCCCTAGTGTACAATCACCAGAATCCATATTGTCATACAGTGTGCTTACAGCCTTACAACTGCAGCGACAAGCGACTGGCGTTCTGCCAACAGTGTGCAGCCGGCCTTATGTCTTAGAGGTGAGTCACAGGTGTAGCTAGTAACTGTTATCTTGTAACAGGTACGTGGTAACGGTTACTCGTTTTTCTACATACATACATATAATCACGCCTTTATCCCGAATGGGGTAGGCAGAGCGTAAACGACCTTTGTTCAGGACGTTTACGCTCTGCCTACCCCATTACGGATAAAGGCGTGATTATATGTATGTATGTTTAAAGACCTTGTAGCGTCCAACCTCATTGGACGCAAACTTTTTTGTAAATATATTTTTCGCTACTGACAGATTGTCAAACTGTCATTCTTGTACAGACGCCGCAGCTTTTGTTACTTGGTTATTTCCTGCGATTTAGTTATAACAATATTTATATGTTTTATCCCATTGACCAACCTGTACATTCTGTAAATATACACCTGTAAATAGCACGCAGCAGTTTTACTTCACCACCATCAACCGCACGCCCTTCTCGCCAAAACCTAATGTGATAGCATAACTTGTAACTGACATTTAATACCAGTTACAAAATAACAGTTACTTCCTGCCACTCACTACGTTTGTAAACTTAGAGCCGTATATACTACTATTAATTTTCCGTATTCCCACCCCTATAGGCGCCAGTATAAGAAGGCCTACGGTGTATTAGTTTATGACGAGTATACTGGTACAGTATTGGGCCGTCAATATTGCACATCGTCCCTTGGACAGAGACATCGAGTTGTTCACTGCCCTGTGGTCTGAGCGATAGGCTCGCGGTCTGAAGTTCGTGGTTTCGATTTTGATTCCCATGGGGGATGACGGAGGAAACAAATTTGGTGTTTGTCTTATTCACAGAAGAGTAAAAGGCGTTGTGATTCTCAAATCTTTGTGTCTGTGTTTCAGAATGCATTCAACCCAAAACACTTCACAGTGAGAGTAAACAGGCATCTTCTGGGTGAGCTCGCTCCATCGTCGACTCCTTCTCAGTCGCTCCCGACCTAGACTGGAGTCAAGAGCAAGCTATTTTTTTTTAAATATCTTTTAATTACTTTGTGAGATTTTCATTTTGGGTGTTCATTTTGTATGGGAAAGTCTTTTTTTCATGTCCTGAAAGAATTTCCTGGTGAAATTTGTTCAGTGTCGTTCAATGAGCAACTTCTATCAGTTTGTGGATGCTGTCCCTTACACCCGGTATAACGCCTTACAATGCTGAAATTAGGCCATGTGTTATATTAACGGCCCCGTACTGTACACAGGCCGGTTTCCCAGCTAAATCACTAGGTTTTACGACTGAAACGGGCACTGTATGCGGAGTTTTCATAATTTAGCACTGTTTGTTTTGATTGCTTTTGAAGTGACTGCCTCCGTGGTCTAGCGGTCTGAGCCATGGGCTCTCGACCCGGGTTCGATTCCTGGCAGGGGACAATGACTTTGTATTTTTGTTTTGTTTTGCTAGTTTAGTTGGGACATTGCAGGCTGATCACCTGATTGTCCGAAAAGTAAGATGATCCATGCCGTCGGATGGGCATGTAAATAGTCGGTCCTGCGCCTGATTGCTCTCTGGTCGTGTCAGTCCATCTGTCCCATCAGAATAAGAGATTGAAGGAATAGAGAGTGCACTTGTGTATTGCACAAACATTTGGGAACTTTAAACTAGTCCTGCGCAGTTGGCCGATCTCTGAAAGATTGGCCGCCATCACTGAAAATCAGTAGGAGGACTATTCTGGAGTGAAATTATTTACTGGTAAAGTTTTTGAAACATTATCTCGTGGTTTTTTCCGTACTGGACTTGGAGATAGAAAAACATAGAATGTGCCAGCTGCATCTCTTCCTAGGCGTTCTGTAAAACCAGCTTAGGGATTCGAGGGATCCACTATTATCAGACATCTTGTCACTACAGCAATATATTCTTCAAAACTTGCCAGATGTGGTAAAAAAGGCCTTTTACTTTTCGTTTTACGCTCTGCCTAGCACGTAAGGAAGAAAAGCGTGATTTCAGCCAAGTATGTTTATTGTTTGTATGGTACAAATATTTCATAGTGACCTAATATGGAAACATAACGGCCTGGCCACGGTATGCCTTTCCTTTTAACTTGAAACAAAGCCATTTGGGTCAGCAGACACAAACAAGCGTTTATCTGTCTTTTGTTCGGATTTCCCATTTTAAAACTACCTGCATTCCGGTATTAAAATAGTGGTTTTAATTTGAAAACGGCTCCAAGGCTCATATTTATAGATATCAACATTTAGAGCAATATTAAATATGGATTTGACAGGACATTATGTACTGAACTGACATTTCTGATACGAACTCAAACTCGCTGTCAGTCTCGAGTGCTGATTATAATTACAGCCCTAAGTTTGTATACGGGATAATCACGCCTTTATCTCTAATGGGGTAGGCAAAGCATAAACAACCTAAACAAAGGTCGTTCCGCCACAACTGACAAAATTTTGAGTGTTATTTAATTATATATTTGTAGGTATATTGCTGTAAGGTTGTCAACCCATCGCCTAAATTGCAATATACTGAAACCCTCAGATCCTTCCATGCTGGACTGGGAGAGATAGAAAAACATAGAATGTTCCAGCTGCCCTTCCTCCCGGGCATGCTGTAGAAGTCAGCGAAAGGAACTTGAGGGTTACAGTGTATTGTAATTTAGGCGATGGGCTGACAACCTGTTACTATAGCAATAAATATTACAATCTAAAATTGCCCTAAATTTTTGTCAGACGTGGCGAAAGCGCCTTTTACGAGGCGTTTAACGCTCTGCCTACCCCGTAAGGGATAAAGGCGTAATTTTATGTATGTATGTATGACAAAGCACGTTTTTCAGTTTTCTTTCTAGTCTGTGACAGAAAATGACAGGTAACGATTTTAGTCAAGATATTGTGATTTTGTGCGCATACGAATTGGCCATATTATAAGCTATTTTGAAATTATAGGAATTTTTCCTTTCTATACAGGGTGTAACGGACAGAGTATCAGTTTGCGGGACGCTGTCCCTTACACCATTACATGTTTTATTACAAAATTTATAGTACAATATACAATAAAGAAAATATTATAGTTAAGTTAAATGTTTCGGTAATTTTAAGATGTAATATAAACTATAAATATATATAATATAAATTTCTTCCATGCTGGCCTGGGAGCGAGAGAAAAACATAGAATGTGCCAGCTGCATTTCCTCCCGGGTATGCTGTAAAAACCAGCTAAGGGATCCGAGGGTTTCAGTATATTCTAATTTAGGCGATGGGCTGACAACCTGTCACTACAGCAATATACTTACAAATCTATCTTAAATAACCCTCAAAACTTTGTCAGACGTGGCGGAACGACCTTTGTTTAGGTCGTTTACGCTCTGCCTACCCCATTAGGGATAAAGGCGTGATTATATGTATGTATGTATGTATGAAACCCTCAGATCCCTAAGCTGGACTTCACAGCATGCCCGGGAGGAAATGTAGCTGGCACATACTATGTTTTTCTCTCGCTTCCAGTCCAGCAAGGAATATGTATGTATGGATTCACTACATAGTATAAAACGAAGTCGCTTTCTCTGTCCCTGTATCCCTATGTATGCTTAGATCTTTAAAACTACGCAACGGATTTTGATGCGGTTTCTTTTAATGGATAGAGTGATTCAAGAGGAAGGTTTATATGTATAATACATGCATCATATAGTAGAGAAACACTGATGATTTCCGTGCGAAGCCGGGGCGGGTCGCTAGTTATGTATACTTCAGTCAGACACGACTCTGAAATAAACATGTTTCGCCAGTTGCAGAAATTAATTGACATTTTGTTTATCTAGGTCATTCAGTCAACTAAATAAACGCCATCCGTTTCTTTAGTATAAACGTTTTCATACAAACAAATAAACACGCGTATCCCTTGCCGCAAAGCAGAATATCAAAGGCAGATTCCAAAACTAGAAATAGATACTAATTCTAGTAATTTTTGCCTGAACGGATTTATTTATAGCTATTCCTAATTTAATTCCCGTAATTATAAACAGTACTTGAGACTGACAGCTAGTTTGAGTTCGTATCAGAAACGTCATTTCAGTACAATGTGGCTTGTCAAATCCATACTTAATATTGATCTCAATCCTGAGATTGCTTTATAATATTCAGCCTAGTTTCTTCCGCGCTGGACTGGGAGCGAAAGAGAAACATAGAATGTGCCAGCTGCATTTCCTCCCGGGGATGCTGTAAGCAGCTAAGGGATCCGAGGTATAAAGTATATTGCAATTTAGGCGATGGGCTTAAGACTGTCACTACAGCAATATACCTTCAAATCTATCTTAAATAACCCTCAAAACTTTGTCAGACGTGGCGGAACGACCTTTGTTTAGGTCATCTACAGATAAAGGCGTGATTATATTCTGAGGTACGATAAATGTTAAAGATAAATCGAGCTAAATCTGCACAGATCTAGAACAGTAAAATAGATAGGAATTTGATAAATTCTGTGTAATTTATTAGCTGAGCTTTCGTAGTGAAAGAGTTGCCAAAGATATTAATCTAAAGTAATACCGAATATTCGTACATATTACTATAATCACGTATTAAATCCTTGAGGAGCTAGGCAGTACGTCAACGGCTTCATTAGAAGCCTTAATTGCATTGCATCAAAACCCTCAGATTTATCTTCTATTGAAAGAATTTCTGTATGAAAGTTGTTCAGTTTCGTCGACGGAGCGAATACCTTACAAGGGGTGTAAGGGACAGTTTCCCGCAAACTGATAGGGGTTGTTCAGTCAACGAAACTAAACAATTTCCAACAGGAAATTCTTTCAGGAGATGAAAAGAGAATTTGACCCATACAAAATGCCCACCTCAATTTGTATGGAAAACAATTTATTTTTTCACTTCCTGAAAACGCTTGTTGTAAGTTGTTCAGTTTCGTTGATTGAGCAACCCCTATTCGATGTAGCGGGACGCTGTCCCTTACGCCCCGTATATAAGATAGTGTGTCTGTAAGTGTGTAAATTTTTATTTTATTTATTTGTGTGTGTTTATAGTTCAACTTCCAGTAGTGGGATGGTGCAATTAATGTTGTGGGAGTAAATCATATTTACATGTGTACAGGGTTGCTGCTTGACGAAAAATACATTTATAGTAATTACTTTTACATATACATACGTACATATAATCCCGCCTTTATCCCTTATGGGGTAGGCAGAGCGTAAACGACCTTATCGTTCCGCCACGTCTGACAAAGATTTGAGGGTTAATTAAGATTTGTAGGTATACTGTTGTAGTGACAGGTTGTCAGCCCATCGCATAAATTGCAATATACTAAGACCCTCGGGTCCCTGAGCTGGTTTTTACAGCATGCCCGGGAGGTGCGTTTCTATGTTTCTCATTCGCTCCCAGTCCAGCATGAAAGAACTTTTACATACACAGGTTATTAATTTAACTAGTGTGTCCCGGGCATTGCTGTTTTTACAGCACGGTGACGGTACCGTCACGATGCGGTGGCTCGATCCATTGCCGTGCCGTTACCGTGTCGTTTTCGTGCCGTTGCCGTGCCGTTACCTTGTTTCATACTTTTCAGTAGTCGGGTTTTAGTTTTTAAACTATTTTTTTATAGAGACTTATTTATAACTTTGACGAATTTTCCTTTCTTTAAAGAGTTTAAAAAAATTAAAAAATATTCTAAAAGGTCGTAAGTCACAAAGTAAAGACGCATGTAACTTTTGTCTTTGCTCAGAACAATCTCAGATAAAAAAGAATACATCAAGTAAACGTCAACAGTATCTTTTTTATGCATTCATGGATATTAGGCAAATGATATTTTGAGATAAATCCGTGACCGAACCAAAAGTACTTTAGAAAAAAAAAGTACTCAATAAATATTATATTAAAAAATACGAAAAAATATGTACTATGTTATGCATCAAAAACAAAATCATCGAAACTGTGTATTTATTTCAGTACCTAATGAAATAAATACACAGTTTCGATGATTTTCCTGAAAACGCTTGTTATAAGTTGTAACTTGTTGTTCAGTTTCGTTGATTGAGCAACCCCTATTCGATGTAGCGGGACGCTGTCCCTTACGCCCCGTATATAAGATAGTGTGTCTGTAAGTGTGTAAACTTGTATTTTATTTATGTGTGTGTGTTTATAGTTCAACTTCCAGTAGTGGGATGGTGCAATTAATGTTGTGCCAGCTGCATTTCCTCCCGGGCATGCTGTAAAAATCAGCTAAGGGATCCGAGGGTATCTGTATATTGCAATTTAGGCGAGAGGCTGACAACCTGTCACTAAAGCAATAAACCTACAAATCTATCTTACCCTCAAAACTTTGTCAGACGTGGCGGAACGGCCTTTTTTATGTCGTTTACGCTCTGCCTACCCCATAGGGATAAAGGCGTGATGATATGTATGTAGGAACAAATGATAGGTCTCCACGAAATCTACGTTACGCATGCATACATACATACATACATATAATCACGCCTTTATCCCTAATGGGGTAGGCAGAGCATAAACGCCTAAACAAAGGTCGTTCCGCCACGTCTGACAAGGTTTGAGGGTTATTCAAGATGGATTTGTACGTATATTGCTGTAGTGACAGGTTGTCAGCCCATCGCCTACATAGCAATATACTGAAACTCTCGGATCCCTTAGCTGACTTTTACAACATGCCCGGGAGGAAATGCAGCTGGCACATTCTAAGTTTTTCTCTCGCTCCCAGGCCAGCATGGAGTTACGCATGACAGCTGTCAAACTTGAAACGGCCATATCTCGGAACGAAACGAACACTATTACCTACTCGTAAGTTTGAAATAGAGCCTTCTTCTTAGCGAGTGGATTCTCGACTCGAACAACGACCCGATAAACCCTGGTGTTAGAGTTTTCAAACCGCCTAGTTCACAGCTATTAGGCCTCTGACAAGGTTTCAGTCACGACCGCTATCGAAGAAAATAGAGTGAAACGTAACTTTATGTTTTTTGCTTCTGAAAAAAGTTTTGTAGTTGACAATCACAATCAATCGTTTTTTTTCCTATTACACTTTCTAAATCTGCGCGCTAAATAGTGTCGGTTATAGCATAATACAGGGTGTTAAAATAGTACTGCTTTTAAATGATAGTGATAACAAACAACTTAGTTAAAAAAATTAGCTTAAAATAAAATAATCCTTTGTCCATACGAAAATTCAGTAAAGGAACTTTTGAATGAATTTGAATGAAATTAATGAATTTCAAATTGGAACTAGGTAGACGTTGCCGTGTCGTTGTCGTGCTGTCTAGTGGGAAAACGCCTAATTACAAGTAATACTACCATGCTGGACTGGGAGCGAGAGAAAAACATAGAATGTGCCAGCTGCATTTCCTCCCGGGCATGCTGTAAAAACATTTAAGGGATCTGAGGATTTCTGTACATTACAACTTAGGCGATTGGCTAACAACCTGTCCCTACAGCAATATACCTACATATCTTTCTTAAATATATCAAAACTTTTTCAGTCGTGACGGAACGACCATCGTTTAGGTCGTTTACGCTTTACCTACCCCATTAGGGATAAAGGCGTGATTATATGTATGTATATATTTAAAAATAAATCATTTTTTTCCGCATTAAAATATAATACTTTTTTTCCTAGTGGCAACCCTATCCTTGAACCCGTAAATCTGAGTGACGAGTGATGAGGACGAACGAGACAGACGGATTTAGACCACTATGTCGGAGTCAGATTAGTTGAATCAAATATTTCTCATGGCTAGGTCAGAGATTCAAGAGAGCCCGATAGTATAGTGGATAGGGCCGCTGCCTCCTGAGCGGGGAGGTCGTAGTTCGAATCCCACCACGTACCCATGTGCTTTTAGGTTTTTTAATTTCATATGTACGGATATTCGTATTTTTTTCCGTGCTTCGGAAGGAATTTCCGAATAAATTCCTAATGTTTTCATAAAATTCTTCATTCTATACTTCATTATCTACTTAGCCTTATGCCGTATCTCGCGGGGTCGGCTACCTAATCTAGGGGGATTGAACGAGGGTACTGGTTTTTACACAGAACGACTGCCACCCTAAAGGGAAACCAGACCAAATCCTAGATTAGGTCAGAGTTTTTAAGCCGCCAATGCTTAGCACTGGCCTCTGATATGGCTTAACGACTAATATCTACGGTATTAAACGATATTAACTGGGACCAACGGCTTAACGTGCCTTCCGAAGCACGGAAAATGCTAAATAAACGTACATATGAAATTTGAAAACCGAAAAACACAATGGTGGTGGTGGTGGGATTCGAACCACGACCTCCCCGCTCAGGAGGCAGCGGCCCTATCTACTACACCATCGGGCTCATGTAATTACTAGCTCTAAATACAAACTGAAACCTAGAAAAGCCTACGCGGCCATTGGGCAGTTTTTGACTAGACGGCACGGCGACGGCAACGGCGATGGCACGGCACCGAGGAATAAATTAATTACGGTAATTGGAATGGAATATGAATTGTTTGTATTTTTAAATATGTTAGATAATTTAGTTTGTTTAAGTTTTTAAGATATTAGTTAATAGAGGATTGTGCAGCACCAAGACAAACCGATACCTTGTTTTATGGTGCTAAGCTGTATAAGTTTATGTTTGTCTGTATGTTATGATTAATAAATAAATAATCTATGAAAAGCAACGAAATTATATGACACGCATTTCAACTTGCCGGCACGGCATTGATTCCCACCGATACCGTCGCCGGCCTGCCAAACGGCATATGTTTTTTATATTCATACCAAGCAATCGCGTGTGTGTGCGCTCAAATTGGAACTAGGTGCACATTATCGGGCCGTTGCCGTGCCGTCTAGTGGACAAACAGAGCCACAGCATCGTGACGGCACCGTCGCCGTGTTGTCTAGTAAAAAAACAGAGCCACGGCATCGTGACGGCACCGTCGCCGTGTTGTCTAGTGAAAAAACAGAGCCATGGCATCGTGACGGCACCGTCGCCGTGTTGTCTACACCACTCAAGACTTTCTGACTAAAACCTGCACTTGTGCTGAGTAGTGTTCTTCTGTCACAATAGAGCCATCGAAGCGATCAAAGCCAGCAATATCCAGGCTTAGTGCACTCTGACGACTGTTTTCCGTACGAAGTCGCGCCTTTATTCCTAATGGGGTTGATAGTGGGTTAACTCCCACCGGATCGCTTCGCCTTGCTTTATCGATAACACTCGCAGTGTATAGGTTTGACAATCCTAAGGGTTAGAGGTACCTTACGGAGCAGACGGAGGGTCAAGGGCCAATCAAATGTTGTCAAGCTATGACGACAGAAATATTCTTATTACCTTTGTTTAAAAATCAATATCTGTTTTTTTTAAAGGGTTTTGAAGTCAAGTAACAGTTATAATTTTCCAATCAGATATACCAAAGTGCAAATACTTCTGCTCCGCAGCAGCAATCCACGTGTTTCGACTTTAAATCCCTCAGGCTCAGATATTTGATCAATATACCTACATACATATAATCACACCTTTATCCCTAATGGGGTAGACAGATCGTAAACGACCTAAACAATAGTCGTTTCGCCACGTCTGAAAATTTGAGGGTTTTTAAGATAGAGATTGTCGTCCCATCGCCTAAATTGCAATATGCTGAAACCCTCGGATCCCTTAGCTGATTTTAACAGCATGCCCGGGAGGAAATGCAGCTGGCACATTTTATGCTTTTCTTTCTCTCCCAGTCCAGCATGGAAGAAATCTTTGATGTACCTTACAGCACAGAATATATAATAGTACTAAAGTATTTCCAACTCAGTTTTAGAATAAAGGTAAACAAAGTTTCATTTATTTTTATTCAATAACACATTTCAAAAATAAATAAAACGTGTTGGCAAATAAGTTAAAATTACTAAAACTACTATTTCAATATGTTGTCATATCTAATAGCTACAGCTTATTTTAGATACAAGTACTTCGATTAAAAGACATGAAACTTTGTTCACCCTTATTCTAAAACTGAATTGAAAATACTATAGGGGCAGAGTCTAAAGTGCCAGCTTTTCTCAAGGTAAAACCGGTACCAATCGATAGATGTCGCTAGCAACTCTCGTGTTGAACGAACAATAGGCTCACCGGAACGAAACCACTCCAGGATAGGGATGCAAAATTACGTAATTTTACCGAATACGCTGGTAAAATACATACATATTCACGCCTTTATCCTTAATGGGGTAGGCAGAGCGTAAACGACCTAAACAAAGGCCGTTCCCCCACGTCTGACAAAGTTTTGAGGGTTAATTAAGATTGATTTGTAGGTATATGCTGTAGTGGATATGTTGTCAGCCCATCGCCTTAAGTACAATATACTGAAACTCTCGGATCCCCTAGCTGGATTTAGAGCATGCCCGGGAGGAAATGCAGCTGGCACATTTTATGTTCTCGCTCCCAGGTCAGAAGAAAATTCGGTAAAATAGGCGTATTTTACGATCATTTATATAAATTACGGTAAAATTACCGGTAACTGACGAAGATTTAACAGGAACTTTTATGTAACTCAAAAAGATTCGAGAGTTACAGTGTATTTAAGATATGGGCTGACAACCTGTCACTATAGTGATATACATTTCAATCTAAAATTGCCCTCAATATTTTTCAAGACTCGTTAGAAACGTCTTTTACAATGCGTTTTACGCTCTGCACACGAGATAAAGGCATGGCTCGGTACGTATGGTTGTCTGAAAACACACTGCTGCTGCCTCATGTTTCGTGTAGTACGTTTTTACCGAATCTTACCGTAATTATACACGGTATATTTAGTTTTTTTACTACCAAGCTGGACTGAGAGCGAAAGAAAAACATAGAATGTACCAGCTGCATTTCCTCCCGGGCATGCTGTAAAAGTCAGCTAAGGGATTCGGGTGTTTCAGTTTATTGCAATGTAGGCGATGGGCCGACAACCTGTCACTACAGCAATATGCCTACAAATCTATCTTAAACAACCCTCAAAACTTTGCCAGACGTGGTGGAACGACCTTTGTTTAGGCCCCAGGGATAAAAACGTGATTATATGAATGTATGTATATTTAGTTTGTTACCGTATTTTACCGTGGTAATTTTACCGCTGTACATCCCTACTCCCGGATCAATCCCACTCACTCTGAGAGGTTATCAGCACAATATCAAGGTTTTAAGCTGAGGTTTTAAAGCATAGTGCCTTTCTTGTGACGGAATGGATTGTCGCTTAGAGATGAAAAGTCGCGAAGAGTTTTTTTTTCTGAATTTCCTGTACTCTAAAAAGACAGGAATAATTACGTCTTACCATACCAGCTTGTTTGTAAGGGACAGAGTTCAGCGTCAGCGAAAAGCCAAACTTTGCTTTTCCATACAAATTGTCTGATCGAGGTGGACATTTTGTATGGAAAAGCAAATTATTATTCTCACTGCCTGAAAGAATTTCTGGGTGGAAGTTGTTCTGTGTCCTTGACCGAGCAACCGTTCAGTTTGCGGGACGCTGTCCCTTACTCCCGGTAGCCAGGTACAAACCTGCAAAAACGGGCATCCGCACGAAATTCAAATATGTAAAGAAATGTGCAAAAACATAGAATGTGCCAGCTGCATTTCCTCCCGGGCATGCTGTAAAATCCAGCTAAGGGATCCGAGGGTTTCAGTATATTATAATTTAGGCGATGGGCTGACAACCTGTCACTACAGCAATATACCTATAATTCTTTCTTAAATAACCCTCAAAACTTTGCCAGTCATGGCGGGACGACCTTCGTTTAGGTCGTTTACGCTCTGCCTACCCCATTAGGGATAAAGGCGTGAATATATGTATGTATGTATGTTTAAAAATGTCTTAGACAGACAGATTATGCGATGCGACACCATTCTTACATGAAAATTTAATGTTTCCTCGTATTTTATGTGTTAGAAGTAATAATTTGTTGGTAAGACAACAATTATTTTTATGACAATTGCTTCCAAGAACATGTGACAAAAGTAATAAATATAATTGCAAAGATTTTCCCAGATATTTACTATTATTTCAATTCTATTGCCTGACCCGTCACCTTAGGGGATAGTAATTTTTAAAATTGTCATTGTTCAACTAAATGCTAACTGTGTGCCTCCGTGGTCTAGTGGCTAGTGCCATGGACTCCTGATCCGGAGGTCCTGGATTCGATTCGCAGGGAAACACAAAGTTGATATTTGAAAATTTATCGCTTTGTGAATTTTCCCCAGATTGGTTAGGACATTGCAGGCTGAATCACCTGATTGTCCGAAAAGAAAAAGATTTCGTGCTTCGGAGGGCACGTTAAGCCGTCGGTCCCGGTTGCTGTCTTTCTTCTTCTTCTTTGCGTCGTTACTCAAACCATGTCAGAGGTCTGATAGTTGTGCTACTAGGCGGTTTAAAAACTCTGACACCAGGGTTCATCGGGTCGATAGACTCGATACCCACTCAATAGAAGAAGAAGAAGACTAAATGCTTACGCAATTTCATCAAAATAGCAAAAATACTTTAGGAACACTTTGACTTATAAAGTCATCATCTCCCTAGCCTTATCCCGTATATTAAAGGTCTGATACCTAATCTAGGTACTGGTTTTTACACAGACTGCCATCTGACCTCCGCAAACCAGATCAAATCCTAGATTAGGTCAGAGTTTTCAAGCCGCCAATGCTTAGCACTAGACTCTGACATGGCTTAACGACTAATATCTAGGGTATTAAACGATATTAACCAGGACTAACGGCTGAACGTGCCTTCCGAAGCACGGAAAAGCGCTGAATAAAAGTACATATGAAATTCAAAAATCGAAAAACACATCGGTATGTAGTGTGGGATTCGAACCACGACCTCCCGCTCAGGAGGTAGCGGCCCTATCCACTACACCATCGGGCTTATCACATACATACATAAAATCACGCCTTTTTCCCTAATGGGGTAGGCAGAGCAAAAACGACCTAAACAAAGGACGTTCCACCACGTCTGACAAAGTTTTAAGGGTTACATACAGATTACTACAGAGTAAGCATCTGATTATGATGTACTATATTGCTATAGTGACAGGTTGTCAGCCCATCGCCTAAAATTGCAATACACCCTCGAATCCCTTAGCTGGCTTATACAGCATGCCCGGGAGGAAATGCAGCTGGCACATTCTATGTTTTTCTATCACTCCCAGTCCAGCATGGAAGCAATCACTGACACTTTGATTTATAAACTGAGCAACCCCTATCAGTTTGCGGGACGCTGTCCCTTACACCTCGTGTATTTTAAAACCAAAATCCAGCTATAAATTCTACCGACTTCAAAAGATAATGATCGAGACATAAAAAATATTTATAGATCGTGATTTATTTATCGATTGCGTCGATTTCCTTCGTGGATCGATAATCTAATTTTATAGATCATTGATCTTTACTTGCTGCGCTATAATTGGACGGCTGTGATTGTATGTCTGTCTCTTTCGTGCTCATAATGAATAAAAAAAACGAAAATAAATTTTGTTTTCAGTGCTGATTTGATCGTAGACAAAACTTAACTTATTGAGTCTAGCCACTTAAAACATTAAACAAGAGACTTCCATGCTGGACTGGGATCGAGAGAAAAACATAGAATGTGCCAGCTGCAGTTCCTTCCGGGCTTGCTGTAAAAACCGGCTAAGGCATCCGAGGGTTGCAGTATATTGTGATTTGTTCGATGGGCTGACAATCTGTCACTACAGCAATGTACCTACAAAACTAACATAAATAACCCTCAAAACTGTCAAACGTGGCGGAACGACCTTTGTTCAGAAGCCATATTTTTGAATCACTCGGATTGTAATTCGCATACGAAAGAGCAACATTCGCATGGCATTTTGTATGGAAATCGCATGCTTATTTCGTTTGCGAATTCGCGTTTCGTTCCGTATGCGAATTCCGTTTCGAGTGATTCCAAAATAGGACTCCAGGTCGTTTACGCTCTGTCTACCCTATTAGGGATAAAGGCGTGATCATATCTATGTATGATAGACGCACTAGTCATTCGGTCTACTTAGTCTATGTACTAGCGTAGGAGATAGGTTTATTTTGTCACGCTCAGTAAACAAAATCATAATGATTGCATATTATTATAAAAACATTTATTTTTATAGATCACAGAACAATTCATAAAACAAACATACATACATACATATAATCACGCCTTTATCCCTAATGGGCTAGGCAGAGCGTAAACGACCTAAACAAAGGTCGTTCCGCCACGTCTGACAAAGTTTTGAGAGTTATTTAAGATATATTTGTAGGTATATTGCTGTAGTGACAGGTTGTCAGTCTATGTTCCAAAGATGGTTAGGTACTGTTCCGAGCACGGATGTATTTCTATCACAAGATATGACTCCAAAAGGAACTTTTTTAGATTACCAAGTCATGAGAGACGGTAAGTAACTTCATACAAAATATGCTGCTTAAAATTACTTCCATGCTGGACTGGGAGAGATAGAAAAACATAGAATGTTCCAGCTGCCCTTCGTCCCGGGCATGCTGTTGAAGTCAGCAAAAGGGACTCAAGGGTTACAGTGTATTGTAATTTAGGCGATGGGCTGACAACCTGTCACTATAGCAATACATATTACAATCTAAAATTGCCCTCAATTTTTGTCAGACGTGGCGAAAGCGCTTTTTACGAGGCGTTAAACGCTCTGCCTACCCCGTAAGGGATAAAGGCGTGATTTATGTATGTATGTACAAAATATGCAACCTAACCTATGCCAGTATCAAATAGCTGAGCTTTTGTCTGTGTTACCCATTTTAATGCCAAGTTAGTTTATCATGTTTGTACTTTATATAAAAGTGAACCAAATAAATAACATTAAAAAAATAAAAAACCTATTCTACCTATTCAATTACAGTGAACTACTTTAAAACGTTGTTTTATTTAAGAACCAGATTAATCAAGTGATGATTATGACCGGTATAACAAAATTTGTCAACCCTTATAACACGCACACAAACACATGCCAAGTGCAACATGCCGTCTGTCGATGTATGACCAAAATTATATTGTAGTTAGAAGTGTCCGCGCTGTGGTCAAAGTTTATTTAACAATTTATTGTACACAATAAATATCATAAACACAGGACATAAAAAAACAAAGACACAACAGGCACTGCTTATTACTAAAAAGAAATTTCTTACAGCAGACCTACAGAAGAAAGCAATTGACAGCGCTAGCTAAGAATTAGGGTAATGGGCGTCTATAATACGCTATTTGCCTACTAGTCAAATCAGCAACTTTTTATGAAATGTCAAAAACGCTTTTTTGTATGAAAATAGTGGATCATGACGTCACTTGTCAGTAAATATTGATTACTCAAATACATACATACATATAATCACGCCTTTATCCCTAATGGGGTAGGCAGAGCGTAAACGACCTAAACAAAGGTCGTTCCGCCAAGTCTGACAAAGTTTTGAAGGTTATTTATGATAGATTTGTATGTATATTGCTGTAGTGACAGGTTGTCAGCCCATCGCCTAAAATGCAACATACTAAAACCCTCGGATCCCTTAGCTGGTTTTTACAGCATGCCCGGGAGGAAATGCAGCTGGCACATTCTATGTTTTTCTCTCGCTCCCAGTCCAACATGGAAGAAAAAATCTCAAATCACTCAAATCAATAACTTATATACCAGGTGTAAGGGACAGCATCCCGCAAACTGATATGGGTGGCTTAGTCAACGACACTGAACAACTATTAGCAGGACTTTTTATCAGGAAGTCAAAAACGATGGCTTTTCCATACAAAATGTTCACCTCAGACAATTTGTATGGAAAAGACAATGTGTCAACCGCTATCAGTTTGTGGGACGCTGTCCCTTACGCCCAGTATTTTTAACTCGATTATTAAATCTAAATGTGCATTTTTTTAAATAATGAATGAGATTCACAGTATTTTTTGCCATCAGTTTTAAGTATAAACGTACATTGATTTTTTGTAGACACCCAGTCAAAATACCTATCTTCTCCTCCGTTTCAAAGGCTTTTTACATTACGGCCTCAATAGTCGTCCAAGCCTCATGATTTTGATTTGGAGTTTAAAGGTTACAGGTTCAAAGTATGAAGTTTTACTTACGTTTACTTTGTTGACTACGCTATGTCCGATAAAAGTTGGGGTTTAATCCTTACCTGAAAATAAAAGAAAAAATTACAATGGTTTACAAAATTGTAATATATCAGCTATAACATGTAATAAACTTAAATACACACACACACACACATATAATTACCCATTTATCCCTAATGGGGTAGGCAGAGCGTGAACAACGAAGATCGTTCTGCCACGACTGACAAAGTTTATGAAGGTTATTTTAGATAGATTTGTAGGTATATTGATATAGTGACATGTTGTTAGTCTAAATAACAATATAATGAAACCTTCGGATCCCTTAGCGGGTTTTTACAGCATGCCCGAGAGGAAATACAGCCGGCTCAATCTATGTTTTTCTCTCGCTCCCAGGCCAGAATGGAATAAAGTTCCAAAACATAAAGATGGAGTAAATAAATAACAGTCAAGAAAATTGGAAGGAAATACTTACACAAAATATTTCCCGAAACTATCTTCCCTCGTAAAATTAAACTATAAATTCCTCCAACTATTCGCGATATGACAGGCACCGGAAGCCGCCATTTTGGATCGTAGCGGAAAAGGAAGCTCCACTACACTATCTCCTGGCAGCGACATCTAGCGGCCTCTAGTGGTACTTGTAGATGTTGAGAGATGCTTGACCTCTCTCTCTGAAGCTTTTTATTTTTTATCTTCGGTTTTTTGTTCGAAATATGAAATGGGGGCGGAAAAAAGATGGCTGAATTCTTCTTTTTGTACGAACGATTGTTATTGTGAAACTAAGTACCTACTGCGGTATTGCCTGACTTTGATACAAACAGAAAGTCACGTCTTTAACCATTAAGTCCCAACATATTGGTAAGGCGTTGATTTTCAATTTCTTATTCAAGAAAGTGGCTAGACTCGTTTAGAAATGTGTTATGCAGACTTCAGTCTATCTTTTACGATAGGTAATCGAATGGCTACTTGTTACATTCTGCATATAATAGATAAATAGGCACAATAGAGGTATACAAACCGAAAAAACTTGTGTACGTAGTGGGTAAAGATTTTTACTATCGACAACAATCACAAATACTCCCAAGCTGGCCTGAGAGTGAGAGAAAAACATAGAATGTGCCAGCTGCAGTTCCTGCCGGGGTTGCTGTAAAAACCAGCTAAGGCTTCCGAGAGTTTGAGTACATTGTAATTTAGGCGATGGGCTGACAACCTGTCACTACAGCATTATATCTATCTTAAATAACCCTCAAAACATTGTCAGACGTGGCGAAACGACCTTTGTTTAGGTAGTTTACGCTCTGCCTACCCCATTAGGGATAAAGGCGTGATTATATGTATGTATGTATGTATCTATCTTAAATAACCCTCAAAATGTAGTCAGACGTGGCGGAACGACCTTGGTCGTTTACGCTCTGCTTACGCCATTAGGGATAAAGGCATGATTATATGTATGTATGTAACGGTTATAAAAGGTCAAAGTTATTCATTATACCATATATTCCCGTAGGAAAACGTATTACCGAGGTAAACTCAATCAGACCAGTGGAAACAGCTAATAGAAAGTGCGCGAAACTCCATTATAGCACTGAATTAGGTCTAGGTAGGTCCCAGCTCGCGGTCTAGAATCTAGACTAGTTCCAGTCAGACCGGTTAGGCAGGCTGCCCTTTCTCTACCTTTGTTACAACGACATAGCTTTAAATGAATACATATAAATCACGCCTTTACCCCTAATGGGGTAAGCAGAGCGTAAACGAACTAAACATAGGTCGTTCCACCACATCTGACAAAGTTTTGAGGGTTATTTAAGATAGGTATTGCTGAAGTGACAGGTTGTCAGCCCATCGCTGAAACGTACATACATATAATCACGCGTTTATCCCTAATGGGGTAGGCAGAGCGTAAACGACCTAAACAAAGGTCGTTCCGCCACGTCTGACAAAGTTTGGAGGGTTATTTAAGATAGATTTATAGGTATACTGCTATAGTGACAGGTTGTCAGCCCATCGCTGAAACAATGTACTGAAACCTCGGATCCCTAAGCTGGTTTTTACAGCATGCCCGGGAAGAAATCCAGCTGGCATATTCTATGTTTTTCTCACGCACCCAGGCCAGCATAGAAGTCCAAATTTTGTCCAATAAATCCTTTTATTTCGTAAGCGTTCCTCATGTTTTAAATGCGGCCACTTCCATGCTGGACTGGGAGCGAGAGAAAAACATAGAATGTGCCAGCTGCATTTCCTCCCGGGCATGCTGTAAAAACCAGCTCAGGGATCCGAGGGTTTCAGTATATTGTAATTTGGGCGATGGGCTGACAACCTGTCACTACAGCAATATACCTAGAATTCTATCTTAAATAACCCTCAAAACTTTGTCAGACGTGGCGAGACACCTTTGTTTAGGTCGTTTACGCTCTGCCTACCCCATTGGGGATACAGGCGTGAATATATGTATGTATGTATATATGTATGTTTTAAATGCGGCAATGCGCAAACCGTGTCATGCCAAAAAATGAATGTGAAAGGTAGTTATTATTTTGTCCGAGAAACTGTTCTAGATTTTAGTCATTCGTCTTACTTCATCTAACTAATCAGTTAAGGGATCCCAGGGTTTTAGTATATTGCAGAGAGAGAGATTTTAAAAACTCTGACACCAGGGTTCATCGGGTCTATAGACTCGATACCCACTCGAAAGAAGAAGAGTCTATTGCAATTTAAGTGATGGGCTAACAACCTGTCAGTATAGCAATATACCTACAAATCTATCTTAAATATGCCTCAACACTTTGTCAGACGTGGCGAAACGACCTTTGTTTAGGTCGTTTATTCTGGGTCGTTTTTTCGTTCTGCATTTAGAAATTAGAAACAGTTAAGAAAGTGCAGCGGTAACTAATGCGCACTTTTCACACCCCCATAACTAGTGTAACAACGTCATTTAATAAATGTGCATTATAGCGTCGATTCTCGCGACATAATCCTTTCTTCAATGCTGACTTCTAATGTGCCAGTTGCATTCCCTCCCGGGCATGCTGTAAAAACCAGCTAAGGGTTCCAAGTGTTTCAGTATATTGCAATTTAGGCGATGCGCCGACAACCTGTCACTACAGCAATATACCTACAGATCTATCTTAATTAACCCTCAAAACTTTGTCAGACGTGGCTGAACGACCTTTGTTTAGGTCGTTTACGCTCTGCCTACCCCATTAGGGATAAAGTCGTGACTATTTGTATGTATTATGAAATCTAAATGTGCATTATTTTTGTTAAATGATGAATCAGATCGACAGTATTTAACCAAACGTATTGAATTCTGCCAACCACACATCGTTCCGCCACGTCTGACAAATCTTTGAGGGTTATTTATGATAGATTTGTAGTTATATTGCTGTAATGACAGGTTGTCAGCCCATCGCCTAAATTGCCAACCACATAATGGATAAAGCCGTGATTTATGTATGCAACACAATCAAGGCACCCCGGACGCTTCTGTCTGACCTTCGAACCTACGATCCTTGTAATCAGTTCCAACCTCAACACTAATACCTTTGACGCAGCAATTCACCAGTGTACAAGCAGCCTAACATCTTAATCAGGGGGTATGCTCCCGCCCTTATATCGTCGGACAAAATTGGAAGAGGTTAAGAGTCACTTGTAGCGCTGATTAAAACGAGTGGAGTCGTATTTTCTTATTTCGGTCGCGATTGGAAGGTAAAATAAGAAAAAATAGGGAGCATTTTTTTGTTGGGTTTCAAACGTAGAAAATGCGGGATCTTACTAAAAACTAATTAATATATATACAAATCTACATAAAATACATTATATGATATACATACAATTATAATAGATAATAAACTACCTTATATACCATATATCATAAACTAATACATACATTATGGAGGAAAGGAAATAAATAATTCAGATTTATATGAAAAGGAATGACAGATACACAACTGATATAGAAAGGAACAGTAAACAAGTATTCTAAAGTGTTTCTTAACTCGCTCCTTAAAAATTTCCTGTGATGAAGATCGTTTAATTTCAACAAATTTATGTATGTGCCTACATCTCGATAAAATTGGACTCTATTTAAAATCGATATTGTTCATGTAGCTATCTGTGGACCGCAAAAAACGCGACAATCGCGCGGGTTTGACGTCTGACTTGCGGCTCGCGGACAACAGGCCGATAACACGGCTTTCACACTGGGAGAAATGAACGCTTCCACGATGAACTGGGAGCGACACACTAATATTCAGGCCCGTAATTATAAACAGTACTTGAGACTGACAGCTAGTTTGAGTTCGTACCAGAAACGTCAGTTTAGTACAATGTGGCCTGTCAAATCCATACTTAATATTGCTCTCAATCTTGAAATTGCTTTAAAAACACAAATCTCAATGTTCCAGCGTCTTCCCCAGCTGCCCACACCGAACAACTTTTCCCAAGGAACATAGGTCGAAATACGAAAAAAAAGTGTCCCTCCCATACAAAGGGTTAGCGGCTCTAGTCAATTTGAATGGAAGGTCGCATTTTTTTTTTTTTTTAGCCTATGTTCCTTCCTGAAACTTGTTCAGTTTCATGGGTAGTATCACCTCCTAAAATATGGTCGGCATTTTTTTTTTCATCACTGTATAAGGGGGGTGTAAGGGAATGCGTCCCACAAACTGACACAGCTGCAAAGTAAACGACACTGAACACCTATCAGCAGTTTTATTTTGTTTCAGGAAGTAGTAAAAACAGATTATCCATATTTATTGTCTGATCGAGGTGGTCATTTTGTATGAGAAGGTAAATATATATTTTTTTCACTTCCTTGAAAAAAATACCTACTGACTGTTGTTCAGTTTTGTTGACTAAGCAACCCCTATCAGTTCGCGGGACGTTGTCCCTTATACCCGGAATACTTCTTCACCCGCGCGGTTCTGCCGTCCGTGTACAAGTATCGGAATAGCTAAAGCGCACTTTCTATTTCTTGCGCGTTCGCACGCCACGCCACGCTTGGCTGCACAACTGATAATAACATTACTAATATAAGGTATTTGATAATAAAAAAGTTTTATCTTGCTGGACTGGGAGCGAGAGAAAAACATACCAGCTGGATTTCCACCCGGGCATGCTGTAAAAACCAGCTAATGGATCCGAGGGTTTCAGTATATTGCAATTTAGGCGATGGGCTGACAACCTGTAACTGCAGCACTATACCTACAAATCTATAATAAATAACCCTCAAAACTTTGTCAGACGTTGCGGAACGTCCTTTGTTTAGGTCGTTTACGCTCTGCCTACCCCATTAGGGATAAAGGCGTGATAATATGTATGTATAAAAAAAAACGGGCATTTACTTCAGCAGGTCTTATCACGTAAGCAAAGTTTATTTTACTATTATTTTTAGTGCAACAAAAGCGTATAATTTACAACCTGCACACGGCACTTAACAACTTGAGCAGTAGTAGTACTATTATATGGGCATTTTTGGACTAGACGGCACGGCGACGGCACGGCGACGGCAACGGCGACGGCGACGGCAACGGCACGGCATTGATTCCACCGGTAGCGTCGCCGGCCTGCCAAATTGCATGCGTTGTGTATTCATACGAAACAAGCGCATGTGTGTGTGCGCTCAAATTGGAACGTGGTGGACGTTGCCGAGTCGTTGCCGTGCCGTCTAGTGGAAAAACAGAGCCACGGCATCGTGACGGCGCCGTCGCCGTGCCGTCTAGTGGAAAAACGCTTTCCTGTGGCAGTAGGTAGTAGTAGGCTGTACACGCTTTGGACCTTTGCCATCTTTAGCTTAAGAGCCTTTACCCGTAGAGGTAGCGCCACATTGTGAAATAATCGAAATTCGATTATTTGGATGTAGTTTTTTTTTTATTTATCCAGCATTTTAGAGGACACGCACATATAACACATATATTTAGGATACTTATTTGACTAGGTTTGCACTATCCCGCTTACCGCTACGCATTTTTCTTTCACCCGAAGGTAGCCTGGAAGCAACCTTCCACTTTTGGCCCACAACACACAAACAATCT
Organism: Scrobipalpa costella; assembly: GCA_949820665.1. Classification (NCBI taxonomy): domain Eukaryota; kingdom Metazoa; phylum Arthropoda; class Insecta; order Lepidoptera; family Gelechiidae; genus Scrobipalpa; species Scrobipalpa costella. Next base: position 689,904 of record OX463324.1, on the reverse strand, counting down.
TTAAGTCTAAATCTAAGGAAGCTACAGAGAAAATTGCCTCCGTGGTAATGGTCTGGCTTCCTCCGTGGTCTAGTGATCTGAACCATGGGCTACTGATCCGGAGGTCCTGAGTTTGATTCCCAGGGGGGCACACAAAGTTGATATTTGTCAATTTATCACTTTGTGAGGTTTTCTCCAATTTTGTTAGGATATTGCGGGCTGAATCACCTGATTGACCGAAAATAAAAATGGCTCCGTACTTCGGAGGGCACGTGAAGCCGTCGGTACCGGTAGCTGTCTTTGATAGTGGTCGTTACTCAAACCATGTCAGAGGCCTAACAACTGTGCTACTAGGTGGTTATAAAACTCTGACATCAGGGTTCATCGGTTCGTTGTTCGACTCGAAAACCCACTCGCCTTAGAAGACAGAGATAATTTTAAAATGTATATATTTTGCGAGCTATGATTTTTTACTAGAGAGGGCGCCACCGCTCGCGGTGAGCCCTTAACGACTGCAAAGCCGACTGCAAAGGCTATGCCGTAAAGCCTTGCACTAAAATGCTTGTTGATTTTAAGTGCTAGTATTTGCTGGACGGCTTGCAAATAAGTACCGCATGGGTGGCAAATATTGATCCAGGCTGCATGGACGTATGATCTTTGCCATTAAAGGAATAAATAAAAGAAAATATTTAGTGAAAACTTTGACCTTTGTGATGACTGTGAGAGAAATAGAAACGCTTTGTTGTTTCTTGACCAATGTTTCGTCTTCATTTCGACTCATCAGATGCGGAAATGTCAAAGGCCCAAGGCGTGGCGGGGAGGACCACTCTGCGGAGATCATGCTTAACGGTTGCTCCTAAAGAGTTGGATTCCGTTCCGATCCAAACAAGTTAAGCTCACAAGAGCGAAGTACTTGCAAAAAGAAAATATACTTATGACAGGCTGCATGGGCTCAATCTCTTTGCCTTACCTTTACTTATAATATGGGAAAAATCCGTAGGGACAATTTTTAAAAAATATGTCAGAGTCAGTCAGGCTTTGGTCAGGCTAAGACCACGACGCTACTAGTACTTAATCATGTAGTACTATCCAAGGAAATTGTAGGTACTATCAACCGATATTGTCAATTCAGACCTCGGATTAAACATTCAGGCTAACTATTTCTAAACTAATATAAATATGATTCTGACACTTTTCATAAATACTAAGGGCCGTATAGATAAACAGTGCTTGAGACTGACAACAAATTTGAGTTCTTATCAGAATTGTCATTTCAGTACATTATGGCCTGTAAAATCCATACTTAATATTGCACTCGATCTTGAGATTGCTTTATAAATACGAGCCTTAGGTTACTTGATGATATTAGAACACAGTACAAATATAGGCGCACTTGTAGTTCAACAACAATTTCTTCCAGGCAGCCTTAGGACACAGTTAAACGAAACGCAACAACGATAACTAAGAGTTGTAAACAAATGTAGTTGTAGCTCGTTCGCAGATGGCGGCAAAACTGCCAGACAGGCTGCAACAAAGGCATGTTAATATCATTGTAACATGTAAATACCTATGTGGTGATGCCAATGACCCGCAGCATTGACTGAGAACTCATGACATGAGGGTCATGGCATTATGTGCTGTGTCACTGACAATCTCTTTTGTTCTATCGAAAACCGAAATACATACGTACATATATGATAATCATAATAAAATTTCTTTATTCAGGCATTATAAATCCTATTCTTATTACCTAATAGTATAATCACGCCTTTATCCCTAATGGGGTAGGCACAGCGTAACGCCAGGTCTAACAAAATTTGGTGAGTTACTTAAGATAGATTTGTCAGTATATTGCTGTAGTAGCAGGTTGCCAGCCCATCGCCTAAGTTGCAATATACTGAAAACCTCGGATCCCTGGCTGGTTTTTACAGCATGCCCTGGAAGTAAAGCAGCTGGCACATTTTATGTTTTTGTCTCGCTGCCAGTCCAGCATGGAAGAAATATTAATTTAGACTATTTCATGATTTTGGGATTGTTAAAACATGGGTTAAAACTTTGTCTGTTTTTATTTCAATTCATTTTTGTTCACTTTTAAAACTTTGATAATGTAAAAGAATGAAAACATGAAACTATTTATAACTTTTTTCTCCCTAAGGAGTAGGCTATAGTGTTTAACGCCATACTGCCTAGTCTTTAGTAAGTGTTAGTAGGTAAGTATAAGGTTTTTGAGTTTTGGACTATTTTTTATTAAGATTGTTATTAATTTATGGAACACAAAGTCCAACTAGTGCCATTAACAAAAAAAATTATGGAAGGCAATATAGTATTTGTTTTTAGTTTATGCTCCGCAATTTATAAAATCTTTTTCTAATTAGTTACTCTAATTAAAGATGTTCGTACATTTCCATAATTAATAAGCAAACGAGTCTAAATAATAGCAACAACCAAATTGGCAGAAATCATTGCGTGGGAATTTTGATTCTGTCATTAATGAGGATGATAGGAATTTTCCTGCTCACACATTTAGCTAGAATTAAAACTATGTCTAATCTAAACGCAATTCAAAATACATTTATTTTCTTTTATTAAATTTTTGTTTCCCGATGTATGAAAGTGCCAATTGATTCACAAATCGCGTCAAGTCAATAAAAAACTATTATCTTCGATTTTAACCACAGATACCAGCCTTCTGCAGCCTTAAGAGCTTGGGTATGTAGTACTATTATATATTATGTGTCTAGGGTTAAAATTTAAACCACTATCTTCCATGCTGGGAGCGAGAGAAAACCATAGAATGTACCAGCTGCATTTCCCCCCGGCATGCAGTAGAATCCAGCTAAGGGAACTAAGGGTTTTTGTATATTGCAAATCAGGCGATGGGCTGACAACATGTCACTACAGCAATATACCCACAAATCTATCTTAAGTAACCCTCAAAACTTTGTCACACGTGGCGGAACGACCTTTGTTTAGGTCGATTACGCTCTGCTTACCCAATTAGGGATAAAGGCGTGATTATATGTATGTATATAATATGAAACAAGCCTTCCGCAGCCTTAAGACCTTGGGGAATTTATTCTGTACCTTGGGTAAAGATTTATACGACTATTTTGCAAGCTCACAGGACACCCAACTACCAGGCACTCAGCTCTCGCAGGCGATGGTTGTAACCGGTCGGCCGTGAGCGGGGTCGACGCCCTCGCGCCATTGTGGCTCGGTCATTACCGCGAGATCAACACGAGAGACCAGACCACTGCATTCGTGGTCTAGTGGTTAAACCCATGGGTTTACGATCCGGAGGTCCTGGGTTCGGTTCCCAGGGAGGAACACAAAGTTGATATTTGTCCATTTATCACTTTGTGACTTAACAGGCTGAATCCACCTGATTGTCTGGAAGAAAACGGATTCCTTGTTTCGGAGGGCACGTTAAGCCGTCGGTCCCGGTCACTGTTTCTAATGCTACCTTAAAAACCTACTACACGTGATTTAATTTTTCATTAGGTACCTACTGAAATAAAGGTACAGGTTCGAAGATTTTGTGATGCGTACTTGGTACATATTTGTTTGGATTTTTTAATACATCGAAAACAAGAAGAATACATATTTTTTGAGTTATTTAAATAATAAAGTTTTTGGGCTGAACTCGGATTTATGTCAAAATATCATTTGCTATTATTTAGGCATGCCTATAAAAAAAGGCAATGACAAGCAAGTTGACGTATACAGCCGAGTCTCCATCGCATAAACAAAACACGAATCATACCCCCGCGGGGCAGAGAGGGGAATGGTTTCTCAAACATTTCCCTTACTGCCTCTGTATGTTTTCTGTAATCTTTAAGAGCAGGAGTCACGCCTTACTTGATGTATACTATTTTAATCTGTGATAACTTTTTTTGTACATGGCAAAGGCAAAGTTACATGCGTCCTTACTTTGTGACTTCCGTTTTAGAATGAATCATATTTCAAAAAAATATTACTTTGCAAAGAAAGAAAAATTCGTCAAACATGTGTAGGTAATGAGAAATCTAAATTGTCTGATTGAGGTGAACATTTTGTACCTATGGAAAAGCCATTTTTTTATCTTCCAGAAAGAATTTCCTGGTAGAAGTTGTTCAGTGTCGTTAACAAGCAAGCAAGCCCTATCAGTCAGTGGGACGCTGTCCCTTACACGCCATATACGCGTATGTAATTAGAAATCAAACGAAAATCTACAATTCACATAATATATCTAGTCTATCCTCATACAAATGTATGAAGCCATACATAAATCAGCAAAGTCTGTGACTAATTTAACCTTGACCTCGCAATTTGTTACATGAAACCATTTAATGGGCTCGATTCTAGATTCCACCGGCTAAAACTAAAATTAAAATCTATCTGTCAGTTTCAAAACAATAACATTGAAAAAGGACAAGCGATTTATACTCTATGCTTTTACACTTTGTCCGCTAGATTTTGGCGCGCTTTTGCACGTTTCCCAAATATTTCTGTAAATTTTATCCGTCATATCATGCGACGGCGGATAAAAATTACAGATAACGCATAAAACTACCGACTATAAAACCGGAGAGAATAGATCACCTATCCTTTTCCAATGATTTTAGTCTGAAAGTGACAAATAGATTTTTTGGAGCATTTCCTTAAGGCCAGTTGGCCGAGTGATGACGGATGGGAAAAGGGTAATCACCCACCTGGTCGGGTGTTATGACCACGTGATCAGGGGACCGGAGTCCGACTGGATTAGTTCGGAAGTTGTATATATGTAGATCGCTGCTTGTTGCTGCTGCTGCATACTTCGATACCGCGTTTTAGGACAGTTGTATCTTGATGTGGCGCCATCTATGTGCGCTACATATTTAAATTGTAGTTTTAGCCGGCAAATCTAGAATTGAGCCCAATGCGGTTTTTGCTACCATTTTTTTTCTGCACGGCGTAACTTGGTTTATAAATGATTTTGATGTGATTCTAAGCTGATGGAAATAATTTATTTGCGAACTGCCTCCGTGTTCTAGTGGTCAGAGCCATGGGCTTACGATCTTGAGGTCCTGGTTACGATTCCCAAGGGAGATCACAAAGTTGATGTTTGTTAATTTATCACTTTTAGAGGTTTTCCCTAGTTTGGTCATGTCATGACATTTCGGGATGAATCACCTGATTGTCCGAAAGAAGAAAGATTTCGTGTTTCGGAGCATGCATTTTAAATCCAGGTCATTGTCTTTGATAGCGGTCGTTACTCAAACCATGTCAGAGGCCTAATAGCTGAGCTACTAGGTGGTTTGAAAACTCTGACACCAGGGTTCATCGGTTGAGTCGAGAATCCACTCGCTAAGAAGAAGATTTGCGAATACGCAAGATGTAACTGTTTTCTTAGGATTCAAATTTTGAAGGCATGTTCCCGGTGGCCGCTGGTCCCGGTCGCTGTTTTTTATAGAAGTCCTTACAAAAACCGTGTCAGAGGCCTATAGCTGTGCTGTGCGGTTTAAACACTGACACCACGGTTCATTGGGTCGATCGACTCAATACCCACACGACGAAGAAGACTACTAGGTCAAGCCGAAACAGTATACATACATATAATCATATAATCACGCCTCTATCCCTAATGGGGTAGGCAGAGCGTAAACGACTTACACAAACGTTCGTTCCACTACGTCTGACAAAGTTTAGAGGGTTATTTAAGATAGATTTGTAGACATACTGCTGTAGTGACAGGTTGTCAGCCTATCGCCAATTGCAATATACTGAAACCCTCGGATCCCTTAGCTGGCGTTTACAGCATGCCCGGGGGGAAACGCAGCTGGCACATTCTATGTTTTTCTTTCGCTCCCAGTCCAGCATGGAAGTAAACAGTATGAACTGAGTTAAAATAGATATAAATGGTTGCAATTTCTCGGTCGAGTACAACCTTTGTTTAGGTTGTTTTCGCTCTGACTACCCCATTAGGGATAAAGGCGTGGTTATTTGTATGTATGTATGTAATGTGTATATAGCTTACATAAGTAAACATGGAGTCATACGTCGTAAAACAATGCCGTCTAACTACCTAACCACTCAAGTTACGGCAAAAAAATATACTACAAGGCAACTCGGCAAGGTCGAACTAACTGAGCTTCTTCTCCGAATGGGTTTGTCGAGTTGACGAAATCTGTTGTCAGAGTTTTTAAGCTCTGTGCCACTAGGCGGTTTGAAAACTCTGATACCAGTGTTCATCGGGTTTATCGATTCGAGAATCCACTCGCTAAGAAGAAGTGTTTTTAAACTTCCTTTTTTTAAGTTTGTGGCACTATGAGACTTCGTGCCAGTGTCAATTGTTTTTTATGTTCGTAAAAGGTAGGGAAACGAAACGCGTTTGTAGGCCTCTGACATTTTACACGACCACTGTCTGTCATAGGCTAGTATTTATAAAGCGATCTCAAGATTGAGAGCGATATTAAGTATGGATTTGACAGGTGGTTTTGTACTGAAATGACTCTCTAATACAAACTCAAACTCGCTGTCACACTTGAGAGCTGATTATAAATACGTGCCAATAGACAACCGGGATCGACGGATTGATATGCCCTCCGTAGCACGAAATCATTTACTAGAAAGACAAATCGGGTTAAGCCTGCTTTGCCCTCCAAACAGGAGTGAATCTTGCTAAGTAATTTGACTTACAACTTTCTTTTATTATTTACTAGCGACCCGCCCCTGCTTCGCACGGAAATCATCAGTGTTTCTCTACTATATTATGCATGTATTATACATATAAACCTTCCTCTTGAATCACTCTATCCATTAAACGAAACCGCATCAAAATCCGTTGCGCAGTTTTAAAGATTTATGCATACATAGGGATATAGGGACAGAGAAAGCGACTTTGTTTAATACTATGTAGTGATGCCTCCCCTTCCATGGGAATCGAACCTACGGCCTCAAGAGACCAATTTAGACTATGGTGGTACTAGGTACTACTAAGTAACTAACTAAATAGTACTCAGGTTCAAGTTACCGCAAAAACTAGTCAGTTGAGCAAGGTCGATCAACCGATCTCTGACTTTGTTTACGAGCTAACCAAACAAAACTCACCTTTGGATTGGTAGAAAAAAAAACACATAGGTACATATAATTATATAAGGTCAGTTTACCTTCCATGCTGGACTGGGAGAGATAAAAAAACATAGCATGTTCCAGCTGCCCTACCTCCCGGGCATGCTGTAGAAGTCAGCAAAAGGGACTCGACGGTTACAGTGTATTGTATTTTAGGCGATGGGCTGACAACCTGTCACTATAGCAATACACATTTCAATCTAAAATTGCCCTCATTTTTTGTCAGACGTGGCGACAGCGCCTTTTACGAGGCGTTTAAGGCGCTGCCTACCCCGTAATAAAGGCGTGATTATATGTATGTATATAAGTTTATTGAAAATCAAGTGCAAATCTTGAAACGTGTGAAATCTACCCATGAAACTGAACAAACTTTCCCCGAGGGAAGTAGGTCGAAAATCGAAAAAAAAATATTGGCCTTCTATACAAAATGCACCAGCTGATAGCGCACCTAGTATGGGAAGTTTTATTTTATCCTATTTATTTGTTCAGTTTCATGGGTAGATTAACTAGCAAGTTTCAAGATTTGCACTTGATTTAAAATGACCTTATATAGTAATCCTAATAAGGTAAAACGAAGTGTAAAACCATAGAGTATAAATCATATGACGGCGACTAAAAATTACAGATAACGCTTAAAACCATCGACTATAAATCAAAAACCATAGAGAATAAATCTGCTGTCCTTTTCCAATGTTTTAGCCTGGAAGTGACATAGATTTTAATTTTAGTTTTAGCCGGCAAATCTAGAATCGAGTCCATTGTTTTTTTTTGTAATACGCATTATAGTTGGAAGACTAAAAAGTGATACCTATGCATACATACATACATATAATCACGCCTTTAACCCTAATAGGATAGGCAGAGCGTAAATGACCTAAACAAAGGTAGTTATGCCACGTCTGAATATGTTTTGAGGGTTATTTAAGATAGATTTGTAGGTATATTGCTGTAGTGACAGGTTGTCAGCCCATCGCCTAAACTGCAATTTACTAGAACCCTCGGATCCGTTAGCTGGTTTTCACAGCATGCCCGGGAGGAAACGCAGCTGGCTTCTATGTTTTTCTTTCGCTCCCAGTCCAGCATGGAAGTAATTCAAAACACATATGCAAATAGCGAATTGCTTAACATGTATAATCGAGCAGCTCACCGACCAGGCTACAAGCGCACGTGTGATCAGTGTGACAGATCAACATCTATTTTAGTTTTTTTTTCATGTTGAACCAATTAGGTTTGAAGACGTTTGACGAACGGAAGTGGACTAATGAGTTATGATGCCAACGCTGCGTGGTTAGGGTTCCGCGGGAAAGCGGGTGTAAGGGACAGCGTCCCGCAAACTGATAGGGATTGCTCAGTTAACGAAACTAAACAACATTCACCAAGACATTCTTTCAGGAAGTGAAAATAGAAATTGGCTTTTTCCATACAAAATGTCCACCTCGATCAGACAATTAGTATGCAAAAACCATTATTTTCCCTTTCTGAAAGTTTTTATAGTTATCAGTCAGTCAGGCGATTAAAAATCTGTGAATGCAGTTTTGCTTCTTTTTGCAAATAAGTGAGGGTCCTTCTCCTTTGAGTAAAATTTGCTATCTTCATTACTTAGGGTACTTCCCCTTGAGGAGCGGTCTGAAAATTTAATCCTGTATTTCATCTGTGTGATATCCTATGATAGATATGATAGCGGATTAAATAGAGTGTTTAATATTATTATTCTTCTTCTAAGCGAGTGGATTCTAGAACCGAACGACCCGATGAACCCTGGTGTCAGAGTTTTCAAACCGCCTAGTAGCACAGCTATTAGGACTCTGATGTGGTTTGAGTAATAGCCACTATTAAAGACAGCAACCGGGACCGACTGCTTAACGTGCCCTCTGCAGCATGGAATCCTTTTTATTTTCGTACAATCAGGTGATTCAGCCTACAAAGTGCTAACCAAACTGTGGAATATTTTACAAAGTAAAAAAAATACGAATATCAGCTTTGTGTCCCCCCCCCTGGGAATTGAACCCAGGACCTCCCGATCGTGAGCCCCTTGGCTCAGACGGCTAGACCACGGAGGCACTTAAAGCGCAACTAAAATATATCTAACAACAAGTTGATGTAATTTATATGGGTTATTATGATATTTTTAATCGTTTTATTGAAAAAATACTTATACACTTAAATGTGTTTTAATTCTGCAATAAATCTGTCTGTCCAAATGTACCTCAGTGTTTTATGGCCGTGGGAGATGGAGAACAGTTATATTAAAAATATTAGCTGTTACCATCTCGCACGGCCATTAAAACCGGCTTTTAAAATCTGTACGGAACCCTAAGATTTTCTTTACATATCGCTCTTACCTACCTCTTATCTGCTACATCTTATTTAATTTACTACAAGTGAACTTCAGCCAACTACAAAACAGATATAAATATACTTTATTGACCTGTCTGTCTGTACGTCTGTCTTTGTGACGTCATTGACAAAATGGCGTGTCTAGTTCATTCAATAAATTATATTTCATGTGAATTTACACGTTGCCTTGTAAAATAATTTTAGTAGAATATTAACACAATTCTCTAAATTGTTAAGTACCACAGATTAGATAATAGTTACTGCGAGTTTATTAAATTAAAGAAAGGAAAGTTACTTCCATGCTGGACTGGGAGCGAGAGAAAACATAGAATGTTTCAGCTGCTTTTCCTCCCGGGCATACTGTAAAAACCAGCTAAGGGAACGAGGGCCTCAGTATATTGCAATTTAGGCGATAGGCTGGCAACCTGTCACCACAGTAATATACCTACAAATCTATCTTAAATAACCCTCAAAACTTTGTCAGATGTGGCGGAACGACCATTGTTTTGGTCGTTTACGCCCTGCCTACCCCTTTAGGGATCAAGGCGTGATTATATGTACGTATACTTTGCTTAGCTACTGTGACGTCACGGGTCAGCTGTCACCACATATGCGGCTGTAGTCATCGGTGGCTGCGCACGCGCAAGCTATCCTAAGTTCGCGCTCGAGTGACTACCATACCACTCCCGGAAGGGTGGGGCATAATACTCCGTATTGCCAAGCTTCCTCCATGCTGGACTGGGAGCTAGACAAAAACGTAGAATGTGCCAGCTGCATTTCCTCCCAGGCATGCTGTAAAATCCAGCTAACGGATCCGAGGGTTTCTTTGCAATTTAGGCGATGGGCTGACAACCTGTCACTACAGCAATATACCTACAAATCTATCTTAAATAACCCTCAAAACATTTTCAGACGTGGCGTTTACGCTTTGCCTACCCCATTAGAGATAAAGGCGCGATTATATGTATGTACCATGTAAATGTACCAAGCATCTTGAATGCTACTGTATGGAGTGTCAGACGGAAGCACTCAAAATTCAGATCTCAAAATTGAGTGCAGTATTAAGTATGGATTTGACAGGTCATAATGTACTAAAATGACATTTCTCATACTCGCTGTCAGTCTCAAGTACTGATCATAAATACGGGCCTAAGAATTGCTTTTTTTTCTTCCATGCTGGACTGGGAGCGAGAGAAAAACTTAGAATGTGCCACCTGCATTTCCTCCTGGGTATGCTGTAAAAATCAGCTAAGGGATCCGAGGGTTTCTGTATATTGCAATTTAGGCGATGGGCTGACAACCTGTCACTACAGCAATGCAACTATAAATCTACCTTAAATAACCCTCAAAACTTGTCAAACGTGGCGGAACGACCATTTTTAATGTCGTTTACGCTCTGCCTACCCCATTAGGGATAAAGGCGTGATTATGTGTGTGTGTGTAAGAATTGTAGGGATATGGTCTGGATGCCTAGTTGTTTGGGCCCGGCGGTCTCCTTCGAAAACACGCGCTTACTCAGACTTCGACGCTCGCACCAGGGTTCTTCGAGTCGCTCGTAGAGTTAACATTGCATTCTGATGATAACGTACCTGGAACAAACAGAACATTTAAAAATTAACTACATACTTATAATCACAACTTGATCCCTAATAGGGTAGGCAGAGCGTAAACGATCTAAACAGAGCAAATATTGGTAAACGCTCAATCTTGACTATTCTACAATCAGTGTTGCGGCTTTTCGATACGATCGATTAATAATGTTAAGCAACTTCTTGGGTTGGGTAATTTACAGACACAAATCATCACGCCCGTATCCCTAATGGCGTAGGCAGAGCGTCGCAAATAAAAGTCGTTCCGCCACATCTGACAAATTTTGAGGGTTATTTAAGATAGATTTGTACAATTTTGTAGCTAAGAGTATATTGCTATAGTGACAGATTGTCAGCCCATCGCGTAAATTACAATGTACTGAAACCGCACTGAAACCGTCGGATCTCTTAGGTGGTTTTTACAGCATGCCCGGGCGGACATGCAGCTGGCACATTCTATCTGTATTTCTCTCGCTCACAGGCCAGCATGGAAGAATTCATTATGAAGGTATTTCTTTAGTCCTAAATCAACCAACTATTACGTCCATTCTGGACTGGGAGCGATAGAAAAACATAGAATGTGCCAGCTACCGGGCATGCTTGAAAAGCCAGCTAAGGGATTAGAGGGTTTTAGTATATTGTACGTAAAGCGATGGACTGACTGCTTATGACAATAGCAATATACAGATCTATCTTAAACAACCCCCAAAAACTTGTCAGACGTGGCGTCTCGACCTTTATTTGGGTCGTCGTTGCTCTGCCTACCCCTTTAGGGATACGGACGAGATGATTTGTGTCTATAAATTACCCAACCCAAGAAGTTGCTTAACACTATTAATCGATCGTATCAAAAAGCCGCAACTCTGATCGTAGAATAATCAAATTTGAGCGTTTACCAATATTTGCTCGATCAGACACGCTTCTGACAATGGATTTGTTGAATAACCGTTTTATTTTCTAAAAAGTTTGAAAGGGACCATTCACACCGGAAAGCGACGCGACCCGACCCAACGCAATTCGCATCGATTCTCACGACATAATCCTAATTCTAATTCTTATTACAGCTGTCACTTTTTAACTTTGACATAAGAACCGGAGCCGTATTTTGAATTACAATACAATACAAAATACTTCCATGCTGGACTGGGAGAGATATAAAAACACACTCCCGGGCATGCTGTTGAAGTCAGCAAAAGGGACTCGAGGGTTACAGTGTATTGTAATTTAGGCGATGGGCTGACAACCTGTCACTACAGCAATATACGTACAAATCCATCTTGAATAACCCTCAAAACTTTGTCAGACGTGGCGGAACGACCTTTGTTTAGGTCGTTTACGTTCTGCCTACCCCATTAGGGATAAAGGCGTGATTATATGTATGTGTGTATGTAGTAACATAACACTCACTTTGTTAGTAGACTTAGAACTAAGTATGTTAGTAAATAGGTAAATAAAGTTACAATTGTCTTTTTTCTTTAATTAATCGGGCATGTAGCCCTTGACAGTACAATGCTCATACAAAAGAACAACTTTCTTATGCGATTTTCATACAATTTGCCATGCGAATGATTTTCTTTCAAATAAGCAGACTTCAGATTAGGATTGTCAAAGTCATGTGTTTATTTGCTATCATGTTCTTATGTCAAAGTTAAAAAAGTGTCAGCGCTACAAAGAATTAGAATTAGGATTATGTCGCGAGAATCGTCGCCATTACCAGCGCCTGCGTAGAGACGCGTCGCTTCCTGGTGTAAACTAATCCTAAAACTTAGTTACTTTTTGTTACTGACCTGATATTGGCTATTTCTCCACGGAACCAAATTAAATTTATTATGGCAACAGTTCAACGGCTCGACCGCAAAAATACAGTGTAACTTTCGCAATAAAATTGGGGGCGCTTTCGTCGCCTTATCCTGTATCTTACGGGGTCGGATACCTTATCTAGTTTAATGATTGAAAGAGGGTACTGGTTTTTTCACAGTCACTGTCATCCACAACCCAGAAGGGAACCAGACCCAATCCTAGATTAGGTCAAAGTTTTCAAGCCGCCAATGAGATTCGAACCACAACCTTCCGCTCAGGGGCATCGGCCCTATCCACTACACCATCCGGCTCTCCTAAGGAGAACTGTTAAATGACAAAAATCAAGATGGCGGCGTTTGTTCTTTTTTTAAGATCCGGAGGTCCTGGGTTCGATTCCTTTTTGTCAATTTATCACTTTGTGAGGTTTTCCCCAGTTTGATTAGGATATTGCAGGCTGCGTCTGTCCCAGTCGCTGTCTTTGATAGTGGTCGTTACTCAAACCCATGTCAGAGGCCTGATAGCTGTGCATCTAGGCGGTTTGAAAACTCTGACACCAGGGTTCTTCTTGTCGTTGTTCGACTCGAGAATCCACTCGCTAAGAAGAAGTATTTTTACATACATACAAATAGGTTTTTCTTCCATGCTGGCCTGGGAGCGAGATAAAAACATAGAATGTGACAGCTGCAGTTCCTCCCGGGTATGCTGTAAAAACCAGCTAAGGGGTCCGAGGGTTTCGGTATATTGTAATTTAGGTGACGGGCTGACAACCTGTCACTACAGCAATATACCTACAAATCTATCTTAAAGTAACCCTCAAAACTTTATCAGACGTGGCGAATTAACGTTTATTTACCCCGTAAGGGATAAAGGCGTGATTATATGTATGTATGTACAAATAGGTAGTCTCGCCTTTAGGGTTTTACCTAGTATTAATTATTAATAGATGTTAATTGTTATTATATTACCTAGTATTAATGTTATTTCGCTACGTCTGACAGGATTTATTTTGTTTTCTTTGAGGGTTATCCCAGATAGCTATAATATATTGCTGTAGTGACAAGTTGTCAGCGGTAAGAAGAAGATTTAAAGCATGATCATGGTATTAACCTTTTGCGATTGCGGTCAATGATTGTCAATGATTGGCGAAAGCGTATCGAAACGTCGATTTGCACTGAAAGTAACAGTTGACAATCGTTTTTATTGTAGACAGTAAAACCGATTGTGTTTTGTTTTGTGGACAACAATTTAAAACTTTCCTTCCGGACACTGTTTTTATTTTATACATACATACATAAAATCACGCCTTTATCGCTTACGGGGTAGGCAGAGCCTAAAACGCCTCGTAAGCGCCTGTTTCGCCACATCTGACAAAAATTGAGCAGAGCGTAAACGACCTAAACAGAGGTTGTTCCGGCACGTCTGACAAAGTTTTGAGGGTTATTTAAGATAGATTTGTAGGTATATTGCTGTAGTGACAGGTTGTCAGCCCATCGCCTAAATTACAATATACTGATACCCCCGGATCCCTTAGCTGATTTTTACAGAATGCCCGGGAGAAAATGCAGCTGGCACAGGCTATGTTTTTCTCTCGCTCCCAGTCCAGCATGGAAGAATTTAGTTTTCTTATGACAGAAATTCCATCCTGAAGATAAAATTCCGTCTGCCACACCTCTTGGTCTTGATAATATGATTAAAATTCTTATAATACTTGTCTGCTTGTGTGGCTAACCATCCGTGACCACTGCAATAGTGGCCGCCGTTAGCAGAGGTAAAGTCTCAGACACAGCTTGCCGAATCTACGCGCCGTAATTACGCAAGTCCGTGTTCTTAACGTTGCGTTTTCTTATATTTATATACATACATATATAAATATAGAATTTTCTACGGTTTTCAAATCTACTACGAACATTTACATATAATCATGCCTTTATCCTTAGACAGAGCGTAAACAACCTAAATAAAGGTCGATCCGCCACGTCCGACAACATTTTGAGGGTTATTTAAGATAGATTTGTAGGTATATTGCTGTAGTGACACGTTGTCAGCCCATCGCTTAAATTGCAATAGGTACATTGAAATCCCTTAGCTGGTTTTTACAGGAGGAGGAGATGCAGTTGGCACATATATGTTTTCTTTCACTCCCAGTCCAGCTTGGAAGACCAAAGACACGACAGTAAAAACCGTCATGATGTGTCGCTGCTAACAGCGGCCGCAAACGCACTGGCACAGTGTGTAAGCTGTAAACTGCCTCCGTGGTCTAGTGGCTAGTGCCATGGACTCCCGATCCGGAGGTCCTGGGTTCGATTCCCAGGGGGGAAACACAAAGTTGATATTTGAGAATTTATCACTTTGTGAATTTTTCCCCAGTTTGGTTAGGACATTGCAGGCTGAATCACCTGATTGTCCGAAAAGAAAAAGATTTCGTGCTTCAGAGGGCACGTTAAGCCGTCGGTCCCGGTCGCTGTCTTTGATAGTGGTCGTTACTTAAACCCTGTCAGAGGCCTGATAGTTGTGCTACTAGGCGGTTTAAAAACTCTGACACTAGGGTTCATCGGGTCGATAGACTCGATACCCACTCGACAGAAGAAGAACAAGTGTGTAAGAGGCTTAAGATCACCGTGGCTATTCGAGTGTATAACACAATAAGTCCCCAGTCAGTCAGCCAGTCAGTTGTTGGGAAAGTGAACGCTTTCGACACCAAGCCTGGAGTTTGACTGCCTCCGTGGTCTAGTGGCCAGAGCCATGGGCTTCAGATCCGCAGGGGTTTGAGACCCAGGGGGGGAACAAAGTTCATATTTGTCAATTTATCACTTTGTGAGGTTTCCCTTCCATGCTGGACTGGGAGCGAGAAATAAACATAGAATGTGCCAGCTGCATTTCCTTCCGGGCATGCAGTAAAAAACAGATAAGGGATCCCAGGGCAGCATATTGCAATCTAAGCGATAGGCTGACATCATCATCATTGGCCTCATACGTCTTTGACAGACGATTTAGTCAGTGTCTGAGACAAGATTTTTCGTGGCTATACAAACCAATACGGGAGCGGCAAATTTTCCCACATGCTCTGCATTTGAAGGTGGTAATATTGGTGACTGATTGCTGTGTATTTAGATGTCGTTTTTGTCTTGCAACCTATAGCAATATACCTATAATATCATAAAAAACCCTCAAAACTTTGTCAGACGTGGCGAAACGACCTTTATTTGGGTCGTTTACGCTCTGCGTACCCCATTAGGGATAAAGGCGTGATTGTATGGATGTATGTGAGGTTTCCCCCAGCTTTTCTAGGAGATTTCAGGCTGAATCACCTGCTTGTCCACAAGTAAAAAGGATTCAGAGCTTCGGAGGACAAGTTAAGCTCGAGTTATAATACCACTCTCAGCTGTTATTGGCCCCTTCAATGGTAATTGTTTTGATATCTGTCTGTCCGTACTACCCATATTTTTGTTAATTCTTTATTCTTTTAACATCTGAATATTTTTGTCATTTTAAGATTTCATTGTTTTTGTTTTTTAGGCTTAATATTGTCACTCGAATGTATATATTCTTTAGTTTTACTTTTATAAATAAAATAAAAAAAAAACATAAAATCACGCCTTTATCCCTTACGGGGTAGGCAGAGCGTAAAACGCCTCCTAAAAGGCGCTTTCGCCACGTTTGTCATAAATTGGGGGCAATTTTAGATTGTAATGTGTATTGCTGTAGTGACAGGTAGTCAGCCCATCGCCTAAATTACAATACACTGTAACCCTCGAATCCCTTTTGCTGACTTATACAGCATGCCCGGGAGGAAGGGCAACTGGAACATTCTATGTTTTTCTTTCTCTCCCAGTCCAGTATGGAAGTTTACCGGATAATAATCATCATTTATCTTTTATAAATCATTTTTATTATTAACATAACGGAACAGCCATGGATCCTGTTGCCTGGAAAGAGATAGGGGAGGCCTTTGCCCAGCAGTGGGACACTTTAGGCTAATATATATACATATACATACATATAATCACGCCTCTTTCCCGGAGGGGTAGGCAGAGACCACATCTTTCCACTTGCTACGATCCTTACATACTTCTTTCGCTTCATCCACATTCATTAAACTTTTCATACATGCTCGTCGGTTTAGGGTACTCTTGACCTGACCTTTCTTTAGGACGTCCCCGATTTGATCCAAGTACGTGCGACGCGGCCTTCCCCTTTAGGCTAATATAATAATAATAAATAATAATAATTAACATAAAGCTCTCCTCTCACCAAAGGTTTAGCTGAAAATCAATCATGTGGTCGAGAGCCACAGCTTTTTGCTGAGCTGATCGCCTTTGTAGCGCCTACAAATTTGTCTATTTTTAGCTAAGTTCGTTGTTTAATGTATGTTTTTGACTTTTGTTTTTTTAATTTAATTTTATTGTTTTTTTATGATTAGATTAGAATAGATTCATTTATTTCACATTATCAATTTCACAGTTACATTGCAATAATAATAAAAATGTCAAGGAATAATATGATCGTCAAAAAATATAGATTACACAATAAAAATAAATCAAAAATGTCGAAACAAAAATTACAATTATACAAATGGATTCTAACAGATGTCTGAATAATTTAAAATAAGTCAATTTGTAAAATCAAATTTAAAAACTTATTTTTATAACGATGTCAAAACTAAAATATAAATATAAATCAGTATATTATGTGAATATGTCAGATCAGTAAAAATAAAATAAATGAATGAAAATGTCAATTTAAAATAAAATAAATTAATAAGTACATAAAGTACAGATCAAATGTCAATATAATTATTAACATTTATTTTATTCCACAAATTGATAATATTCACTTACAGTATAATATTCTTTATCTAATAAAAAGTTTTTCAGTTGAAAAGAGTTTCAGTGTATGTTTCCTTGTGATTTGATTTGTATTGGTGCTAAATAAATGTTTTATCTATCTATCTATCTGAATCTCAAACATCATCCACAATGTAAACTCCGCAAACCATATGGTTTAGTTAAGAGTGAATAAAAGAGTTAATAAATGCTGAAAATAAAAACGTATAATAGTAAATCCATCAGATGTCGGACTGACTATAAACAAATAGATCTATCTTCAGAACGGCTAGGTATTAGCTGAACACGCGTAGCCGCTGCAGTAAAAAAAACTGCCTCCGTGGTTTAGTGGCTAGTGCCATGGACTCCTGATCCGGAGGTCCTGGGTTCGACTCCCAGGGAGGAAACACAAAGTTGATATTTGAGGATTTATCACTTTGTGATTTTTTCTTCAGTTTGGTTAGGACATTGCAGGCTGAATCGCCTGATTGTCCGAAAAAGAAAAAGATTTCGTGCTTCGGAGGGTACGTTAAGCCGTCGGTCGCGATAGTGGTCGTTACTCAAACCATGTCAGAGGCCTGATAGTTGTGCTACTAGGCGGTTTTAAAACTCTGACACCAGGGTTCATCGGGTCGATAGACTCGATACCCACTCGACTGAAAAAGAAGTAAAAAAAAATAGTCTTCTTCTGTCGTGTGGGTATCGAGCCGATCAACCCGATGAACCCTTATGTCAGAAGTTTTTAAACCGCCTAATAGAACAGCTAATAGGCCTCTGAGACATGGTTTGTGTAACGACCACTATCGATATCAAAGACAGCGACCGGGACCGACGGCTTAACGTGCCCTGTGAAGTATGGAATCTTTTCGGACAATCAGGTGATTCAGCCTGCAATATCCTAACCAAACTGGGGGGAATTATCACAAAATGATTTTACAAAACTAATTTGTGTTCCCCTCCTCCTGGGAATCGAACCTACGGGTCGAAAGCCCATGGTCCAGACCACTAGACCATGGTGGCAGTTAGGACAAATCAAATCTCAAGATGTTTGTTAATAACGCGCTTTTGATTTCCTACGTTTTTGTCTGTGGCAATACTCAAATAGGGTTATGCCAAAAATACAAAAAAAAAAACTCAAGATGGCTCCGTTTTGCCGCGTTCATAATGTAATGTAGCCGCGAGTAAAGCTGCGCTAGAGTTGCCTCAAGGTAATCTATTTAGGGTGTATCCTACTGGCAGATGAGCAGGTAGATTCCAAGATAAGCAACCATCGCTCGTAATGCCTTAGAATATCGTTCATATCAGCGCGCGCAACGGCGTGGCGGTTACGTCCGTGGCCGCGTCAAAATAAGTGAAAATCGCCCAATAAACATAATTCCATAAATACTACGAGTCTGATTTAAAAAAAAAGCTATGTTGCGATTTTAGATAATCATAATACAGATGTTTTCTCGAAGGAACGTGCTGGAAGTGAAAGCGCTTCTAATAGTTTAAAAGGAATATCAAGTTTACTGATAGAAATAGCTTTACTTTTAGTTTTTTTTAGCATACTTATTTTATTAAACATAAACTAATCGGGTAGGCAGAGCGTCAACAATCTAAACAAAGATCGTTCCGCCATATCTGACAAAGTTTTGAGGGCTATTTAAAATAGATTTGCAGGCACATTGCTGTAGTGACAGGTTGTCAGAAATTAAAATTACAATATACTGAATCCCTCGGATCCCTTAGCTGGTTTTACAGTATACCTGGGAGGAAATGCAGCTGGCACATTCTAAGTTTTTCTCTTGCTCCCAGTCCAGCATAAATTAATTAAATTAAAAACAGAATTAAATAAATAAATTTAAGGGGGCTCCCATATAATACTTGTGTTTCTTTGCAATTTCTTGCTCGATATTAAAAACGACAACAGGTAAACGTATTATTCACATTTCATTGAGTTGGATAATTATTAATTACTTTGAAAATAAACATCACTACATAGTATAAAACAAAGTCGCTTTCTCTGTCCCTATATCCCTATGTATGCATAAATCTTTAAAATACGCAACGGATTTTGATGCGGTTTCTTTTAATGGATATAGTAATTCAAGAGGAAGGTTATATGTATAATACATGCATAATATAATAGAGAAACACTGATGATTTCCGTGCGAAGCCGGGGCGGGTCGCTACTTTAAAATAAAATAAACATTTAAGAGGCCTCCCTCTTACAAAAACGTGATTTCTTTGGCGGTTTCTTTTTCTTGATATTAATAGCGGTAGGTAATTGTTGACAAATGGTTAAAGTATAGTGTCTAAATATTGTATAGATAAAAAATATATCAGCTCAACTCATAGTCACCCTATTCGCACCTGTGGGCGTCCTTGTATCGCTTGGGAATAATCATATTTACCTCCGTTTTACCCCGCATCACCCCACACCCCGGATCTGGGAACTCCCGGAAATGCGTATTTTTGCTCCATTCGCTTCATCCGTGTATCTCAGCCGGATATTTTATAAAAGCATTAAATTTTTAACAGAGTTTATTATTGAGTTATTTTAACACACTACTAACCCGGCTGAGGGCTCCCGATCAGGAGGTCCTGGGTTCGAGTCCCAGGGGGGAACACAAAGTTGATATTTGTCAATTTATCACTTTGTGACATTATCTCCAATTTGGTTAAGACATTATAGACTGAATCACCCGATTGTCTAATAGTAAACGGACTTCGTGCTTCGGAGGGCACGTTAAGCCGTTGGTCTCGGTTAATATCGTTTAATACTGTAGATATTATTCGTTAAGCCTTGTCAGAGGCCAGTGCTAAGCATCGGCGGTCTGGTTTCCCTTCTGGGTTGCGGAGGTCAGATGGCAGTCGCTCTGTGTAAAAACAAGTACCCTCGTTCAATCACCTAGATTAGGTAGCCCACCCCGTAAGATACGCCATGCCAGATTAAGCCATGCCAGAGGTCATTGCTTAGCATTGGCAGCTTGAAAACTTTGACATCTAGGTTGGCACTTACCTGGCAAAAGCCTAATCTAGGATTGAGTCTAGTTTCCCTTCTGGGTTGCGGAGGTCAGATGGCAGTCGCTCTGTGTAAAAACCAGTACCCTCGTTCAATCCCCTAGATAAGGTAGCTGACCCCGTAAGATACGGGATAAGGGAAGGAGGAAGATGAAGCACCGGTTTTTATGATTAATAGTCACGATTTCTATCATATATCCAGTAGGCCGTTTCACTTGAGTTAAATCTTAGGTATGTACTATTTGTCTTGTCTAGCCGTTATTGTCCCAATGCTGGGCAAAGGCCTCTCACCGTTTTGCAGCATCAGCTTAGCGGTACTAACCCTAACTCCTAAGTAAATATATTGTTTCAACCTTTTAGAGTATTTATTTGTGTAATTTTAGTGATTTTGTTTGTTGATTTGTAAGTACACACAAGTTATCTTGTTTGTTTGTGAGTAAAATTTGTGAGTATTATGTTATATTATTTTTATGTACTTCTTCACACCTTGCTCTTTGTGATCTTTCTGCGGGCGTACCTCAGGGTGGCGTTCTTTCACCTCTTCTCTTTTCCATCTTCATCAACACAGTTACCTATGTGATCTCCTCTAGCTTCCATCTCTACGCAGACGATTTGCAGTTGTATCGCCATTTTAGTGTCTCTGATCTTGACAGTGCCACTGAAGCCATCAACAATGACCTCAAAAATATATCTGACTGGGCTGAGTCTTTTGGGCTAGTGGTTAATCCGAACAAATCTCAGTTGATGCTTATAGGTGGCCGGTACATGTGTAGCCAATTAGATGATACTGATATCCCACCTGTAACTTACAATGGCACATCTATTGCTTATACTAAGACTGCAAAAAATCTTGGCATTTTACTTGATAGCAATCTTACTTGGTCACCTCAGGTAAATCAAGTGAGTAAAAAAGTATTTTACGCCTTCCACTCACTTAAGCGTCTCCAAAACTTTTTACCCTTGAAAACTAAAATCAACCTTGCTCAAACTCTTCTTTTCCCTCTGTTTGATTATGCCGATTCCTGCTACCTTGATGCCACTGAGGAGCTGTTAAACAAGCTTAAGCGTCTCCAGAATCTGTGCATCAGATTCATCTTCGGTCTACGAAAATACGACCACGTCTCACAGTTTCGTACGCAACTCAAGTGGCTCCCGATCCGACTTCGTAGGAATACTCATGTATTCTTCTGCCTTTTGTAACGTACTTCACAGTCCCTCTTCTCCTTCCTACCTTAAAGAGCGCTTTAATTTTTCACGACCCCATGATAAACCATGCCGCTCTCATATTAGGTCGATTCTCTCAATTCCCAGTTATAAATCTGACTCCTATAGCTACTCTTGTACTGTACATGCGGTCAGGCTGTGGAACGCACTACCGCACACAGTTCGTGACAGTCCATCTATCTCTGTGTTCAAAAAGCGAGTAAAAGAGCATTATCTTTCACTTTCCAATTAATCAGTATATGTATTATTTATATAATTATATGTATGCATTTAATCTATATAGCAGTATATTGTTTATTTATTTCATAAGTATATATTATTAATATTTATTAGTAGGATTATTTAGCATATTTTTCAATTAATTGTGTTTGTTTTTATTTTTTTAGTGATAAGTTAATTATAATTTATTGTTTTTAATATTTTTTTAATTGTGCACGTCGTATCTGCCTCTCAGGATGCTATTTCACTAGCCTAGGTCTGCTGGAAGAGATTTCTTTTTAGAAATAAGCTGTGCCTGTTGTGTTTTTGTTTTATATGTATATGTTCTTTGTATTTTATTGTGTACAATAAACTGTTAAATAAATAAATAATAATAAATTGCTTTCACAACTTGTTTTTGTTTGTCTGAATTTTGTGTTTAGCTTGATGTAAGTGATAATTATAATAGTTATAAAATAGCTTCAACGGTCTCCGATCCGGTACCAACTGAAAACCAGCGCCACGGCTCCGGCTATGGCATTATGCTGAGTTGGAACCGTTTCGGTATAGTTGTAAAGTCTTTATTTACTTTAGTACTTGTCACCTTTTTACTGCAATTATGCCAAATAAATGATTTTTCTTTCTTTCTTTCTTTCTCCGGTCTCTCCACGACTCTCTATCCTGTGCTTCCTCCGGCCAGTCCTCGAGGAAGGAGTCGAGCTCATCTCGCCACCGGCGTCCGGGCCGGCCACGCCGCCGTCTGTCTCTTCTAGGCATCGGTGGTAATTTTGGAACATAATTCATCTGGCATAAACATCGCATTGAACCTTCCAGAACACCCAAAAGGTAGAGACCAAGATCAACATGGTGGTCCACTATCAGAAAAGACCTAAGGAACCTAGATATCACTGAAGAGACAACCCAGAACCGTCCGCTCTGGCGCAAGATAATAAGGAGACCCGACCCCACGTAGATGGGAAATGGGAAGGAAGAAGAAGAATTCATCTGGCATAAGACAGACGTGGCCTGCCCAGTCCCACTTTAATTTAGCTGCTTTATAGGCTACGTAGTACTATTATATTTATATATTCTGTGTGTTAAGGTCATTTATGTTCGTTTCATCTGTGAGTCATGTAATGGATGGGCAGCTGTTGTTAATATTACGTCTCTGGGCTTCGGAAGGCACAATTAGATTACATTATTTTGAAAACGATTGAGTTTTATACCATAATTATAATTTCTACACACATTCTTTATTTTGTCGAGTGGGTATCGAGTCTATCGACCCGATGAACCTTGGTGTCAGAGTTATTAAACCGCCTAGTAGCACAACTATCAGATCTCTGAGATGGTTTGAGTAACGACCACTATCAAAGACAGCGACCGGGACCGACGGCTTAACGTGCCCTACGAAGCACGAAATCATTTTCTTTTTAAGACAATCAGGTGATTCAGCCTGCAATGTCCTAACCAAACTGGGTAAAAATTCACAAAGATTCTACATACATAACATACGTACATGTATATTATAATCTCGCCTTAATCCCTAGTGGGGTAGACACAGAGTGTAAACGCTTTAAACAAAGATTATTTCGCTAAGTCGGACAGGTTTTATTTTGTTTTGTTAGAGGGTTATTCCAGAAAGCTATAATATATTGTTAGGGCACGCCGGGCACGATGTCAAGTGTGTCATAGTTTGCGCCATAGCCCATCGCTTAAATTACAATACACTGAAACCCCCGTTTTACAGCATGGGAGAAGATGCAGCTGGCACATTCTAAGATTTTCTATCACTCCTAGTCCCGCATGGACGTAACAGATTTTTAGCTATTATTCAATAGTGTACTTCGTCTCACTAGACTAGACGGCACGGCACCGTCTACGGTATCTTAGAAGAGATTATCTATGAAAACCAATGAAATTATATGCCACTTGCCGGCACGGCAATGGCACGGCATTGATTCCCACCGGTACCGTCGCCGGACTGCCAAACTACAAGTACGTGTTTTGTATTTGTACGAAGCATGCTCGTGTGTGCGTGCGCTCAAATTGGAACTTAACTTCGTGCATTTCACGTTGAGTTATCGATACCAATGCATTTTGCGGCCCGTAAACTGTTTTTTCTTTGTAACCTAGTAGAGGTGCAATTTTCGGAACCGCAGTCATAACTTTGTTCCAAATATAATGTTTTGCGGTTGACTTGCTTAAAGTAGTATAGAAAGAGGCATTTATGGGCCGCAAAAGAGGTTTGTATTGATAAAGCAACGTTAAAAAAACGGAGTACAGGTGGACGTTGTCGTGGCGTCTAGTAGAAAAACAGAGTCACGGCATCGTGACGGCACCGTCGCCGTGCCGTCTAGTGGGAAAACGCCCGTACAATTACCTACGTAACGATTAGTTTATCTTAATTTTCAATTAGTGATCGTGATCGACCGCAGAACTGGCGGCCATCTTGAATACAAGATACAAATATGGCACTTAACTGGTCAATGGTTTCAGTTATTTTGATGAGAGGCCGATGGCGTAGTGGATAGGGCCACTGCCGCCTGCGCGGGAGGTCGTGGTTCGAATCCCATTACGTACCAATGAGTTTTTCGGTTTTTGAATTTCATAAGTACGTTTATTCGGTGCTTCGGAAGGCACGTTAAGCCGTTGGTCCCGGTTAATATCGTTTAATACCGTAGATATTAGTCGTTAAGCCTTGCAGTGCCTAAGCATTGGCGGTTTGAAAACTCTGACCCAATCTATTGAAATGGATCTGGTTTCCCTTCTGGGTTGCGGAGGTCAGATGGCAGTCTATCTGTGTCAAAACCAGTACCCTCGTTCAATCCCCTAGATTGGGTAGCCGACCCCGTGAGATACAGGATAAGGCTAGGAACATGGTGGTTTCATTTATTTAGAATCATATAGTAGACTATAAAAACACAGAATATTGCAGTTGCTTATCTACCCGCTTAACTGTGTAATAATCAATCTTCAATGCTGGACTGGGAGCGAGAGAAAAACGTAGAATGAGCCAGCTGCATTTCCTCCCGGTCATGCTGTAAAAACCAGCTAAGGGATCCGAGGGTTTCTGTGTATTGCAATTTTTTTGACAACCTATCACTACAGCAATATACCTACAAATCTATCTTAAATAACCTTCAAAACATTGTCAGACGTGGCGGAACGACCTTTGTTTAAGTCGTTTACGCTCTGCCAACCCCATTAGGGATAAAGGCGTGACTATATGTGTGTATGGATGGATGTGTTTTGTAAACACATGTATCGTAATACGAGCTGTAATTTACTATTCACCTTGTTTTGCATTCCTTCTGCGATACGTCAAGAAAGTGCTCAATACGTGGTGTAAGGGACAGCGTTCCGCGTCAACGGAACTGTACAACTATATACTTCGTTTATTTAATGTTGAGTTATCGTTACCAACGTGTTTTGCGGCCCATAAACAGCTTTTCATTTGCAACTTTCAAATTTTGGAATCGCAAACTATAACTTTGTTACTTTGTGAAGCAAAATCAGTTTATAGGCTATAAAACAAGTTGGTATCGATAACTCAACGCTAAATAAACGAAGTATAAGCTGGAGCTTTTTTCAGGAATCTGTTGTATAATATCTAATGTCGTAAGTGGCTCCCTCTAGTATCTAAGATTTAGAAAAAATAAACTGTCATTCGGTCACGGAACTCGGTGGTTTTAATTATTATAGGTTATGGGCCCAGCACGCTTCCACAGCGCAACAAAAAAAAATGCTTTTCCATACAAATTTCTAATCAAGGTGGCAATTTTGTATGGGAAGGTCAACTCCTGAAATTATTTCCTCAGTTTCGTGGACTGAGCAACCCCTATCAGATTGCGGGACGCTGTCCCTTACACCCGGTATAAGTCATACAAAGATGTTTGGACTGCGCTTTCCGAAGCACGCAAAAGTTGTTCACTCGCTGTGACAGTGCGTTTACAGACATCTACCCTCAAACTGATAGATAAGGGTCGCTCGCATAAGCACAATTATAAAGTCTTCTTCTGTTGTGTGGATATCGAGTCGATCAACCCGATGAACCCTGGTGTCAGAGTTTTTAAACCGCCTAGTAGCACAACTAATAGGCCTTTGACATGGTTTGTGTAACGACCACTATCTAAGACACCGACCGGGACCGACGGCTTAACTTGCCCTGCGAAGCACTGAATCCGTTTTCTTCCAAACAATCAGCTGGATTCAGCCTGCATTATCCTAACCAAACTGGTAAAAATCTTACAAAGTGATAAATAGATTTTCAACTTTGTGCTCCCCCTGGCAATCGAACCCAGGACCCCTGGGTCGTGAGCCCATGGCTTTGACGACTAGACCACGGACGCAGTTACCATTATAAAGATATTTGAACAAAACCAAACCGAACTCAATATAAAAATGCCTAATAATCTAATTGTTTTAAAAGCCCATACAATTTCATCCACCCCGTCCCTTTCGCACTTGCCGTGTTAAATGAATGAGTGAAAAAGACGACGGTGGTGTAAGCAATTCTTGTTGGACAGTTTTATTCTTCTTTTACTCAGTTTCTTAAGCAGTTTTTGTTTGAAAGAACAGGACCGGAGTTAGGGGCAGATAATTCTTTTGGATTTTATCGTATTTTATTAAAATCGAACTGCTTCTGTGGTCTAGTGGTCAGAGCCATGGGCTTACGATCTGGAGGTCCTGGGTTCGATTCCCAGGGGGGGCAAACAAAGTTATATTTGTTCATTTATCACTTTGTGAGATTTTCCTCAGTTTAGTTAGGACATTGCAGGCCAAATCATTCGACTGTCCGAAAAAAAAAAGGATTACGGTCTTCGGAGGGCACGTTAAGCCGTCGGTCCCGGTCGCTGTCTTTGATACTGGTCGTTACTCATACCATGTCAAAGGCCTAATAGCTGCTAGTCGGTTTCAAAACTCTGACACCAGGGTTCATCGGTTCGTTCGACTCGAAAAGAAGAACATACATACATACAAATAATCACACCTTCCCTAATGGGGTAGGCAGAGCGTAAACGACGTAAACAAAGGTCGTTCCGCCACGTTTAACAAAGTTGATAGCTTTTGCAGGTATATTTTTGTGATAAGTTGTCAGCCCTTCGCCTAAATTTCAATATACTGAAACCCTCGGATCCCTTAGCTGGTTGTTACAGCATGCCCGGGAGGAAATGCAGCTGGCACATTATATTATTTTCTTTCGCTCTCACTCGCTAAGAAGAAGAATTATGCGTATTATTAGCACCACCGGCGCGCTTATGAGTAATCTTTGTCCCTAGTGCGGTCCTGTTCAGACTGTTTCAACTTGTCCGGGCTCAGTTAGACTT
Source organism: Scrobipalpa costella (assembly GCA_949820665.1). Classification (NCBI taxonomy): domain Eukaryota; kingdom Metazoa; phylum Arthropoda; class Insecta; order Lepidoptera; family Gelechiidae; genus Scrobipalpa; species Scrobipalpa costella. The sequence goes on along the minus strand of OX463324.1, from coordinate 662,529 downwards.
GTTCTCGTTTATTATTACCCGACTTCGCAACGCAAAGGAGGATGCAGTCGGCTAATACAATACAATAATTCTTTCTATATCAGCCTATATCTACCCACTGCTGAGTATATTGCACCAAAATTACTACAGATACAGAAAACAAAGAAAAGAACAGTAAGAACAAAACAGCCTTATTGCTACGGTAGCAGTTTCTTCCAGGCAACCTTTGGGTATTGGAGTATATAAAATAATGAGGAAAGCGGGTTAGTGCATTAGATACGTATACAGAAAACAAGGTACATATGAAATACGTAAAAATATATACATTTTACTATATATTAATAACTTCCATGCTGGCCTGGGAGCGAGAGAAAAACTTATAATGTGCCAGCTGCATTTCCTCCCGGGCATGTTGTAAAAGTCAGCTAAGGGATCCGAGGGTTTCAGTATATTGCAATGTAGGCGATGGGCTGACAACCTGTCACTACAGCAATATACGTACAAATCCATCTTGAATAACCCTCAAACCTTGTCAGACGTGGCGGAACGACCTTTGTTTAGGTCGTTTCCGCTCTGCCTACCCCATTAGGGATAAAGGCGTGATTATCTGTATGTATGTATGTTTACTATATATATAAATATTTAATAATAAACTAATATATATACAATACTGTGAAATGAGTTTATTTGCCTATCTATGTTTGTGTGTATGTAAGTATGTAGGTATGTTTGATCCTCTGTGGCGCTCTAGAGACCAAAAGGGTCGATTTCAATTATTTTTACGTCAATCGATCTGTCTTAACCATACAAGTGTTACTGAAGACATGATTATGTCTAAAAAGCAATATGGCGACAATTAGACGCCATTTTGAGAAAATGAATAAAAAAGTCGACGAATTATGACAAGTGGGGTATCATTGAATAGGTATTTGAAAATCAATTCGAGTTTTTACACGTAATTTTTCGTTTTGAACAACCGTTTAAGATCTATAACGAATTCAAGTTATAAAGCTCACTTTGTATTTTACGCAGTTGGCTTTTTTTAACTTTTCAAATTACTTGTTATTCCCGCCATTTTGTGGTCTTCTTCGGTAACTAGGTTTCTTAGGAGCTTTTCCAGTTAAGTTTATTTTTGTCTCCTTTGATACAATTTTATTTTTAAACACGTTTTTACGTATTCCTATTGTTTATTAGTGCGTGCTAGACTGGGAGCGAGAGAAAAACATAGAATGTGCCAGCTGCATTTCCTCCCGGGCATGCTGTAAACCAGCTATGGCATCTGAGGGTTTCTGTATATTGCAATTTAGGCGATGGGCTGACAACCTGTCACTACAGCAATATGCATATAAATGTTTCTTAAATAAACCTCAAAACTTAGTCAGACGTTGCGGAGCGACCTTTGTTTAGGTCGTTTACGCTCTGCGTACCCCATTAGGATACAGGCATGACTAGAGACGGTTCTGGTGTCAGAGTTTATAAACTGAGCTAATTCTAGATTCAACCGGCTAAACCTAAAATTAAAATATATCTGTCACTTTCAGACCAAAAACACTGGAAAAGGACAGGAGATGTATTCTATCCGGTTTTTTATTTATAGTTGTTAATTTTATGCGTTGTATGTCATTTTAATCCGCCGTCATAAGATTTGGCGGATAAAATTGACAGATAAACTTACTGGGATCGAGTATACGTTGTCATTGGCAAAATACGTCTCAAATCATGAGATGTGAAGCCATTTAAAATAATACATACATATACATATAATCACGCCTCCATCCCTAATGGGGTAGGCAGAGCGTAAACTACCTAAATAAAGGTCGTTTCACCACGTCTGACAAAGTTTTAAGGGTTTTTAAGATAGATTTTTACGTATATTGCTGTAGTGATAGGTTGTCAGTCCATCGCCTAAATTACAATATATTAAAACCCTCAGATCCCGTAACTGGTTTTTACAGCATGCTCGGGAGGAAATGCAGCTGGCACATTCTATGTTTTTCTCTCACTCCCAGGCCAGCATGGAAGCTTTTAATTTAAAATTATAATAATAATAATATTAATAAACGTGCAAAAGGGCGTAAAAATCTAGCAGACAGTGTAAAACCATAGAGTATAAATCGCCTTTCGTTGAAAGTGACAGATACATTTTAATTTTAGTTTTAGCCGGTGGTATCTAGAATCGAGCCCTGTCTATTAGTATTACAATACAATACAAGATACTTTATTGCACAAAGAAACACAAATACATACAGCAGAAAAGTAAGGAACAAAACAGTACAATATAGGCGGCCTTATTGCTAAAGCAGCAATTTCTACCAGGCAACCTTTGGGTAGTAGGATACTACATAGCAGATAGCGGGATAGTGCATACTAAGTTAATCTTAATACTTAAACAATATAAATACTACTAAATAAATACATAAATAAAATAAACTAATATATATATTTATAATAAACTAATACGTATTACATGGTTTACGTAACGACCACTATCGAAGACAGCGAACGAGACCGACGGCTTATCGTGCCCTCCGAAGCACGGAATCCTTTTTATTTTCGGACAATCAGGTTATTCAGCCTGCAATGTCCTAACCAGGGAATATCTCAAAAAGTGATAAATTGACAAATATCAACCTTGTGTTCCCCTTGGGAATCGAACCCAGAGCTGTCTTTGCATTGCTGTAGATTAAAAATTACTGACTGGGTTTTACATACATAAATCACGCCTTTATCCCTTACGGAGTAGGCAGAGCGTTTAACGCCTCGTAAAAGGCGCTTTCGCCACGTCTGACAAAAATTGAGGGCAATTTTAGATTGTAATATGTATTGCTATAGTGACAGGTTGTCAGCCCATCGCCTAAATTACAATACACTGTAACCCTCGGGCTCGAGGAGCTGCCCTTCCTCCCGGGCATGCTGTACAAGTCAGCAAAAGGGACTCCTTTTGCTGACTTGTACAGCATGCCCGGGAGGAAGGGCAGCTGGAACATTCTATGTTTTTCTATCTCTCCCAGTCCAGCATGGAAGTACGTGGTGTAAGTGACTGGGTTTTAAAGGAAAATTTTATGTAGAATGTTTTTTCTAGAAATAACTATAGTGATGCTCGTGGTTTTTTTAACTTATGAGCAAAAGACCGAATGGGACACCTTTTTCAATGCCGGTTACATACATACATACATATAATCACGCCTTTATCCCATATGGGGTAGGCATACCGTAAACGACCTAAACAAAGATCGTTCCGCCACGTTTGACAAACTTTTGAGGGTTATTTAAGATAGATTTGTAGGTACTTTATTGCTGTAGTGACAGGATGTCAGCCCATCGCCTAAATTGCAATACACAGAAACCCTCGGATCCCTTAGCTGGTTTTTACAGCATGCCTGGGAGGAAATGCAGCTGGCACATTCTATGTTTTTCTCTCGCTCCCGCGCCAGCATGAATGAATGCCGGTTATTTAGGGTAAATGTGCCAAACATTGACCACCTTACAAAATGTTACCGGTTTTACACAACGGTACAAATGTGTACTTCCATGCTGGACTGGGAGCGAGAGAAAAACATAGAATGTGCCAGCTGCATTTCCTCCTGGGCATGCTGTAAAAACCAGCTAAGGGAACCGAGGGTTTCTGTACATTGCAATTCAGGCGATAGGCTGACAACAGTCACTACAGCAATATACCTACAAATCTATCTTAAATAACCCTCAACTTTTGTCAGTCGTGTCGGAACGACCTTTGTTTAGGTCGTTAACGCTCTACCTACCCAATTGGAGGTAAACGTGATTGTATGTATATGTACAACACTAAATTTTTTTTTAAAATGCCTCTACGAACAAAATATCAGCTGATCACGTCCCGTTGTAGAATTAGTTAGTTCGACGTGATGTTTATAAATAAGGGGTGTCTATGTGACCCTTACCCACACATATAGCTATATTGATACGCATATGTGTGTCATGCGTCCCGCAAACTGATAGGGGTTGCTCAGTCAACCGCGCTGAACAACTTTCACTCGGAAATTCTTTCAAGAGACAAAAAAAATATTGACATTCCCATACAAAATTTGTGTTTATGTATGTAGGTATATCTATTTATTATTTTATATTAAAGATGTTTATTTAAGTAATATATATGTATGTTTATGTAGGTTCTAGGTTATATGTATATGTAGAAGTGCGTGTACAGTCTTGTCCCCGTATATATTGTTATCTCATATTCAGTTTTACAGGTTGGCTGGAAGAGATCTCTTTATAGAGATAAGCTCACCTTTGTGAACTAAATTTAAGATTGTTTATTTATTGTAAACTTTTGGTACACAATAAAGAATGATTAGTACAAAATGACCACCTTGATCAGACAATGTACAAACATATATTATATATATATTTACTGTTCATGCTGTCAGATTATGGAACTCTCTTCCACCGACAGTTCGTGATAGCTCGTCTATCGCTGTCTTCAAAAGACGAGTTAAAGAGCATTATCTTTCCCTGTCAAAGTAATCCGTGTTTAGGGTATATATTTATGTATATATTTGTATATAAATAGCTAATATAATAGCTATAAGTATTTATTTATTTTTGATTATGTATATAATTGAAAGTATTTATTTATTTCTTGTTAATATTTATGTAAAAGATTTACATTATATAATTATTTTACAGTAGTATTATCTTATTGATATTTATTAAATTTTGTGCACGTTTTATCCGCGTATCTTTAAAATTATCACTTCTGTAGGTCTGCTGTAAGAAATTTCTTTTTAGAAATAAGCAGTGCCTGTTGTGTCTTTGTTTTTTATGTCCTGTGTTTATGATGTTTTTTGTGTACAATAAATTGTTAAATAAATAAATATATATGATACAAACACAACATAGGAAGCCTTATTGCTTAACCGACAGTAAAATTTCTACCTTTGCGTGTAGGATTAGTAGAGGCACTAACTAAGCTGTTCTTCTTAGCGAGTGGATTCTCGACCTGAACGACACAATGAACCATGGTGTCACAGTTTTCAATCCGCCTAGTAGCACAGCTCTGACGTGGTTCGAGTAATGACCACTATCAAAGACAGTGACCGGGACTGACAGCTTAACGTGCCCTACGAAGCACGGCATCCCTTTTCTTTTCAGACAATATTATATAATATATTCTTTATTGCATTAAAATACAAGAAATGAAGTTTACAGAAAGGTATGCAAGGGCGAACTTATCTCTATGAAGAGATCTCTTCCAGCTAACCCACTGGCAGTTGAGAGAATGAGAAACATTTTAAGCGCAAGACAAATACAATGCAATGTAAGCTAAAAATTACTCTAAAATACATGAAGTAGAATAGATAATCAGATGATTCAGCCTGCATTGACCTAACCAAACTGGGTAAAACCTCGCACTAAGCTATTGGCAATTTATAAGAGTTATAAATATCTCAGATATAATACAAAATCATCTGGACTACAATAGAAACAAGAATGCATAAATTTCGCTCTGACCACCCCAAGCAAGCATGACGCGTGCGTAGGGTGCCCCCAGCACCTGCGCGTTGCCGCTCCGTGCGCAAGAGTTGTTTACCAAGAGCGGCAACGTCGCTTTATCGCGGTGCAGTAGAGTGGCAGGTTACTTTCTTCAATGCAATGCATTCGGTTCAATTGAAAGGATAATTGGTGTAAGGGCGTTTGGTTGGAGCAAAAAGCGTGGCACTACTGCAGTATTATTAATACTACACTGTTATCTAAAAGATTTCATTTCTTGTTCATTCATAAATCATAATAATGGGCTCGGTTCTAGATTTGCCGGCTAAAACTCATATTAAAATCTATTTGTCACTCAGACTAAAAACATTGGAAAAGGACAGGAGATCTATTCTCTCCCGTTTTTTATTTATAATCGGTGGTTTTATGCGTTATCTGTCATTTTTATCCGCCGTCATATTATGATATGGCGGATAATTGTCAGAAATACTGTGGAAACGTGCAAAAGCGCGTCAAAATCTAGCGGACAAAGTGTAAACCTATAGAGGATAAATCGCCTGTTTTTTTACAATTTTATTATTCTGAAAGTAACTAATTGATTTTAATTTTAGTTTGCGCCGAAGGAATTAAGAATTGAGCTTATGTTTTATTTAAATCTCCTCTCTCAGAGGATATTTTATAAAAAAATATTGAAAGAGGCAACAATTTAAATTAAATACATACTATTTTAAAATTACGTACGTGAAACCCTGTTTACTACACAAACTAGTAGCAAAGAAAATATAATATTAGCTAACGCTAAAGAAAAGGCACTCCCGCCCCCGATCTGTAATGTTACCTCACCTCGTCTCCCCCGCGCCAACTATGGCGGCAAACACACAAAAACCCACTTCAAACCTGTACGAACACGTTTTTGCGCATATAGTAGGAAAATCGGTGGCTTGTATGGAGTGCCCGCCCTGTGCTAGTAGGTATCCAGTACAGGTGTTAGATTACTGATAATAAGGCTTCAGAAACCTCTCGATTTTCAGTTCAATACAGGTCTTCTTCTGTCGTGTGGGTTCAAGAATCGATCGACCCGTTGAACCCTGATTTTGAGTAACGACCACTATCAAAGACAGCAACCGGGATCGACGGTTGAACGTGTCCTCTAAAGCACGGAATCCTTTTTTTTTACGGATAAGCAAATGATTCTGAAACTGGAGAAAACTTCACAAAATGATATATTGACAAATATCAACTTTGTGTTCCCCCACCGGGAACTGAACCCAGGACCTCCGGATCGTATGCCCATGGCTCTGACCACTAAACCACGAAGGCTATTCTCCAGTTATACAAGGTGTTAGGTTACAGATAATAAGGCTTTAGAAACCCCTCAGTTTCCAGTTCCGGTCAGCAAACAGGAGTGGAGTGACAGGTTATGTTCCGGTACAAGGACTTTGTTGTACTAAACTTGTAAAATACGTATATCTTGTCTACATAGATGCATATAATCACGCCTTTATCCCTGATGGATGCTGCAGAGCGTAAACGACCTAAACAAAGGTCGTTCCGCCACGTCAGACAAAATTTTGAGGGTTATTTAAGATAAGATTTGAATAATTCTCAAAACTTTGTCAGACGTGGCGGAACGACCTTTGTTTAGGTCGTTTACGCTCTGCCTACCCCATTAGGGATAAAGGCGTGATTATATGTATGTATGTTATTTAAGATAGATTTGTAGGTATATTGCTATAGTGACAGGTTTTCAGCCCATCGCCTAAATTACAATATGCTGAAACCCTTAGCTGGTTTTTACAGCAGCCCGGGAGGAAAGACAACTGGCACATTCTATGTCTTTATCGCTACCAGGCCAGCATGGAAGTATGGCGCATTCTAATAACATTTAATTTAGGTTAAGGATAGGTTACGATAACTCAACAATAAATACTGAAGACTAGGCTACTTGGGCTCACGCTCTTTACCTTCCCTATATGGAGAAATTTTAAAAAAAACTTTCAGCGCCAATTTTGACAAGAAGGCCAAAAGTAGGAGCAGGACAAAACGAAGGGAGGGCCGCAAAGTGCGAGTCTCTCATGCTTCTTCTTCATTGTGATATATTTTTATTTTATTTTGTGACATAGATATAATATTCTTTGTAATAGACTCGCTTGTGATTTCCTAAAAGTGTTCTTAGGAATCTTTTTGGAAATAAATGATTTGACTTTGTTAGTTTCCTACCAGTCAAATCAGCAACTTTTTATGAAATGAAAAAACGCTGTTTTGTATGAGCATAGCAAGTTATGACGTCACTCTTTGTTAAATATTGTACTACTCAAATCAATAACTTCTACATTTTTAACTCGATTGTTAAATCTAATTGTGCATTTTTTTAAATGCTGAATGAGGTCCATTATATTTTAGCCATCAGTTTTAATCGATATACTACATTCTATGTACCAGTATTTCCTAGAACAGAATTTATTATTTAACATTGAACTTTGTGCGAACTATGGGAACGAGCAGGTTTAACATTTTAAAAAGTTAATTTAAGTGAAATTGAGGGTCAAATACTGTTTATTGATGATAAATTGATAAATCAAGCATTGTGTTCTGTCACTTTTTTTGTAGGAAGTATACTAACTTCGTTGTGTTCTTCTTCTGTCGAGTGGGTATCGAGTCTATGCACCCGATGAACCCTGGTGTCAGAGTATTTAAACTGCCTAGTAGCACAACTATCAGGCCTCTGACATGGTTTGAGTAACGACCACTATCAAAGACAGTGACCGGGACCGACGGCTTAACGTGCCCTCCGAAGCACGAAAATCTTTTTTTCTTTTTTTGCGGACAATCAGGTGATTCACCCTGCAATGTCCTAACCAAACTGGGGAAAATTTCACAAAGTTATTTATTTTCAAATATCAACTTTGCGTTTCCCCACTGGGAATCGAACCCAGGGCCTCCGGATCGGGAGTCGATGGCACTAGCCACTAGACCACGGAGTCAGTTCGTTGTGTTGAAAAGGCCAGAGCAAAACCATTTAAAAAATAATACACATTTAGATTTAATAATCAAGTTGAAAATATGGAATTTAATATTTACAGGACGTCATAACTATTTTCATACAAAGAAACGTTTCTGACTTGACTAAAAAGTTGCTGATTTGACTAGTAGGAAAATATCTTCCGGACGCGACACTATAAACTAAAGGAATAGGTTCATTGTTACTCAATAATTTTATAACGAAACATTCTCCCGGCTATAAAAATAAACACGGTATGTTTATTTGTTTACTATGACGCGGATAGCCGGTCGGTGCCGGATGTACGGCGCTTGGCACGCGAGTCCTGGGTTGCTGTAGTTATATACATACATACATATAGTCACGCCTATATCCTTAATGGGGTAGGCAGAGCGTACATGACCTAAACAAAGGTCGTTCCGCCACGTCTGACAAAGTTTTGAGGTTTGTATAAGATAGATTAGTAGATATATTGGTTATATCGACGGTATATTCTGCAGATTACAGTTCAAAATATAGAAGTTAATATTGACTACTCAAATCATTGAGTAGTCAATATTAACTGCCTCCGTGGTCAAGCGGTCTGAGCCATGGGCTCCCGACCCGGAGGTCCCGGGTTCGATTCCCGGCGGGGGACAATGACTTTGTGTTGTTGTTTCTAGTTTGGTTAGGACATTGCAGGCTGATCACCTGATTGTCCGAAAAGTAAGATGATCCATGCCGTCGGATGGGCATGTAAATAGTCGGTCCTGCGCCTGAATTCTCTCTGGTCGTGTCAGTCAGTCTGTCCCATCAGAATAAGAGATTGAGGGAACAGAGAGTGCACCTGTGTGTAGCGCAAACACTTGGGCACTAAAAACAAGTCCTGCGCAGTTGGCCCATCTCCGGGAGATGGGCCGCCATTACCGAAAATCGGTGGGAGGACTATTATTATTTACTGGTGAGTGACGTCATGACCTACCATTTTCATACAAAAAAGCGCTTTTGACATTTCATAAAAAGTTGCTGATTTGACTAGTAGGAAAATAGCTTATTCCTTCGCTCGGGAACCAATCCAAGAATTCTTAATTCGTTCAGGATTCAATATGCTCTTGACTCGCACTTTCTTATTCCTTTGGATTATGAACTCCTAATAAAAAAAAACTCTTCATCGATAAATTGGCAACACTGCGCGGGAAACTCGTACGCACCGCACATCTGTGCTATTGCGTCCAGACGGTTTATATTAGTTCTGCTAAGATATTAATTATAAATATTAAGCAATTTATGATCACGACATAGTCGCAGACGGGAGAAGCTCACATAACTTTGAGAATTTTCGGGTGAATATCACCTAGTCAGCTGTTAGTCCATAATTTTCCTTCCAGCTTAAAAGTAGACGACTTTCAATTCTCATTTGAATCGCTTTTCTATGACTTATTTCCGTGATAGTTTATTTTCATTCAATTCAGAATTATAAATTATTTCATAACACATGTGGTCGTAAAGGATCTCTTAGGCTCGTATTTACAAAGCGATCTCAAAATTGAGAGCGATATTAAGAATTTATTTGATAGGTCATTTTGTACTGAAATTACATTTCTGATGCGAACTCAAACTCGCTGTCACACTCAAGTGCTAATTATAAAAACGGGCCTTATTTCACAAATATGTCCTCGCTACTATGTTTTAAAAGTCATATGACATACGTGCGCTATGAAAATTATAACCTCTGCTTTCGTGTTCTTAACAATATCGCCTTGGCTGTGATTTTCAACTTACCGCAACTTACATCGTGGCAGCTAAACGTGTATTATTGAAAAAAATACTTAAGTATGTCATTCCACTTTGGAGCAACCCGGCCAAATAGGACGGCTAGTTTTTAATAGCTCTTATTAATAATTTCTTCACATCAGTTAGCGCCACTCGAGGGCCAATGCTCAATATCTTTGATGTGTTGGTCTGAAGCCAAACGAAACAGATTAATTCATTGCACACATTTGTCACAGAAATGTCAAACGTCGACTTCGGAAATTTGTCAGGTTTGAAGTAGGGTAAATGCGCCTGCTTGGGACGTAACTTGCGGTCGCCTGAAATGTAACCGGTTTTCAATTTTAGCCCGGTTTTAATGGGATGCACTCTGAATTATTATTATTATAGCTACCTAGCCTACTAGATCTCACTGCTGGGCAAAGGCCTCCCCCGCGGTCTTCCACTCATCACGGTCCAATGCAACCTCAGTCCAATCTTTCAGATAGACGTCGAGATCGTCACGCCATCTTTTCCGGGGTCTACCTATTCGCCGAAATCTGCGTTGAGGTACCCAATTTTCTGTGACGATCTTTGCCCATCGACCTGGGTGCATCCGACAAACATGCCCGGCCCAATCCCACAAAAAAAATACAAAAACATTTTTGATACGAATATGTTACGAAATAAGTAAATACCTACCTTAGCCTACTTAAATGATGTTAGTTAAAGTAGACACAGACGTAACCAAGATTTAGTTAGGTCAAAATTCACGATTTTTTTTCTTTAAATATTAGCCGATCATGTCCTGAAATTCAATGTTTAAAAATAAACTTAGAAGAGCACATTGAAACGTATCGCGAGCGTAGCAAGCGCAAATTTTTGCTAAGTACCTGAACTGCATAGGTAAATAAGCAATAGGATAGGCAGCATCGAAACGTATTGCGAGCGAAGCGAGCGCGAAATTACGTTTAACATAAGCCAAGTATCAATACTTCTTTTCGGATAGGCTACTAGACACGAATTTGGGTAAATGTTGCCAAGCCTTGGGGCCTGGTTGGATATCGTAACTGAAAGTAGAAGTAGAATAGCTACTTGTGGTAATTTTAAGTGCATTGTAATATTTGCAATTTATTTATTAATAATAGTCCTCCCGCCGATTTACGGTCATGGCGGCTAATATCTCAGAGCTAGGCCAACTGCGCAGGGCTAGTTTCAAGTCCCCAAGTGTTTGCGCAACACATAAGTGCACTTTCTATTCCTTTAATCTGTTTTTCTGATGAGACAGATTGACTGAAACGACCAGAGAGAAATCAGGCGCAGGACCTATTTACATGCCCATTTGACAGCTTGGATCATCTTACTTTTCGGACAATCAGGTGATCAGCCTGCAAAGTCCTAACCAAACTAGAAACAACAACACAAAATCATTGTCCCCCGTCGGGTATCGAACCCAGAACCTCTGGATCGTGAGCCCATGGCTCAGACCGCTGGACCACGGAGGCAGTAAATTTATTAATAATGGAAGTAATAAAATGGTTAATAAATAGTTATTAGTTTGGAACATAATGTAATGGTATCGAAGTCTTCATGCACTTTACTATACCTAAGTGGTTTTAAACGGGATGTAATTTCGCAACCTCGCGGATGTTTTACGATTCCGCATACGTAGAAACCAATTTGAAATACATCTGTCTGAAATAAATCATTTTCATGAAACTGAATTAATTTGTTTCAGTTAAAATATTCACATTTCAACTTTAGTTACGTAATTTCTGATTCGTGGAATTTGGTTTCGATTTGTAGACTGAAATATCAATAGGTCGTGTAGTTTAACCACTTTAGCAAATTTCTGTCTGGGCCATATCTGATTGCATTTATTTTTGTGTGAATAGAATGGTAGATTTTACGACGAGTGCTCAAAACACGTCATTATGTACGTGATTCTCAGCTGCCCAAGCCCGCAGGGCGAGGGCTGTTATTAAATAGAGGACAAAAATGGTTTTGTGCACAAGTTTTAAACTCTGCTTTTCATTTCGATTGCCAGGAAAATTTAGGAAATTCTACAAAAATATTATGTAAATAAACTTAATACTTCATCCCCGCCATTTAATAATATAAATCTATTGACGTAAAATATTAAGCTTGAGATGAGACCTACACAGCCTACTATTAAATTAATTTTGTAATAATAAATAAATAAGCTACTGTACTCGAATTTAAATTATATCATATATATCATTTTATGTAATAAATACCAAAAAAAAACAAATAATTTAAATTAAATATTACAAAATATCAAGTTCTATCTATGAAATTCGTATTATGTTTGGCTGTAAGACTTAATTTTCTTTGTTTTAGCAGAGATGCATTTATGAGTAGATTTGTTTTTGCCCATGTGCCTAAAATGTAATTTTGTGCAGCCTACATCCTGCACACAATAGCACTTTCAGAGCATGAGAAGTGAAGAAGTAATTTTGTCGAATGCTAATTACATAAAAGAATCAGAATCAGAATCAGAAATCTTTATTTGTAGTATTTGAAATATGAGATAAAAAGCAGTCTGAAGATGATATCAACCTACTAATTATACCTGGTAATGATAGCCAACATTTTATAAACTCAATTTCAGCTTCAAATTCGAAGAATCTCATTGCTACAAGGGAATTGCAGCATCTTAAAGCACGAGCAATAAAATTTGATTGACATGAATCGAATCCGAATCGCAAATCAAATGGGTCGATCTTCTATTGCGTAAGACTAATGTAAAACATAAGCGGCCTTGTTCCACGGTAGTCACTTCAAATTATAAATAGGTATTCGCTAGACTAGGAGATACTCGTGATTTGATTTAGATTGAAATCAAAACATTGCTTCCATGCTGGCCTGGAAGTAAGAGAAAAACATTTGTGGCTGCATTTCCTCCCGGGCATGCTGTAAAAACCAACTAAGAGATCAGATGGTTTTGGTTTATTGCAATTTAGGCGATGGGCGGACAACCTGTCACTACAACAATATACCTACAAATCTATCTCAAATAACCCTCAAAACTTTGTCAGACGTGGCAGAACGACCTTTGTTTAGGTCGTTTACGCTCTGCCTACCCCATTAGGGATAAAAATGATACTATATGTATGAAATCAAAACAATATTTTTATTCTTTATTAATTTACTAGCGACCCGCCCCGGCTTTGTACGGAAATCATCAGTGTTTCTCTACTATATAATGCATGTATTATACATATACACCTTCCTCTTGAATCACTCTATTCATTAAAAGCCGCATTAAAATACGTTGCGTAGTTTTAAAGATTTATGCATACATAGGCATATAGGGACAGAGAAAGCGACTTTGTTATATACTATGTAGTGATAGATGAAAAGTGTCTTATCTTAAAGTAATATTTTTGATACAGAGTTAGTAGCATGTCATAGCATTGATTTTTTATGGTAAAGTCCATCTAACATTCAGGTTAAACTATTAAACTTATGAACCTTGAAAATGTCAGCGTACAATATGTGTTACTGACGACCGGCAAACCATAATTTGAAACATTAAAGTTTGAGTTCTTTGCCGTTTCAGTACAGAACATAAAGATTTCTTTTATGTTTTTCGATTAAATGCGTCCAACCGCAAGAGCAGAAAACAGCTTTATGCAACAAACCAGAACTTCACGTTGTTTTTAATTACAAAACACTAAATGGCGTGAAATGTGTTTCGCTTTACTACAAACACTGCAGTAGTTACAGTTATGTGTAACAATATTGTAAACAAAATAAACCCATGCTGGACTGGAAGCGAGATAAATGGATATGCTGTAAACACCAGCTATGGGATTTGAGGGTTTCTGTATATTGCAATTTAAGCGACTGGATGACATCCTGTCACTACAGCAATATACCTACAAATCTATCTTGAATAACCCTCAAAACTTTGTCAGACGTGACTCAACGACCTTGGTTTGGGTCGTTTACGCTCTGCCTACTCTATTAGGGTTAAAAGCGTGACTATATGTGTAAATAAGCTCCAGTAGAATTTAAAAGGCATCACTTCCTTAGATTTAGAACAAAGGTTTTTTATAAGCAATGAATTGAGGAGCAAATACTACCCTGCTACTATCAAAGATTCTGGCAAATGTGGCCATTTTAACAATAATTTCGATAGTATCTGCCCGATACTATTTGCTCCTGAATTCATTGTTTCTAGAAAAATCTAAGGAAGTGACAGAAAAAAGTTTTGAAAATGTATATATATTGCGAGTTATGATGTTTTAACGAGTGAGGGCGCCACCGCTCACGTTGAGACGGCTAAAGTTATTACAATTTATTCTTAAGAGTTTTAAGTTTTCAATTCAGGGGAGTATTTATTATGAGTTCATTTGTTTCACCATGTTAAAGAGCATTGTGGTTTTCTTAACACAATACAAATTTAATAGCAGCACCGGTTGTTTATTATTATTCTCAATTTCTTCATTTTATACCATAAATATAAAAAAACTATTTAATTTTGCATTTTACAAGTCACACACGCGTAAATTTTTACTGCAGTGTATTGCGGGAAAATAACATAATGTGGGTGGACATGTGGTTGTATATACTCTTTTCAGCTGTTGAATCAAACCAATGTCTAAACACCATTTTATGACCCCAGCTGCAGTCCAACATCAAAACCGGAAATGCTCAAGCTTCCGAAGAATTGAGATTGATTTCAGCAATAAAGGATTCATGGAAAAACTCACTCACATGTGTTGAAACTATTATTGGAAAAGAAGAAAATGCACTAAAAGAGCAGTTATTATTATTTTATAGCCAGAGAATAAGGTTTTTTGGACAAAAATGTACTGGCTTGTCTACCTTACTAGTTTTCCATAATGCAAAAAATTAAGAGCCTGTACGATTTAGAACCATTGCCTATCCTTTATCGGATGAATTAAAAAACAAAAACAACAACGTTCCATTACCATCCAGTTTTGGAGTAAGATTTTTTCACATAGGATGAGATTGCATGTTTTCAGTATTCAAGCTATTAGGGAGTTCAACAATTCTGACCTCAACAAGGAGGTAAATTGAATAGGATGACTATAAAATACTTATTTCTCATTCACAAAGCGTAATATTTTAGTCAATAAACTATCTGACAAAGAACAATAGTTCTGCTCATAGCGATATCATATAGAAAACATCTATTCAGTCTTGCATTAACCGGCTTCAGTATATGCAGCCATTTACGTCATAATCATAACATTCCATATTCATTGCGATTGGAGTTTTTCAAAGTAATCTGGTGTTTCTGGGTGTTTCAGATTCTATAGTAACAGGACGCCTTGTTTACTGAAACTGAATCGAGCTTCGATTCCACGTATCCTTTGATGTGCTTGCGACAGAATGAGGCTGATTGGAATCCACTACAGCTCAGCCATTTGATCCAAATGTACGCAAACGCAACACGGATTCAATAACAACGACGCGGTTCAAGTAGAAAATGCGTAGTCAATGTTTCATGAATTCGTCTGTTGCGTTGGATGGATGTTTTTTTAGTATA
The DNA here is from genome assembly GCA_949820665.1 of Scrobipalpa costella. Taxonomy (NCBI): domain Eukaryota; kingdom Metazoa; phylum Arthropoda; class Insecta; order Lepidoptera; family Gelechiidae; genus Scrobipalpa; species Scrobipalpa costella. The sequence continues at coordinate 646,813 of OX463324.1, read as the reverse complement.
GCAATCGTCCGCTTTGGAACATTTCCGCCATGGTCTGTGGAAGCCCAGAAAATCACAAAACTGAGCAGTGTCGTTTTGACGATCCTTTGATGTACTCGCGACAAAGCTGATTGGAATCCACTGCGTATACGAATAAACTCAGCCATTGGACGCAACACGGATTCAATAACAATGTCGCGATTCAACTGGAAAATGCGTACACAATGTTTAGCTAATGAATTAGATTTTTTATTTGAATATTATGTTGCGTCGCTGATGGATGGTCTGTAGTCTGTAGGAGCACAGTAAATCACAAAAAAACTGAGCGGTGTCGTATTGACGTTTCGTCGCTCAAGCGTTGCTTGGCGATCACTTGAAAGAGACTCCGGTCGATACACTATGCACTAGCACTAAGACACTGGCTTGGGCCGTACCTGAGCCGGACTGGCGGCGGGATGTTGAAGGCCGGGTACAGCTTCGCGTTGGGACTCTCAAACAGCATCGCGACTGTGTTTTCACCGCGCGTTCATCGTGCAACCGTGCGTTTGGTTCGGCAGCCGGCCGTACACTGACTGCCGGTCGCCGCCCCCGCCCCGCGCGCCCCGCACGCCGCGCGCTGCGACCCCTGACGTCACGCGCAGTTCCGCGCAGTGCTGCCAACCCTTTAATTTTTACTGGGGGTCTATCTTGATCACACCCCTATGCAGACTTTTATTTCAATTCAATTCCTGATTCATCAATTTCTACCAGACAAAAGCATAATAAACTATATACCTACGTTATTACTCAAATTACAAACAATATATTTTTGCAACTGCAATAACGGTAGCCTTAAAGAAAATGTTCTCCAAATCTAATCAAACAATAACATTCGAAATTCACAACCTCAAACCATCTCGCTAGTACTCCGCATTAAACTGATCTGCAGTTGGCAGCACAGCTTCCGTAGCTCTGTCAACCACCCCTTTTCTCTCGCTCGCACACGATACAGACGACAGGGACGGAAAGCGCGAAGGCAGCCGCTGTGACATGTCCCCAGCCCCTTCCCTCGTGTGGGGCTTCGCTACGACCACGAATTAAACGGACGCGGGGGAAATAGGAACTAACACCATCACCTTGAGATTTGACGGTTCGGTTATACTATAACGCCGCCACCCCACGTTCAGTTAGAGCCTTGTCGAACTATCCAGCGCTCGCAGTATGCCTACTACGTTATTGTAGGTCCAGCCAGACCAACCGCGGCTTCACGTACTAATGGGATTTTGCGAAGGCTTTAGGTGTTTTCCCGTGGTATAAGCGGATCTTAAGACGACAAACCGATACCTAACCTAAATGATGAGTATTTTATCAATATATTTATGTAATTATGGATTGTACAAAAAAAAAACATCATGATAACAGGACACAAACAACAAATTCTAACGATTATAGTGGGTTTTACGTCAGTATACGCAAACGAATTCGAAGGATTCGAGCTGATTAATACTGGGTTTTTCGTCAGTGGACAAATGGATGGGGGTTGCTCAGACAACAAACTGAACAACTTTCACAAAGAAAAAATTGTCTGAGAAAGAAAAACAAATTTGCTTTCCCAAACCTACAAAAATTGTCCGCGGCACGTTTAATAAAACCGGCAATGACAATTCGAAGTGTATTGCATACATACATACATATAAACACGCCTTTATCCCTAATGGGGTAGGCAGAGCGCAAACGACCTAAACAAAGGTCGTTCCACCACGTCTGACTAAGTTTTGAGGATTATTTAAGATAGATTTGTAGGTATATTGCTGTAGTTATAGGTTGTCAGCCCATCACCTAAATTGCAATATACTGAAACCCTCGGATCCCTTAGCTGGCACATTCTATGTTTTTCTTAAACTCCCAGGCCAGCATGGGTAAGTACGAGTAGCTAATAATTTTGCTTGCATCTTGATAGAAAATTAACTACGCAATCAACTACGAACTGTCGTTGGCAAATTGTTATAGTCAGTTTATTAAATAGGCCCCCGATTGAAGTGGTGATTTAATTTTGTATGGGAAAGCTGAAATAAGTTTATAATATCCGGATGGCATGTTAAGCCGTTGGTCCCGGTTAATATCGTTTAACACCGTAGATATTAGTCGTTAAGCCATGTCAGAGGCCAGTGCTAAGCATTGGCGGCTTGATAATTGAAGTCAGATGATAGTCGCTCTATGTTCAATCACCTAGAGTAGGTTGCCAACCCTTTTAGGGATACGGGATAGGCCTAGGGAGAGGATGATGATCCGAAAGAATTTCTTTGCGAAAGTTCAGTTTCGTTGTCTGAGCAACCCCTATCAGTTTGCGTACTAACTAAACAATTAATAGCCCTAGATTGCTAACATTTACACAAAGAATAAACGATAATAAACAATGACAGACACTTAAATATTATGCCGAAAATAATCTACGCAATATGACCGGTATTTTGACCGGTATCTCTTAACGGTTTTCCGGTATATGGACACAACAGGTGCTTTTACCCTACACCCCAGCGAAATTACGCGGGTTCGCCGTATTTAGATAATACCTATTAGTGGTGTCATTGACAAAAACATTAAGATACGGCACAAATGGTAAATATTTAGATATGTGGATGCTATGCTACCAAGTTACTTCTATACTGGACTGGGAGCGATAGAAAAACATAGAATGTGCCAGCTGCATTTCCTCCCGGGCGTGCTGTAAAAACCAGCTAAGGGATCCGAGGGTTCCAGTATATTGTAATTTAGATGATGGGCTGACAACCTGTCACTACAGCAATATACCTACAAATCTATCGTAAATAACCCTCAAAACTTTGTCAGATGTGGCGGAAAGACCTTTGTTTAGATCGTTTGCGCTCTGCCTACCCCATTAGGGATAAAGGCGTAAATTTGACAAATTTTCATTGTCGGTTTTATTAAACGTGAGTCGTGACCTAGACAATTTTTGGTAGGTTTGGGAAAGCAAATTTGTTTTTCCTTTCTCAGTAGATTTTATCTTTGTGAAAGTTGTTCAGTTTGTTGTCTGAGCAACCCCCATCCATTTGTCCACTGACGAAAAGCCCAGTATATCGTTAGAATTAGTTCTTCGTGTCCTGTTATCATGATGTTTTTTTGTGTACAATCCATAATTACATAAATATATTGATAAAATACTCATCATATAGGTTAGGTATCGTTTAGGTCGTTTATGGTCTCCCTACCCCATTCGGGATAAAGGCGTGATTATATGTATGTATGTATGTATGCTACCAAGGGTGTTGTGTTGTGTCTAGTAGAGCTGCCATTCGTCCTAGTTTTGCCAGATTTGTTCCAGTTTGGCGTGGCGCGGGTTCCGCCACGTCTGACAAAGTTTCGAGATTTGTAGGTATACATACATACATATAATCACGCCTTTATCCCAAATGGGGTAGGCAGAGCGTAAACTACCTAAACAAAGGTCGTTTTGCCACGTCTGACAAGGTTATGAGGGTTATTTAAGATAGATTTGTAGGTATATTGCTGTAGTGACAGGTTATCAGCCCATCGCCTACATTTCAATATATTGCAACCCTCGAATCCCTTAGCTGACTTTTACAGCATGCCCGGGAGGAAATGCAGCTGGCACATTCTATGTTTTTCTCTCGCTCCCAGGCCAGCATGGAAGAAAGCATGGTAGGTAAACAAATCGGTATTTATACAAATCGGTATTTATACAAATCGGTATTTATACAAATCGGTATTTATACACTCTCGCCAAAGATATTCATAGCAGTGCTTGAATTTATTCTATATGACGTTGGATGGAAGAACCAAGGTATCAGGGTCAAAGACACTTACCTAAGCCATTTGAGATTCGCGGACGATATAGTTATTTACTCAAATAACGCACATAGTCTGCAATACATGCTTCTTCTTCTGTCGAGTGGGTATCAAGTCTATGGACCCGATGAACCCTGATGTCAGAGTTTTTAAAACGCCTAGTAGCACAACTATCAGGCCTCTGACATGGTTTGAGTAACAACCACTATCAAAGACAGCAACCGGGACCGGGCTTAAATCTTTTTCTTTTCGGACAATCAGGTGATTCAGCCTGCAATGTCCTAACCAAACTGGGGGAAAATTCACAAAGTGATATATTATCAAATATCAACTTTGTGTTTCCCCCCTGGGAATCGAACCCAGGACCTCCGGATCGAGAGTCCATGGCACTTGCCACTAGGCCACGGAGGCAGTCATACAGTCAATACATGCTAGTGTACGTAGTATTAATAATAGTTACTCTGTGATGCTAGAAACTCTACATCATCGAAGTGAACAAGTCGGACTTTAAATAAATTTCGAAAAAACTAAAATAATGACTAACCACTCTACAATACCAATTAAAATAGGAGAAGAGACAGTACAATACGTTCATCTCCCTAGCCTTATCCCGTATCTTACGGGGTCGTCTACCTAATCTAGGGGATTGAACGAGGGTACTGGTTTTTACACAGAGCGACTGCCATCTGACCTCCGCAACCCAGAAAGGAAACCAGACCCAATCCTAGATTAGGTCAGAGTTTTTCAAGCCGCCAATGCTTAGCACTGGCCTCTGAAATGGCTTAACGACTAATATCTACGGTATTATACGATATTAACCGGGACCAACGGCTTAACGTGCCTTCCGAAGCACGGAAAAAGCGCCGAATAAACGTACATATGAAATTCGAAAACCGAAAAACACATTGGTACGTGGTGGGATTCGAACCACGACCTCCAGCTCAGGAGGCAGCGGCCCTATTCACTACACCATCGGGCTCTGCTGAAGTGAATTGAATACATTTACCTCGAAAAACTAATTTCTTTCGTTGACACCGATAGAGAAGAAATCGAGAGACGCATTAATACAGCTTGGAAAAGATATTCGTCACAAAAGCACATTTTCAAATTTAGTATACCTACTTATTAATTAAAAAAACAACTGCCTCCGTGGTCTAGTGGCTAGTGCCATGGACTCCTGATCCGGAGGTCCTGGGTTCGATTCCCAGGGGGGAAACATAAAGTTGATATTTGAGAATTTATCACTTTGTGAATTTTTCCCCAGTTTGGTTAGGACATTGCAGGCTGAATCACCTGATTGTCCGAAAAGAAAAAGATTTCGTGCTTCGGAGGGCACGTTAAGCCGTCGGTTCCGGTTGCTGTCTTTGAAAGTGGTCGTTACTCAAACCATGTCAGAGGCCTGATAGTTGTGCTGCTACTCTGATACCAGGGTTCATCGGGTCAATAGACTCGATACCCACTCGACAGAAGAAGAAGAATTAAAAAAAAGTTAATGGATACTGTCATACTGCCCTCTCTTACTTCTTGTTGCCAAACCTGGTCACTAACCGAAAAAAAATGTCATGAAAATATCGGTATGCCAAAGAGCGATGGAGCGAAGCCTACTGAAAGTAAAACTAAGCGACAAAATTAGAAATGAGGACATAAGGAACAGAACAAAACAAAATTATATTTAAAAATAAGCTCAAGAAATGGCTACGTGAAAAACGTGTTTTACGCCTATGACGATTTTTTCAAATTGGATTTAAGTTTATGACATATTAATGGTTTTCCCTAATTACTTTATATTATTTTTACAATGATTTAATGAAATTGTTATGTTATTTGTAAATTTTTAATGATATTATTGTAGTACTATCAGTCTGTTAATACTACCATTTATTTCTTGTTATTTTTATTGACTTATAACTGGTGTTATTAATAACTTTTTCATTTACATTTTTCAAAAGTAAGAGATGCTTTGGAACACGTGAGAAGGCTGAAATGGCAATGGGCGGGGCATGTGGCTAGATTTGAAGATGGAAGATGAACAAGAAAGGTGACTGAATGGCATAGACCGAACGAGAGACGACGACCAGGAGTCGTAGTTTTGAACCGCTCGAATCGAATTCGCATACGAAAGATAAAAAAAAAGATATTTTGAGTTAAGCTCGCCTTTGTACATAATGTATCTAGATTAAGTTAATTTTAAGAATATCTGTGTGTACAATAAAGAATTAAGAATTAAGAAAGACTAACATTCGCATGGCAAATTGTATGAAAATCGTATGTGAAAGTTACTCTTTCGTACGCGTATTGGAGTTCGAGCGGTTCAAAAATACGTCTTCAGGTCGGCCGCTAAAACGTTGGGTCGATGCATACATACTTATGATCACGCCTTTATCCCTAATGGGGTAGGCAGAGCGTAAACGACCGAATCAAAGGTCGTTCCGCCACATCTGACAAGTTTTGGATAGTTCTGTATATTGCTATAGTGAAAGATTGTCATTTGTCCATCGCCTAAACTACAATATCGAAACCCTCAAATCCCTTAGCTGCTTCTTACAGCATGCCCGGGAGGAGAAGCAGCTGGAACATTCTACGTTATTCTATCGCTCCCAGTCCAGCATGTAAGGCTATACGAAATATATGACCATACGAAAGCGCCTGATTACAATACAACAGCAAAGCAGCTAATGGCAAACATTTAAAAACAATTTACTATGCTTAAAATATCTTCCATGCCGGACTGGGAGTGAGAGAAAAATATAGAATGTGCCAGCTGCATTTCCTCCCGAGCATGCTGTAAAAACCAGCTAAGGGATCTGAGGGTTTCAGTATATTGAAATTTAGGCGATGGGCTGATAAAGTGTCACTACAGCAATATACGTACAATCTTTCTTGAATGGCCCTTAAGACTTTGTCAGACGCGGCGGAACGGCCTTTGTTTAGGTCGTTTACGCTCTGCCTACCCTATTAGGGATAAAGGCGTGATTATATGTATGTATGTAAGATATCAGGCGTTATATGCTAAAACAGAACCCTTCCCTTCTTCGTATCGTACTATTATATAGTCTGTGGTATCGCTTCCGTGAAAATCTGACAAAAACATCTTTCCTAATCCTGACTTGCGAAAAAAGTAGACTTCTTCTTCTATCGTGGGGATTTTCGAGTCGATCGGCTGGATGAACCCTGGTGTCGGAGTTTTTAAACCGCCTAGTAGCAGAGCGAGGGGCGAGTGCTATCAATGGATCGTGATAAGTGGAAGGAAGGGAGAGAGGCTTGCCCTGCAGTGGGACACCATACATACATACAATCACGCCTTTATCCCTAATGGGGTAGGCAGAGCGTAAACAACCTAAACAAAGGCCGTTCCGCCACGTCTGACAAAGTTTTGAGGGTTATTTAAGATAGATTTATAGGTATATTGCTATAGTGACAGGTTGTCAGCCCATCGCCTAAATTGCAATAAACTGAAACCCTCGATTCCCTTAGCTGGTTTATACAGCATGACCGGGAGGAAATGCAGCTGGCACATTCTATGTTTTTATCTCGCTCCCAGGCCAGCTTGGAAGTGGGACACCACAGTCTTTTAAATAAATAAATAAAAAAGTAGCAGAGCTAATAGGCCTCGGACATGGTTTTCATGAACGACTACTATCAAAGACAGCTACCGACAGCGAACCTTTCGAAGCAAGGAATCCTTTTCATTTTCAAACAAACAGTGCCTGTTGTGTCTTTGTTTTTGTGTCCTATTTTTATTATGTTTTTTGTATACAATAAATTGTTAAATGGATAAGTAAACAGGTGATTCAGCCTGCAACGTCCTAACATAATCAAACTGGGGAAAATATCACAAAGAGATAAATTAAATATTTACTTTGTGTTCCCCCAGTGAGGATCGAATCCAGGACCTTCGGATCAGGAGCCCATTGCTCAGACACGAGGCAGTTTGCAATCAAATTGTTCAATTCTAGGTGGAATCGAAATCAACCGTCGCGCTTTCTCCGATTAGCGACGAAAATAATAAACAAGCAAATAGAAAAAAAAATGTCCGCTTTAGATAGGCGATTCTGGTAGAGGTTTTTGTATCGTTTTCATACAAACATACATACATATAGTCACGCCTTTATCCCTAATGGGGTAGGCAGAGCGTAAACGACTTCTAAACAATGGTCGTTCCGCCACGTCTGACAAAGTTTTGAGGGTAATTTAAGATAGACTTATATGTACATTGCTTTAGTGACAGGTTGTCAGCCCATCGCCTAAATTGCAATATACTGAAACCCTCTGATCCCTTAGCTGGCTTTTACAGTATGCCCGGGAGGAAAAAATGCAGCTGGCACATTCTATGTTTTTCTCTCGCTTTCAGTCCAGAATGGAAGAAAGCGTTTTCAGGGTTTGAAATATAAACTACCTCCGTGGTCTATTGATTAGAGACATGTTCACGATGTGGAGGTCTTGGGTTCGATTTCCGGGGGGGGGGGACAACATTGATATTTGTAATGTAAATTTAATACTTTGAGATTTTCCTGTTTGGTTAGGAGAATGTAAGCAGAATTACCTGATTGTCTGGAAAAAAATTGATTTAGTGCTTTGGAGGGCACGTTAAGCCGTCGGCCCGAGTCACTGTCTTTGATAGTCGTCGTTACACAAACCACATCAGAGGCCTATTAGCTGTGCTATTAGGCGGATTAAAACCTCTGACAACAACCTTCATCGGGGTGGTATAATTTAGAACTTAAGAAGTTTTTAATTTATCTTAATTACCATAACATCATTCTGTTGGACCGGTTTTTCAATTCACTGCGTTTTTAGTGAATTATGATTTTTTTACTAACGGGGGCGCCACTTGGCTAGTATCGTCACCTTAAGGGGCTTCCTGGGCTAAGTGGCGCCCTCATCAGTCAAAAAATCATAATTCACTGAAAACACAATCAATCGAATATCCGGTACATCAGATTGAGGTTAAAGCAATGAAGGTCAATTAGAACCTCATAGAGTTGCAACTTCTAGTTCGTTATAGTTACAGATAGAAAATTTGCGAAAAACGGCCACTTTTAGCACTTTTGCTATCTGTAACTGCAATGAACACAATTTTTAAATTCATAATGCTAACAATAAATTCCGATACCTATACTTCAATCTGATCTACCGGATTTTCCATTAATTGCGTTTTCAGTGAGTAATGATTTTTTAACTGATGAGGGCGCTGGCGTGCACCAGGAAGCTCCTTAAACGCAAACCGTTATAGAATCGCGATCAATCGCGGAACAGACAAAAAACATCGGCTGACTCCGTAATGGGCTATCGGTCACTTTTTGCGCAAGCCCCTTGGTACTGGATATACAGGCTGAAAAAATACTTCGATCAGGCGCCTATTTAATACATACATACATATAATATGACGCCTTTATCTCTAATGGGGCAGACAGAGCGTAAACGACCTAAACAAAGGTCGTTCTGCAACGTCTGACAAAGTTTTGGGGTTTAAGATAGATTTGTATATTGCTATAGTGACAGGTTGTCAGCCCGTCGCCTAAATTACAATATACAGAAACCCTCGGATCCCTAAGCTGGTTTTGACAGCATGCCCGGGAGGAAATGCAGCTGTCACATTCTATGTTTTCTTTCGCTCCCAGTCCAGCTTGAGCAATACATACATACATACATACATATAATCACGCCTTTATCCCTCATGGGGTAGGCAGAGCGTAAACGACCTAAATAAAGGTCGTTCCGCCACGTCTGACAAAGTTTTGAGGGTTATTTAAGATAGATTTGTAAGTATATTGCTGTAGTGACAGGTTGTCAGCCCATCGCCTAAATTACAATATACTGAAACCCTCAGATCCCTTAGCTGGTTTTTACAGCATGCCCGGGAGGAAATGCAGCTGTCACATTCTATGTTTTCTTTCGCTCCCAGTCCAGCTTGAGCAATAAAGGGTTTATTTCCTTATCTATCTGTCTTGTTATCATTAGTACCTAGCTACAGATCTAGAATGATTGAAAGGCACACAATACTTTTCTCATCATCTCCCTGGCCTTAACCCGTATCTCTCGGGGTCTGCTACCGAATCTAGGTGATTGAACGAGGGTACTGGTTTTTACACAGAGCGACTGCCATCTGACCTCCGCAACCCAGAAGGGAAACCAGATCCAATCCTAGATTAGGTCAGAGTTTTCAAGCCGCCAATGCTTAGTACTGGCCTCTGACATGGCTTAACGACTAATATCAACGGTATTAAACGAAATTAACCGGTACCGACGGCTTAACGTGCCTTCCGAAGCACGAAAAAAGCGCCGAAATTCATAAACCGAAAAATACAATGGTACGTGGTGGGATTCGAACCACGATCTCCTGTTTAGAAGGCAGTGACCCTATCCACTACACCATCGGGCTCCCACGCAGCACTTTTATCTCACCCTGTATATAGTACTAGCGGTAGAAATTTGCTTCGCTTACCTCATTCAATTGATCGGATAATAGTCGGTCAGTTCAAGACGCAACGCAACCTACCTTCAGCAAATGAAATATTTATCTAAGACTCGTATTTATAAAGCGATCTCAAGACTGAGAGCGATATTAAGTATGGATGTGACAGGCTACATTGTACTGAAATAACATTTCAGATACGAACTCAAACTGGCTGTCAGTATCAAGTACTGTTTATCAACACGGGCCTACGAACAGTCACATCACAACACTATCAACCGGGTGTAAAGGACAGCGTCCCGCAAACTGATAGGGGTTGCTCAGTCAACGAAACTGAGCAAATTTCATCGGTTTTTTTTTTCAGGAGATGAAATAAAATTGACCTTCCCGTACAAAATGACCACCTCGACGGACAATTTGTATGGAAAAACAAAATTTTACTTTTATATACTTTATTGCATAAACACAAAAGAAATGTAATTTACAACACAGTGCGCAAGGGCGAACTTATCTCTATGAAGAGATCTCTTCCAGCCAACCCAATGGTAGTAAGAGAAAGTAAATAATTTTGAGGGGACAAGAAAATTCAACATTAACAGAGACTAATAAATCAAAATAAATACTTACATACCTACACATAGAATAAATACCTACCGTATATTACTATCTTAAATAAACATACATATATACTAAACAATATATTGATACGAAATTGTTCGGATTAGAAGTGCTTCTTTTGAGAGCCCGATGGTGTAGTGGATAGGGCCGCTGCCTCCTGAGCGGGAGGTCGTGGTTCAAACCCCACCAGTCACCACGTACCAATGTGTTTTTCAGTTTTCGAATTTCATATGTACGTTTATTCGGTGCTTTTTCCGTGCTTCGGAAGGCACGTTAAGCCGTTGGTCCCGGTTAATATCGTTTAATACCGTAGATATTAGTCGTTAAGCCATATCAGAGGCCAGTGCTAAGCATTGGCGGCTTGAAAACTCTGACCTAATCTAGGATTGGGTCTGGTTTCCCTTCTGGGTTGCGGAGGTCAGATGGCAGTCGCTCTGTGTAAAAACCAGTACCCTCGTTCAATCCCCTAGATTAGGAAGCCGACCCCGTGAGATACGGGATAAGGCTAGGGAGACTTTTTTTAGAAGTGCTCTTTTAATCTTTTCTTAAAAACATTCACAGAGGGACTTTCTTGAATTGTCTTAGGCAGTTTATTCCACAGTTGTGCAGCTTTTACAGAAAAGGAGTTGAAGAAGAACTTGGTATTCGCACTAGGCAACTCCAGCACCTTAGTGATGCAGGCGCGCCTAGGGCGGGGATCTGGAGGAAGGTGTTGGAAACGGGAGCGGAGATAGTCAGGAGTGGCAGGATTGTGAAGGATGTTGTAAAGAGTGGTCATCACGCCGAAGTCGAATTGGAAGCCATTTAAGCTGAGCATGAAATTCAGAGACATGATCGTACTTACGAAGTCAGAAAATAAATCTAATTGCCAAGTTTTGTAGGCGCTCAAGCTTGTTAAGTAATTCTTCCGTCACATCTAAATAACAAACATCAGCGTAGTCGAGAATAGGGAGAAGAAGAGCTTGTGCAAGCATGATTTCAGTTTCAAAAGGAAGAAAATTCTGGAGTCGCTTAAGAGAGTGGAAAGAATAGTGCATGCGCCTGCTCACCCCATTAACGTGTGAGAACCAAGACAAGTGACAGTCAAAGAGAACACCAATTTGTTTTGCTTTATCAGTGTAAGGAATGCATATGCCGTCATAATAAACCAGCGGAACATCAGCAAAGTCCAGTCTACACCTTATCTTGCTGCTGCCAATTATTAGTGCTTGAGACTTATCAGGGTTTACAAGAAGTCCAAATGTTTTTGCCCAAGTTTGAACAGCCGCTAGATCTAAGTTAATAGCCACAATAGCCTCAGATACTTCATTCGTGGAAAAGTGTCTATAGATTTGTAGGTCATCTGCATACAGGTGGTAGGGCGAAGAAATGACTAGAGAAATGTTATTAATAAAATAGAAAAAAGAAGAGGAGAAAGAACGCCACCTTGTGGTACACCAGCAGTTAAGCTAGACCAATCCGATGAAACATCGTTGGCTTTCACACACTGCTGACGACCGTGAAGATATGAAGAGAACCAGTCGACTGCAGAAGGAGAGATGTTAATTGAGCGGAGAGAAGCAAAAAGGATATCAAATTCCACAGAGTTAAAGGCACTGCTAAAGTCTAAGAGTGTAACAACAGTAAGCTTGGTGTTATCCATAGCAGACCGAATGTCCTCAGTGACATTTAGCAGAGCACTAACTGTACTGTGAGCCGGACGGAAGCCAGATTGAAAAGGACATAAAAGGTTATAGGAAGTGAGGAAAGAGTAAAGTTGCTTTTGAACAATACTGTCAAGGACTTTGGAAAGGACAGGGAGGATGGAGATTGGATGGAATTGTGAGAAAGAAGTGGGATTCGAAGTTTTAGGTAGAGGAATAACATAAGCCTTTTTCCATGCTGTAGGAAAAACATTGACCATCAGAGAAAAGTTGATGATGTGTGTAATGATTGGTGCAATGCCATCCAACACTGGTATGAGCATATTCAGACTTATGTTATCATCACCCACAGCCTTCGTGGAAATGGATAGGATGCTCTTTTTAATATCCGCCTCAGAAACCGACTGGAAATTAAACGGAGAACAGTTGGGTTGGACAAGATGTGACAGATGCGAAAGAGAAATAGATTTGGTTGCATCATCTAGGATGACTGGTGGAGTCGAGAAATGCTTATTTAGAGAATTGAGATCCACAGCACCTATGGAGGTGTCTGTCACCCAAAGACATTAAAAAAATCCAGGTCTGAGCTTGAGAAAGTGAATTTAAAGAGGAATGTATAGCTTCCATGCTGGACTGGGATCTTTTTTTTTAATTAAAAATGGGTTTGCTCTTTACTCCAGTCTAGGTCGGGAACGACTGAGACGGAATAACGTAGAATATGCCAGCTGCAACTCCCGGGCATGCTGTAAAAACCAGCTAAGGGATTCGAGGGTATATTGTAATTTAGGCGATGGGCTGACAACCTGTCTCTACAGCAATATCCAGTTCTATCTTAAACAACCCTCAAAACTTGTCAGACGTGGCGGAACGACCGTTGTTTGGGTTGTTCACGCTCTGCCTACCCTATTAGGGATACAGGCGTGATAGTATGTATGTATGTATATAGCGTCGCTTAGCATCTATACACATCCTGTTGCAGATGTTTTAAAGTTTTTAATACGCAGCAAAGTTCTCATCAGTTTTATCATTCATGTGCCTACTCTTTGATAGTGGTCGTTACTCTAACCATGTCAGAGGCCTATTAGCTGTGCCACTAGGCGGTTTTAAAACTCTGACACCAGGGTTAATCGGGTCATTCGACTCCAGAATCCACTCGCTAAGAAGAAGATTGCAAAAATTGATAATTTCCAGAAGTTAATCTATTTTTTATAATCGATTTGAACTATAGGAAAAATCGATTACATTTTTAAATATTTTGAATACCGATTTAAGCTCAAGAAAAATCGATTAGGGGCAGCACTTCAATTAAACAAAATTATTGTTTAATAATAATAGTAATTTTATTTATTCAGACACAATACATAGGAAATGGTCCTTAGTAAAATACTTAATTGTTAGTTAAATTAAATTATTATGATAACATAACATAAAATTTAAAATTATAATATTATATTAATTAGATTAATGGATTCCGAATGTCCCGAAACATGTCATATACGCCACTTATATTCCAAAGTGAGTCCCCGTTAATAAGGCCCGTATTTATAATCAGCACTTGAGACTGACAGCGAATTTGAGTTCGTATCAGAAATGTCATTTCTGATACAAACTCAAATCATGATTATGAACTGTCAAATCCATCCCTAATACTGCTCTAAATCTTGAGATCGCTTTATAAATACGGGCCAAAATTTTATTTACCTGTTTGTATTTACTAGTTCCATGCTGGACCGGGAGCGAGAGAAAAATTTACAAATGCATAGAATGTACCAGCTGCATTTCCTCCCGGGCATGCTGTAAAAACCAGCTAAGGGCAGAGGGTTTCAGTATATTGAAATTTAGGCGAAGGGCTGACAACCTGTCACTAAGCAATATGTCTGCAAATCTATCTTAAATAACCCTCAAAACTTGATCAGACGTGGCGAAACGGCCTTCGTTTAGGTCGTTTACGCTCTGCCTACTCCATTAGGGATGAAGGCGTGATTATGTGTGTGTGTGTGTGTGTGTGTGTGTGTGTGTGTGTGTGTGTGTGTGTGTGTGTGTGTGTGTGTGTGTGTGTGTGTGTATTGAAAGGAGGGTTAGGTTCCACTTGGCGCGCGCTGGATTGTGACTTTCTTCTCTCCTGATGAAGATCCTCGTATAGAATCGAAACGTCGAGGGCCACCCTCCTCTTAATACAAACAATTAAGCCGATCAGTATTCATTACGGTTTTTGTTTATTACATACATATAATCACGCCTTTATCCCTAATGGGGTAGGCAGAGCGCAAACGACCGAAACAAAGGTCGTTCCGCCACGTCTTAGAACGTTTTGAGGGTTATTTTAAGATAGATTTGTAGGTATATTGCTGTAGTGACAGGTTGTCAGCCCATCGCCTAAATTGCAATATACTGAAACCCTCGGATCCCTTAGCTGACTTTTACAGTATGTCCGGGAGGAAATGCAGCTAGCATTCTATGTTTTTCTCTCGCTCCCAGACCAGCAGAAGAAGAAGAAAAAGATGGAACAAGTTTTCATTAGGGTTTTTTAAAAATATTAAGTAGGTATATTGCAAGTACTGACTACCGTCCACAGCCGCCGCCGCTACACTTGCTCTTCTTCGGAGGACGATACGTGGACGTTGACGCGCCGCCACTTAGCGGTAGGTAACCTGCAATACAATACAATATAATACAAGATACTTTATTCCATAAAAGAAACACAAATACATACAGCAGAAAAGTAAGGAACAAACATACATATAATCATACCTTTATCCCTAATGGGGTAGGCAGAGCGTAAATAACCTAAATAAAGATCGTTCTGCCACGTTTGACATGTCTTTGTCTTTTTCATGACTTTTATACATACATAATGTCACGCCTCTTTCCCGGAGGGGTAGGCAGAGAACACATCCTTCCATTTGCTACGATCCTTGCAATTCCATGTCTTTTATTGTGTACAATAAATTGTTAAATAAATAAAAAGAAACATATAGAATATTTTCAAATGTTGCAGCCCATCAACTAATTTCGTAGATTTATATTTATTTGCGAGAATCTTCCATGCTGGACTGGGAGCGAGAGAAAAACATAGAATGTGCCAGATGCATTTCCTCCCGGGCATGCTGTAAAAACCAGCTAAGGGATCTGAGGGTTTCAGTATATTGCAATTTAGGCGATGGGCTGACAACCTGTCACTTACAAATTAGCGATTCATAGTTGGTTTTAGTAACAGGAAGAAAAATTGTGAATATCGGCCACCAACTGCAATTTATCTTCCTGTTACTACAACGAACCATGAATCGCTAATTTGTAAGGTTCTAAATTATTTTCATTACTATTACTTGAGTCTGTTGAACCGGTTTTTCGATTCACTGCGTTTTTAGTGAATTATGATTTTATTGCTGATGGGGGCGCCACTTCCCGGTCGCTGTCTTTGATAGTGGTCGTTACTCAAACCATGTCAGAGGCCCAATAGCTGTGCTACTACAAACATACATACATATAATCACGCCTTTATCCCTAATGGGGTAGGCAGAGCGTAAACTACCTAAACGAAGGTCGTTCCGCCACGTCTGACAAAGTATATTGCTGTAGTGACAGGTTGTCAGCCCATCGCCTAATTTGCAATATCCAGAAACCCTCGGATCCCTTTGCTGGTTTTTACAGCATGCCCGGGAGGAAATGCAGCTCACACATTCTATGTTTTTCTCCCGCTCCCAGGCCAGCATGGTAGTACTAGGCGGTTTAAAAACTCTGACGCCAGGGTTCATCAGGTCGGAATCCACTCGTGATGAATGAAAAAGAAGAAGAAGAAATTGCTACTTAAGCAATAAGGCCGCCTATGTTGTACTTGTTTTTTGTTATCTGTTGTGTTGTATTATTACGTGCAATAAAGTATTTTTCACTTCTCATGATCGAAAAAGTACTACTTTATGCAGAATCTAGGCGACATAAAGTTGAACTTTATGCACAAGGGCAAAAAAGTAGCTTTTTAAATGTATCTATACTAAGGCAGTGACCATTTAGACCATGCAGCCAAACATAATAAATGTGCACGGATAAAACTTGCTAATTTATAATATATCCTTCCCTATTTGCATTTTTGGTTTATAATAAGTTAATATGAAAAAGTAACTAAATATCAAGACATATTCATCACTAAAATAAACAATATTTCAAAATAATTTAAGAGTAGGCTGTATATCGTCGCCCAGCAGTGAAAACCTCGGGTGTCTCATTTCCTCAAAAAAATATATATTTGTTCTTTGGATTGATAAACTCGGTAAGCACAGATTACTCTAGCAAACTTTCGAATCAGCTACTCCTAGCGCAATCTATGACGTGCTATGAGAACCTTGTATCAAAATAGGCTCCGCCATTTTCGTCTGAGAAACTCGCCAGTACGGTTGATAATAGCGTTATTCCGGATTAAAAATTGAAGAAAGTGTGTACAAAGTGCCCAATTTGTGTTGTAAAGTGTCAAAATACATCGAAAAGTAAGAAATCTTTATGATTTAATAAGTTTTATGTAGATTGACTACTATTTCTAACGATTTTGTCTTGAAATGTATTCCTAACCTCGTACTCGTTGTATTATACCTATGAAAAGCTTGTAAACTTGGTGACGGGTTTTTCACTGCTATCATACCACTCATAGATAATCTTGTATGACCCTTTACGAGGTTTTCACTTTGAATGCAACCATGTATAACCACGTACAAGCCTTAACAAGTTATTCACACTTGTAGGTATAATCTTGTATGACTCTTTACGAGGTTTTCAATTTGAATGCAACCATGTATAACCACGTACAAGCCTTAAAAAGTTATTCACACTTGTAGGTATAATCTTGTAAGACCCTTTACGAGGTTTTTATTTTGAATGCAACCATGTATATGCCTTAACAAGTTATTCACACTTCCGGATTTTTTTACACAAACCTCGTATAAGAATATACGTAATTTCCAAAGATAAAATCACACAAATAAAATTTTCGTATGGGCAAATGCGTGTTTATTAGCGATTTTTTATTAAAAATTAAAGCTCACTTATACAATCCGAGTTCTGATTTCTTATTATTTCATTACAGAATGCAAGAGTCTGAAATAGAAAGTGAAGAAAATGATCAGAATTCCTACTTTGTTGGAGAAGAGGTTACATATTTGAAGGACTCGGGCTATCAATACATTAATTCAGCAAGATTTAATGCAGTTCCAACTTCCAGAGCCCATCTTAGGTTCCGCATTTATTTCTTCAAGTCGTACTGATTCGCCAAGTCGTACTGACGAAATATTACCATTTTCACAAGATCCTATGCTAAATACCGCAACTTACAAGTTGACTAACGATACCTGTTCTAATTATGATCTTGGAAAATATTCTCCAGAAATTGTACAAAATCCAAGACGACGTCGTCGTCGCACAAAGAAACCCAAATCTAATCAGATGGCTCCAGAAAATGAGCCACTGCAGCAGCTGCAGCTACAACCGAAACTAAATAAAGTTGATTGTCACTCTTCGAATGTGACTGCACCGAAGGACTTAGTTTTAGACAATAAAGGGTCAGTCATAACTTCACCTCAAATAATACCCGCAAAAAAACAGTGCACTATTCAAATAAAACCTACGAATATATTCCAAAAATCTAGTTCACCTGATGTAGAAATAAAAGATCATACGAAATCTTCGCAGTCACAAGCTTTGATTGAAAAACAGCATGATACCGACTATCACATCACAGACACTAATAACAGTACACCACAACCAGAAAAAAATAATCAAAGATCATCCACTCCCATACCTATTTCAATAATTACTGTAAATGCCCCTCGTAGCAGTAGTTTTGACGTGGTTGTTGATGAACTTCCCTTAGATTTGAGCATGAAAGAATATATCACTCAGGATAACATCAACAATAACCATCAACACTTACCTACATGTGAAGGAAAAATGCCAATACCGCCAGTTTCTTCAACTTTCCACACGCCGTCATCGCTTATTTCACTATCGCTTGCAGCAATTTCAAAGGAGTCCTTATCTTTGCTTGTGACATCTTCAAAGGACTTATCACCAACGGTTGGAAAACAAAGCTGTCCTATACCTTCTACCAGTAGAGCTGATTCGGTGTCTCCACGTCCTTCCTTCCACTTTGATGATCCGTGGGATGGTGATTTTTCTCCTGACGATGGGGATACCGACTATCAACCAAGTGAACAATTAAATACATCACATACTTCAAATGAATCGTTGACCCTGGAACCAGTTGATGAGACAAGAGTGAAGCGAAAACGCGCCAAGCGAGGCGAAGCAAATAAAGAAAACTGGACTTATAATCAAAATAAAATTAAAAGAATGAAGGGAGAGAGTTACAGTGGGAGGAGAAAAACAGAAGACGGCAAAATTGTGTTCGATCTTGAAAAAAACGAGCGTAGTGTTCAGCCTCGTTGTGATCATAATGATCGTTGCAAATATTATGATTGCTACAAATTAACAGAAGAAGGTCGAAATATGTTATTTAAGAAGTACTGGAAGCTATCCTGGGAAACAAAAAAAAAATTGGGTACATCAAACTGTTCAAAAACAAGGTGTCTCCAAGCGGAAGTGTAGCGGAAACAGTTTTCGCAGAGGGAATACTTTCAAGTACTCATTTAATGTGCTGGGAGAAAAATACAAAGTTTGCAAAAATATGTACTTAAATACTTTGAATATTGGCGAATGGTCTGTACACAACTGGGCCAAAAATGAAGACAGAGATGAAGTGGCGTCGGAGTCTGAAAAAACCCGAAGAAATAAAGCGTAAAAGCGTTCGAAGACATTGGAAGAAATCATGCAAAAGAGTTTTTAAATAATTTACCGAAATTGGAATCACACTACTGCCGGAAGACGACAAGCAAACTGTATTTAGAACAGATATGGCAAAGCAAAGAACATACATACATACATAAAATCACGCCTTTATCCCTTACGGGGTAGGCAGAGCGTTAAACGCCTCGTAAGAGGCGCTTTCGCCGCGTCTGACAATAATTGAGGGTAATTTTAGATTGTAATGTGTATTAGTACTGTAACAACTGTACAGAGAATACTCGTACGTCAAGCAACTTTCAGACAAAGGCATTAATGAATATAAAGTTTCACAGAAGATTTTCTTTCAAGAATTCGATGCTATGAATCTGTCACTCTTTTCACCAAAAAAAGACCAATGTGACGTGTGCTGTGCCTTCAAAGTCGGGAACATTACAGAAGATGTATATACAGCACATAGAGAGAAAAAAGAAAGAGCAAGACAAGAAAAAACCGCAGACAAAAATAATCCTGATCCTGAGACAATGGTATTTACTTTTGATTTACAAGCAGTGCTTCTATCACTTCATTATTTTTTTGTAAACATGGCAAGAAAATACAAACTGATTACCAAAACTGTACATTGTTTTAATTTGAAAACCTTACATAATCTTACAAAAAAATATTAAGTTGTGATGAAAACCTTGTAAGTCACATCAAACTTATTTAGGCACACGATATAGAAACAATCTGATACGTACCTAAGGAATGCATTAAATCTAAAAAAAAACAAAAGGTAATATCTTCCCCACTCATACATTTTTTTTTAGTAGACAGTTTTTTCTTCCTCCTGTAAAATTTAGTTATAAACACTTACGTGGTTTTCACTGCTGGGCGACGATATATTTTATTCTTTGCCCGAAAATCATGCACAAAAATTAAAAAAAGTAAAGTAGCGGGAAAGAAGCTGTGAAATTTTACTTTGAATTTTAATTAAATAAATGTTAGTATGTTATGTTACTGTTTTATTTTCTCGCAATCGAAGTGAAAAGCAGAGTTTATAACTGGTGCACAAATCATTTTTATCCTCAACTTCTTCATCTTCATATAACGATCTCGTATAATAATGACTTGCTTTATGCACTCGGCATAAAATCTACTATTTATGTTATGTTAACCAACTTTCGCGACAGGCTGAAGTGACACACTTTTCACTGTCTCTGTCTCTTTCACGTCACTGTCGGTTGCAGCGCGTTAGAAAAAGAGAGTAGATTCGAAGTCGCTCGGAATTAAAAACGTAAGCGACAAATGACAAATTATTTAAATTATGAATGAAAATTACATAGATATAAAAAAATATTCGTACGACGGATCAAGTTTAGAATGTTTCATGTTTTAAGAAAACTTTTAGGTAGTAGTTCGGTTGTCTTATTCATTAAAACCTGTTATAAGTGTTTCGAAGACCTGACTTATGATTTTTTTAAATATAATGACACTATTTTTATTGTGTTTTCGAAAAATTAGTCGGACGAAAATTATCTCCTTCTTCTGTCGAGTGGGTATCGAGTCTATGGACCCGATGAACCCTGGTGTCAGAGTTTTTAAACCGCCTAGTAGCACAACTATCAGGCCTCTGACATGGTTTTGTGTAACGACCACTATCAAAGACAGCGACCGGGACCGACGGCTTAACGTGCCCTCCGAAGCACGAAATCTTTATCTTTTCGGACAATCAGGTGATTCAGCCTGCAATGTCCTACCCAAACTGGGGAAAAAATCACAAAGTGATAAATTCTCAAATATCAACTTTGTGTTTTACCCCCTGGGAATCGAACCCAGGACCTCCGGATCGGGAGCCCATGGCACTAGCCACTAGACCACGGAGGCAGTTCTCCAAGAACAATTTCACATTATTTTCAGCAAGAGTAAGTGCAATATTTTTGCTAGAAAGCGTTTTACGCAACATCAATAAATATACAAAGGAGCCTTAAGAAGTCCCCATAAGTCAAATTACCCTCATCCTCGGCCTGTCCCAGCTTCTTCCCTCCAGCTGCTGTACCATATTTCTCTAGTCGCTCCAGGTTCTCTTGCCTTTTCTTTTCTTCACGCTGTAATACAAATACAAAGTTTAGTGGCTATCCTCAGCCGATTTAGAGTCACTAGGGTGATCCGTGTTGAAATCACAAGTCCGTAGGTTCAATTTATACTTGCGATTGTCGGCACTTGGTGAAACTCCATATTTATAATGTTGTTATTATAAACACTTGTACTTGTTTCACTTAATATAATTTTAATTTAATCCTACCGCCTAAATTTCACAACTAACATATCACTTCGTTCGCTAAATATGAACAGTTTATTTAAAAGGTTTTATGTGTTGCGTATGATGTGTATAAAATCCCTGATGATGCTATGAGTTAGCGAAACCGGTAGGATTAAATCAAAATTATAATAAGTGAAACAAGTACAAGTGTTTTTAATAACAACATTATAAACCGTAGGTTCAATTTACGATATTTATTCGTATTCACTAAGATTTTAGTCACAATTACACATAGTTTCACAAGATCTAATACGATTAACAATTTTATACATACATACATAAATCACGCCTTTATCCCGTACGGGGTAGGCAGAGCGTTTAACGCCTCGTAAAAGGCGCTTTCGCCACGTCTGACAAAAATTGAGGGAAATTTTAGATACATACATACATAAAATCACGCCTTTATCCCTTACGGGGTAGGCAGAGCGTTAAACGCCTCGTAAAAGGCGCTTTCGCCGCGTCTGACAATTTTAGATTGTAATATGTATTGCATTAGTGACAGGTTGTCAGCCCATCGCCTAAATTACAATACACTGTAACCCTCGAGTCCCTTTTGCTGACTTCAACAGCAGTCCCGGGAGGAAGGGCAGCTGGAACATTCTATGTTTTTCTATCTCCCCCAGTCCAGCATGGAAGAAATTTACACTATTTCTTTATTAACAATTTTATCGCTCGAAAATTAAACAAGACGTCTTAGCCCTTCTATGGCTCACCGGAAACACACACATGCAAGACAGGGTTCAAGCCAGGTCCCTTAATTATAATTAGTAGAACAAATAAGGACTTCCGGGTAAGCGCCATCTATGATTGATGCCTTCCATGCTGGTCTGGGAGCGAGAGAAAAACATAGAATGTTCCAGCTGCATTTCCTCCCGGGCATGCTGTAAGATCCAGCTAAGGGATCCGAGGGTTTCAGTATGTTGTAATTTAGGCGATGGGCTGACAACCTGTCACTACAGCAATATACCTAGAATTCTATCTTAAATAACCCTCAAAACTTTGTCAGACGTGGCGGAACGACCTTTGTTTAGGTCGTTTACGCTCTGCCTACCCCATTAGGGATAAAGGCGTGATTATATGTATGTATGTATGTATGATTGATGCTACTAAAGCTACCTGCCACCTATGTTCTGTAGCGGGCAGGGACATTACCCCTACTCGCCCTTAGAGGAGAGCCTCTGGTTCGGTATAGAAGATTGTTTTTATATCTTTTTCTGCCATTTGCTTGGGAAAAGCTTCAATATAAAAAAAAAACTACATTCACTCTTTTCCGTGTTCAAATTCGCAGACGCCAGCAATTTCTCCAAACGACAACAATAAAGCGAGGGAAAAACATAGAATGTGCCAGCTGCATTTCCTCCCGGGCATGCTGTGAAAACCAGCTAAGGAATCCGAGGGTTTCTGTATATTGCAATTTAGGCGACAGGCTGACAACCTGTCACTACAGCAATATACCTACAAATCTATCTTAAACAATCCTCAAAACTTTGACAGACGTGGTGGAACGACCGTTGTTTAGGTCGTTTCCGCTCTGCCTACCTTATTAGGGATAAAGGCGTGATTATATGTATGTATGTATGACAACAATAAAATTAACGACCACTTAACGAAGTCTTTAAGGACACACTACACTTGTACACTTGCATTCTGCGAAGGCTCACCTCTTTCTGTAATTCCGCTGCCCGCTGCGACATTTTGCGACCAATGGACATTTAGCGACAAAGGGACATTCTGCGAAGGCTCACCTCTTTCTGTAATTCCGCTGCCCGCTGCGACATTTTGCGACCAATGGACATTTAGCGACAAAGGGACATTCTGCGAAGGCTCACCTCTTTCTGTAATTCCGCTGCCCGCTGCGACGACATTTTGCGACCAATGGACATTTAGCGTCTAAGGGACATTCTGCGAAGGCTCATCTCTTTCTGTAATTCCGCTGCCCGCTGCGACGACATTTTGCGACCAATGGACATTTAGCGACTAAGGGACATTCTGCGAAGGCTCACCTCTTTCTGTAATTCCGCTGCCCGCTGCGACATTTTGCGACCAATGGACATTTAGCGACTAAGGGACATTCTGCGAAGGCTCACCTCTTTCTGTAATTCCGCTGCCCGCTGCGACATTTTGCGACCAATGGACATTTAGCGACTAAGGGACATTCTGCGAAGGCTCACCTCTTTCTGTAATTCCGCTGCCCGCTGCGACATTTTGCGACCAATGGACATTTAGCGACTAAGGGACATTCTGCGAAGGCTCACCTCTTTCTGTAATTCCGCTGCCCGCTGCGACGACATTTTGCGACCAATGGACATTTAGCGTCTAAGGGACATTCTGCGAAGGCTCACCTCTTTCTGTAATTCCGCTGCCCGCTGCGACATTTTGCGACCAATGGACATTTAGCGTCTAAGGGACATTCTGCGAAGGCTCACCTCTTTCTGTAATTCCGCTGCCCGCTGCGACATTTTGCGACCAATGGACATTTAGCGTCTAAGGGACATTCTGCGAAGGCTCACCTCTTTCTGTAATTCCGCTGCCCGCTGCGACATTTTGCGACCAATGGACATTTAGCGACTAAGGGACATTCTGCGAAGGCTCACCTCTTTCTGTAATTCCGCTGCCCGCTGCGACATTTTGCGACCAATGGACATTTAGCGACTAAGGGACATTCTGCGAAGGCTCACCTCTTTCTGTAATTCCGCTGCCCGCTGCGACATTTTGCGACCAATGGACATTTAGCGACTAAGGGACATTCTGCGAAGGCTCGCCTCTTTCTGTAATTCCGCTGCCCGCTGCGACGACATTTTGCGACCAATGGACATTTAGCGTCTAAGGGACATTCTGCGAAGGCTCACCTCTTTCTGTAATTCCGCTGCCCGCTGCGACGACATTTTGCGACCAATGGACATTTAGCGACTAAGGGACATTCTGCGATTGCTCACCTCTTTCTGTAATTAAGCTGCCCGCTGCGACGACATTTTGCGACCAATGGACATTTAGCGACTAAGGGACATTCTGCGAAGGCTCACCTCTTTCTGTAATTCCGCTGCCCGCTGCGACGACATTTTGCGACCAATGGACATTTAGCGACTAAGGGACATTCTGCGAAGGCTCACCTCTTTCTGTAATTCCGCTGCCCGCTGCGACGACATTTTGCGACCAATGGACATTTAGCGTCTAAGGGACATTCTGCGAAGGCTCACCTCTTTCTGTAATTCCGCTGCCCGCTGCGACGACATTTTGCGACCAATGGACATTTAGCGACTAAGGGACATTCTGCGATTGCTCACCTCTTTCTGTAATTAAGCTGCCCGCTGCGACGACATTTTGCGACCAATGGACATTTAGCGTCTAAGGGACATTCTGCGAAGGCTCACCTCTTTCTGTAATTCCGCTGCCCGCTGCGACGACATTTTGCGACCAATGGACATTTAGCGACTAAGGGACATTCTGCGAAGGCTCACCTCTTTCTGTAATTCCGCTGCCCGCTGCGACGACATTTTGCGACCAATGGACATTAAGCGACTAAGGGACATTCTGCAAAGGCTCACTCACCTCTTTCTGTAATTCCGCTGCCCGCTGCGAGGCCTCCAATAACATCTGATGCTGTCTCTCTCTAGCGCGCTGTCTCGCCTCCATACGCGCTAAGGCCTTGTCTGAGGGACATTTTGCGACCAATGGACATTTTGCGACCAATGGACATTAAGCGACTAAGGGACATTCTGCAAAGGCTCACTCACCTCTTTCTGTAATTCCGCTGCCCGCTGCGAGGCCTCCAATAACATCTAATGCTGTCTCTCTCTAGCGCGCTGTCTCGCCTCCATACGCGCTAAGGCCTTGTCTGAGGGACATTTTGCGACCAATGGACATTTAGCGTCTAAGGGAAATTCTGCGAAGGCTCACCTCTTTCTGTAATTCCGCTGCCCGCTGCGACATTTTGCGACCAATGGACATTTAGCGACTAAGGGACAATCTGCGAAGGCTCACCTCTTTCTGTAATTCCGCTGCCCGCTGCGATGACATTTTGCGACCAATGGACATTTAGCGACTAAGGGACAATCTGCGAAGGCTCACCTCTTTCTGTAATTCCGCTGCCCGCTGCGATGACATTTTGCGACCAATGGACATTAAGCGACTAAGGGACATTCTGCGAAGGCTCACTCACCTCTTTCTGTAATTCCGCTGCCCGCTGCGATGACATTTTGCGACCAATGGACATTAAGCGACTAAGGGACATTCTGCAAAGGCTCACTCACCTCTTTCTGTAATTCCGCTGCCCGCTGCGAGGCCTACAATAACATCTGATGCTGTCTCTCTCTAGCGCGCTGTCTCGCCTCCATACGCGCTAAGGCCTTGTCTGAGGGACATTTTGCGACCAATGGACATTTTGCGACCAATGGACATTTTGCGACCAATGGACATTTTGCGACCAATGGACATTTAGCGTCTAAGGGAAATTCTGCGAAGGCTCACCTCTTTCTGTAATTCCGCTGCCCGCTGCGACATTTTGCGACCAATGGACATTTAGCGACTAAGGGACAATCTGCGAAGGCTCACCTCTTTCTGTAATTCCGCTGCCCGCTGCGATGACATTTTGCGACCAATGGACATTTAGCGACTAAGGGACAATCTGCGAAGGCTCACCTCTTTCTGTAATTCCGCTGCCCGCTGCGATGACATTTTGCGACCAATGGACATTTAGCGACTAAGGGACAATCTGCGAAGGCTCACCTCTTTCTGTAATTCCGCTGCCCGCTGCGATGACATTTTGCGACCAATGGACATTAAGCGACTAAGGGACATTCTGCGAAGGCTCACTCACCTCTTTCTGTAATTCCGCTGCCCGCTGCGATGACATTTTGCGACCAATGGACATTTAGCGACTAAGGGACAATCTGCGAAGGCTCACCTCTTTCTGTAATTCCGCTGCCCGCTGCGATGACATTTTGCGACCAATGGACATTTAGCGACTAAGGGACAATCTGCGAAGGCTCACCTCTTTCTGTAATTCCGCTGCCCGCTGCGATGACATTTTGCGACCAATGGACATTTAGCGACTAAGGGACAATCTGCAAAGGCTCACCTCTTTCTGTAATTCCGCTGCCCGCTGCGATGACATTTTGCGACCAATGGACATTTAGCGACTAAGGGACAATCTGCGAAGGCTCACCTCTTTCTGTAATTCCGCTGCCCGCTGCGATGACATTTTGCGACCAATGGACATTTAGCGACTAAGGGACAATCTGCGAAGGCTCACCTCTTTCTGTAATTCCGCTGCCCGCTGCGATGACATTTTGCGACCAATGGACATTAAGCGACTAAGGGACATTCTGCGAAGGCTCACTCACCTCTTTCTGTAATTCCGCTGCCCGCTGCGAGGCCTCCAATAACATCTGATGCTGTCTCTCTCTAGCGCGCTGTCTCGCCTCCATACGCGCTAAGGCCTTGTCTGAGGGACATTTTGCGACCAATGGACATTTTGCGACCAATGGACATTTTGCGACCAATGGACATTTTGCGACCAATGGACATTTTGCGACCAATGGACATTTAGCGTCTAAGGGAAATTCTGCGAAGGCTCACCTCTTTCTGTAATTCCGCTGCCCGCTGCGACATTTTGCGACCAATGGACATTTAGCGACTAAGGGACAATCTGCGAAGGCTCACCTCTTTCTGTAATTCCGCTGCCCGCTGCGATGACATTTTGCGACCAATGGACATTTAGCGACTAAGGGACATTCAGCGAAGGCTCACCTCTTTCTGTAATTCCGCTGCCCGCTGCGACATTTTGCGACCAATGGATATTTAGCGACTAAGGGACAATCTGCGAAGGCTTACCTCTTTCTGTAATTCCGCTGCCCGCTGCGATGACATTTTGCGACCAATGGACATTTAGCGACTAAGGGACAATCTGCGAAGGCTCACCTCTTTCTGTAATTCCGCTGCCCGCTGCGACATTTTGCAACCAATGGACATTTAGCGACTAAGGGACATTCTGCGAAGGCTCACCTCTTTCTGTAAATCCGCTGCCCGCTGCGACATTTTGCGACCAATGGACATTTAGCGACTAAGGGACATTCTGCGAAGGCTCACCTCTTTCTGTAATTCCGCTGCCCGCTGCGACATTTTGCGACCAATGGACATTTAGCGACTAAGGGACATTCTGCGAAGGCTCACCTCTTTCTGTAATTCCGCTGCCCGCTGCGACATTTTGCGACCAATGGACATTTAGCGACTAAGGGACATTCTGCGAAGGCTCACCTCTTTCTGTAATTCCGCTGCACGCTGCGAAGGCATTTTGCGACCAATGGACATTTAGCGACTAAGGGACATTCTGCGAAGGCTCACCTCTTTCTGTAATTCCGCTGCCCGCTGCGACATTTTGCGACCAATGGACATTTAGCGACTAAGGGACATTCTGCGAAGGCTCACCTCTTTCTGTAATTCCGCTGCCCGCTGCGACATTTTGCGACCAATGGACATTTAGCGACTAAGGGACATTCTGCGAAGGCTCACCTCTTTCTGTAATTCCGCTGCCCGCTGCGACATTTTGCGACCAATGGACATTTAGCGACTAAGGGACATTCTGCGAAGGCTCACCTCTTTCTGTAATTCCGCTGCACGCTGCGAAGGCATTTTGCGACCAATGGACATTTAGCGACTAAGGGACATTCTGCGAAGGCTCACCTCTTTCTGTAATTCCGCTGCCCGCTGCGACATTTTGCGACCAATGGACATTTAGCGACTAAGGGACATTCTGCGAAGGCTCACCTCTTTCTGTAATTCCGCTGCCCGCTGCGACGACATTTTGCGACCAATGGACATTTAGCGACTAAGGGACATTCTGCGATTGCTCACCTCTTTCTGTAATTAAGCTGCCCGCTGCGACGACATTTTGCGACCAATGGACATTTAGCGACTAAGGGACATTCTGCGAAGGCTCACCTCTTTCTGTAATTCCGCTGCCCGCTGCGACGACATTTTGCGACCAATGGACATTTAGCGACTAAGGGACATTCTGCGAAGGCTCACCTCTTTCTGTAATTCCGCTGCCCGCTGCGACGACATTTTGCGACCAATGGACATTTAGCGTCTAAGGGACATTCTGCGAAGGCTCACCTCTTTCTGTAATTCCGCTGCCCGCTGCGACGACATTTTGCGACCAATGGACATTTAGCGACTAAGGGACATTCTGCGATTGCTCACCTCTTTCTGTAATTAAGCTGCCCGCTGCGACGACATTTTGCGACCAATGGACATTTAGCGTCTAAGGGACATTCTGCGAAGGCTCACCTCTTTCTGTAATTCCGCTGCCCGCTGCGACGACATTTTGCGACCAATGGACATTTAGCGACTAAGGGACATTCTGCGAAGGCTCACCTCTTTCTGTAATTCCGCTGCCCGCTGCGACGACATTTTGCGACCAATGGACATTAAGCGACTAAGGGACATTCTGCAAAGGCTCACTCACCTCTTTCTGTAATTCCGCTGCCCGCTGCGAGGCCTCCAATAACATCTGATGCTGTCTCTCTCTAGCGCGCTGTCTCGCCTCCATACGCGCTAAGGCCTTGTCTGAGGGACATTTTGCGACCAATGGACATTTTGCGACCAATGGACATTAAGCGACTAAGGGACATTCTGCAAAGGCTCACTCACCTCTTTCTGTAATTCCGCTGCCCGCTGCGAGGCCTCCAATAACATCTAATGCTGTCTCTCTCTAGCGCGCTGTCTCGCCTCCATACGCGCTAAGGCCTTGTCTGAGGGACATTTTGCGACCAATGGACATTTAGCGTCTAAGGGAAATTCTGCGAAGGCTCACCTCTTTCTGTAATTCCGCTGCCCGCTGCGACATTTTGCGACCAATGGACATTTAGCGACTAAGGGACAATCTGCGAAGGCTCACCTCTTTCTGTAATTCCGCTGCCCGCTGCGATGACATTTTGCGACCAATGGACATTTAGCGACTAAGGGACAATCTGCGAAGGCTCACCTCTTTCTGTAATTCCGCTGCCCGCTGCGACATTTTGCGACCAATGGACATTTAGCGTCTAAGGGACATTCTGCGAAGGCTCACCTCTTTCTGTAATTCCGCTGCCCGCTGCGACGACATTTTGCGACCAATGGACATTTAGCGACTAAGGGACATTCTGCGATTGCTCACCTCTTTCTGTAATTAAGCTGCCCGCTGCGACGACATTTTGCGACCAATGGACATTTAGCGACTAAGGGACATTCTGCGAAGGCTCACCTCTTTCTGTAATTCCGCTGCCCGCTGCGACGACATTTTGCGACCAATGGACATTTAGCGACTAAGGGACATTCTGCGAAGGCTCACCTCTTTCTGTAATTCCGCTGCCCGCTGCGACGACATTTTGCGACCAATGGACATTTAGCGTCTAAGGGACATTCTGCGAAGGCTCACCTCTTTCTGTAATTCCGCTGCCCGCTGCGACGACATTTTGCGACCAATGGACATTTAGCGACTAAGGGACATTCTGCGATTGCTCACCTCTTTCTGTAATTAAGCTGCCCGCTGCGACGACATTTTGCGACCAATGGACATTTAGCGTCTAAGGGACATTCTGCGAAGGCTCACCTCTTTCTGTAATTCCGCTGCCCGCTGCGACGACATTTTGCGACCAATGGACATTTAGCGACTAAGGGACATTCTGCGAAGGCTCACCTCTTTCTGTAATTCCGCTGCCCGCTGCGACGACATTTTGCGACCAATGGACATTAAGCGACTAAGGGACATTCTGCAAAGGCTCACTCACCTCTTTCTGTAATTCCGCTGCCCGCTGCGAGGCCTCCAATAACATCTGATGCTGTCTCTCTCTAGCGCGCTGTCTCGCCTCCATACGCGCTAAGGCCTTGTCTGAGGGACATTTTGCGACCAATGGACATTTTGCGACCAATGGACATTTTGCGACCAATGGACATTAAGCGACTAAGGGACATTCTGCAAAGGCTCACTCACCTCTTTCTGTAATTCCGCTGCCCGCTGCGAGGCCTCCAATAACATCTAATGCTGTCTCTCTCTAGCGCGCTGTCTCGCCTCCATACGCGCTAAGGCCTTGTCTGAGGGACATTTTGCGACCAATGGACATTTAGCGTCTAAGGGAAATTCTGCGAAGGCTCACCTCTTTCTGTAATTCCGCTGCCCGCTGCGACATTTTGCGACCAATGGACATTTAGCGACTAAGGGACAATCTGCGAAGGCTCACCTCTTTCTGTAATTCCGCTGCCCGCTGCGATGACATTTTGCGACCAATGGACATTTAGCGACTAAG
The DNA here is from genome assembly GCA_949820665.1 of Scrobipalpa costella. Classification (NCBI taxonomy): domain Eukaryota; kingdom Metazoa; phylum Arthropoda; class Insecta; order Lepidoptera; family Gelechiidae; genus Scrobipalpa; species Scrobipalpa costella. Next base: position 615,979 of record OX463324.1, on the reverse strand, counting down.
GGACAATCTGCGAAGGCTCACCTCTTTCTGTAATTCCGCTGCCCGCTGCGATGACATTTTGCGACCAATGGACATTAAGCGACTAAGGGACATTCTGCGAAGGCTCACTCACCTCTTTCTGTAATTCCGCTGCCCGCTGCGATGACATTTTGCGACCAATGGACATTAAGCGACTAAGGGACATTCTGCAAAGGCTCACTCACCTCTTTCTGTAATTCCGCTGCCCGCTGCGAGGCCTACAATAACATCTGATGCTGTCTCTCTCTAGCGCGCTGTCTCGCCTCCATACGCGCTAAGGCCTTGTCTGAGGGACATTTTGCGACCAATGGACATTTTGCGACCAATGGACATTTTGCGACCAATGGACATTTTGCGACCAATGGACATTTAGCGTCTAAGGGAAATTCTGCGAAGGCTCACCTCTTTCTGTAATTCCGCTGCCCGCTGCGACATTTTGCGACCAATGGACATTTAGCGACTAAGGGACAATCTGCGAAGGCTCACCTCTTTCTGTAATTCCGCTGCCCGCTGCGATGACATTTTGCGACCAATGGACATTTAGCGACTAAGGGACAATCTGCGAAGGCTCACCTCTTTCTGTAATTCCGCTGCCCGCTGCGATGACATTTTGCGACCAATGGACATTTAGCGACTAAGGGACAATCTGCGAAGGCTCACCTCTTTCTGTAATTCCGCTGCCCGCTGCGATGACATTTTGCGACCAATGGACATTAAGCGACTAAGGGACATTCTGCGAAGGCTCACTCACCTCTTTCTGTAATTCCGCTGCCCGCTGCGATGACATTTTGCGACCAATGGACATTTAGCGACTAAGGGACAATCTGCGAAGGCTCACCTCTTTCCGTAATTCCGCTGCCCGCTGCGATGACATTTTGCGACCAATGGACATTTAGCGACTAAGGGACAATCTGCGAAGGCTCACCTCTTTCTGTAATTCCGCTGCCCGCTGCGATGACATTTTGCGACCAATGGACATTTAGCGACTAAGGGACAATCTGCGAAGGCTCACCTCTTTCTGTAATTCCGCTGCCCGCTGCGATGACATTTTGCGACCAATGGACATTTAGCGACTAAGGGACAATCTGCGAAGGCTCACCTCTTTCTGTAATTCCGCTGCCCGCTGCGATGACATTTTGCGACCAATGGACATTAAGCGACTAAGGGACATTCTGCGAAGGCTCACTCACCTCTTTCTGTAATTCCGCTGCCCGCTGCGAGGCCTCCAATAACATCTGATGCTGTCTCTCTCTAGCGCGCTGTCTCGCCTCCATACGCGCTAAGGCCTTGTCTGAGGGACATTTTGCGACCAATGGACATTTTGCGACCAATGGACATTTTGCGACCAATGGACATTTTGCGACCAATGGACATTTAGCGTCTAAGGGAAATTCTGCGAAGGCTCACCTCTTTCTGTAATTCCGCTGCCCGCTGCGACATTTTGCGACCAATGGACATTTAGCGACTAAGGGACAATCTGCGAAGGCTCACCTCTTTCTGTAATTCCGCTGCCCGCTGCGATGACATTTTGCGACCAATGGACATTTAGCGACTAAGGGACATTCAGCGAAGGCTCACCTCTTTCTGTAATTCCGCTGCCCGCTGCGACATTTTGCGACCAATGGATATTTAGCGACTAAGGGACAATCTGCGAAGGCTTACCTCTTTCTGTAATTCCGCTGCCCGCTGCGATGACATTTTGCGACCAATGGACATTTAGCGACTAAGGGACAATCTGCGAAGGCTCACCTCTTTCTGTAATTCCGCTGCCCGCTGCGACATTTTGCAACCAATGGACATTTAGCGACTAAGGGACATTCTGCGAAGGCTCACCTCTTTCTGTAAATCCGCTGCCCGCTGCGACATTTTGCGACCAATGGACATTTAGCGACTAAGGGACATTCTGCGAAGGCTCACCTCTTTCTGTAATTCCGCTGCCCGCTGCGACATTTTGCGACCAATGGACATTTAGCGACTAAGGGACATTCTGCGAAGGCTCACCTCTTTCTGTAATTCCGCTGCCCGCTGCGACATTTTGCGACCAATGGACATTTAGCGACTAAGGGACATTCTGCGAAGGCTCACCTCTTTCTGTAATTCCGCTGCACGCTGCGAAGGCATTTTGCGACCAATGGACATTTAGCGACTAAGGGACATTCTGCGAAGGCTCACCTCTTTCTGTAATTCCGCTGCCCGCTGCGACATTTTGCGACCAATGGACATTTAGCGACTAAGGGACATTCTGCGAAGGCTCACCTCTTTCTGTAATTCCGCTGCCCGCTGCGACATTTTGCGACCAATGGACATTTAGCGACTAAGGGACATTCTGCGAAGGCTCACCTCTTTCTGTAATTCCGCTGCCCGCTGCGACATTTTGCGACCAATGGACATTTAGCGACTAAGGGACATTCTGCGAAGGCTCACCTCTTTCTGTAATTCCGCTGCCCGCTGCGACGCCTCCAATAACATCTGATGCTGTCTCTCTCTAGCGCGCTGTATCGCCTCCATACGCGCTAAGGCCTTGTCTGGATCTGAAACAGTGTTATTTTAAAATATAGATTAATTCTGGACTGGGAACGAGAGAAACACGTAGAATGTACCAGCTGCATTTCCTCCCGGACATGCTGTGATAACCAGCTAAGGGATCTGAGGGTTTCAGCATATTGTAATTTAGGCGATGGGCTGACAACCTGTCACTACAGCAATATACTTACAAATCTATCTTAAATAACCCTCAAAACTTTGTCAGACGTGGTGGAACGACCTTTGTTTGGGTCGTTTACGCTCTGCCTACCCCATTAGGGATAAAAGCGTGATTATATGTATGTATGTATTTAGATTTATTCTGGCCAGGGAGCGTGAGAAACATGTAGAATGTGCCAGCTGCATTTCCTACCAGACATGCTGTGAAAACCAGCTAAGGGATCCCAGGGTTTCAGTATATTGCAATATATGGATGGGCTGACAAACTGTCACTACAGCAATATACCTACAAATCTATCTTAAGGTGGCGATATGGCGGGAAGTGGCGCCCCACCATTAACAAAACATAACTCACTAAAAACGCAGTGAATCGAAAAACTGATGATTGCCTATCAAATATTTAAAAAAAAAACTGGTCAAACAGACTCAAGTAATAGTAATTAAGATAATTTAGAACCTTATACATTAGCGATTCTTAGTTTGTAGTAGTAACAGGAAGAAAAATTGCCGTTGGTGGCCATTATTCGCTAATTTTCTGTTACTACAATGAACTAAGAATCGCTAATTTATAAGGTACTAAATTATCTTATAATTGTAAATATAACTTGAGTCTGTTAGACCAGTTTTTCGTCTCCATCGCATTTCTATGGAATATATTAAAAGATTATTAATTTGCTGACCTTTATGATACTCTGCGTCCTCCCTAGCGTCCTGCCATCTTCGATACACTGGCCGGAGTCTGTGAGCAGCGTACAACATTGAGGCCACAGCCGCCACGATGTACCAGCCATATGCAGCAACAAACTGGAGCGCTGGAAATATAATAATTAATAGACATTGCTCTGCCTACCCCGTAATGGATAAAGGCGTGATTTTATGTACGTAATGTTTTAGCAAATAAAAGGCTTTTATATTGGACCTGTTTGCAAAATACTACAAAGTGTATATAATGCGTCACCGGGCTAAGGCGGGGAGTTGCTACACGCAATCTACACCCTTAAGTGAAATGGCAACTGCCTAAGGGCGCCTACTAGTTCTCGAACCTCGGCTTATGGCGTTGCCTTGGGAACTCCTTATAGGAGAGAATCAACCCGGTACGTGCCGGTATACCCCAAAGTGGGGAGCAAAGGAGGGACCTCCGTGACCCCGCCAGGGTGCGCGGTTGCTGGAAGAGCTTGTACAGAGTGTGGCTCGACTAGTAATGGCAGCATTAAATGCAAGAGTAATTTGGTCATCGCCCTTGGTAAGGACATGCCTAGGTCTTTGTTTGTAACAAGTCACAGGTTGGGGATTCATACCATAGCCAATTGGTGCGAAGACGCTCCTGGGTTCCTCCTCAGCAAGGATATCTTCTTCATATGCATCCATTTTAGCAGCAGGAATGTTCTGGAAAATAAATCTTGCTAAATTCATCGCAAAAAGTAGAAACTTTGGGCAAAAAAACTATTTATCCATTTTAGCAGTAGGAATGTTCTGGAAAATAAATCTTGCTAAATTCATCGCAAAAAGTGGAATCTTTGGACAAAAAAACTATTTATCCATTTTAGCAGTAGGAATGTTCTGGAAAATAAATCTTGCTAAATTCATCGCAAAAAGTGGAATCTTTGGACAAAAAAACTATTTATCCATTTTAGCAGTAGGAATGTTCTGGAAAATAAATCTTGCTAAATTCATCGCAAAAAGTGGAATCTTTGGACAAAAAAACTATTTATCCACTTTAGCAGTAGGAATGTTCTGGAAAATAAATCTTGCTAAATTCATCACAAAAAGTGGAATCTTTGGGCAAAAAAACTATTTATCCATTTTAGCAGTAGGAATGTTCTGGAAAATAAATCTTGCTAAATTCATCGCAAAAAGTAGAATCTTTGGGCAAAAAAACTATTTATCCATTTTAGCAGTAGGAATGTTCTGGAAAATAAATCTTGCTAAATTCATTGCAAAATGTGGAATCTTTGGACAAAAAAACTATTTATCCATTTTAGCAGTAGGAATGTTCTGGAAAATAAATCTTGCTAAATTCATCGCAAAAAGTGGAATCTTTGGACAAAAAAACTATTTATCCATTTTAGCAGTAGCAATGTTCTGGAAAATAAATCTTGCTAAATTCATCACAAAAAGTGGAATCTTTGGACAAAAAAACTATTTATCCATTTTAGCAGTAGGAATGTTCTGGAAAATAAATCTTGCTAAATTCATCGCAAAAAGTGGAATCTTTGGGCAAAAAAACTATTTATCCATTTTAGCAGTAGGAATGTTCTGGAAAATAAATCTTGCTAAATTCATCGCAAAAAGTGGAATCTTTGGGTAAAAAAAATATTTATCCATTTTAGCAGTAGGAATGTTGTGGAAAATAAATCTTGCTAAATTCATCGCAAAATGTGGCATCTTTGGACAAAAAACTAGTTATCCAATTTTTTCTAAGTGTTTTAGTAGGCGCTCGTAGGTCCTTTACCCTGACCTAAAAGATATATTTTACGAAATCTTAAATCACAAAAAATGTCCAAAAATATTGATTGTAGCGAAAAATCAAAACAGCAATAAATGTCTTATTTTGCCATATTCTTGCTAAAATCTTCGCAAAAAGTGGCATCTTTGAACAAAAACTGTATCTCTAAGTGTTTTAGTAGGCGCCCCCTTTCCTTTACTCTGACCGTCAATTCGCCTATGAAAACTCCTTTTAAAAAAAAAAGCAGCACTAAAAGAACACAAAACTCCTAAAACTAGGAAAAAGGTTGATAAGTTGTTATCGACTTCCTGTACAAACTGATGATTGCAAAATTAGTATACCCAAAGCATTCAAATTGAAGAAAGCGGTCAATGACTAATTAAATTTGTTGATAATTACCGCAATAATAAATAATTCCAATAGTATCTGGAAAGAAATTTACGAGTCACAGTAATATTTTAATTTAACACTACTGACACTGACATGACGTCAACAACTGACGCACAGATTAGACAGTATAATGTCCGACGTGCGTGTATGAATGAATTTAGTTTTTTTTTTAGTTCTCTCATGATATGGGAAGGCAAAGAGCATTAGCCCATGCAGCCTAGTCTTCAGATTGTGTTGTGAAAAAGAACCAGAAGGCTTACTTTTTTTTTGGCCGAACGCTATTTGCGTATTACCACGGACGGATAAAACGGAGGAGGTTACTATACAACCACTAACTTCCAGAGATAGCGTGGTAATAGAGAAAGAAATTCGTATCATTCATCCCCCCTTAGGAAACGTAATCCTGGAGGTCTACGTTCACGGCAGAGCGCCGTACTTGAGATTCCCTCACTTCTGAAATGGCAAGCGGGTACTGGCGGGTTTGCGCTTGCATCAGGCAGCTCGGGCTCCTCCACATCCGAAGAACCATCGTCTAAGGTCTGTGGTCAGGGTGCTGAGGATCTGTTCGAGAGTGTTGTTTCCCGTCTATTTGGCAGACATACAAAAGAGTATTCAGGGTTGCTCTGTAATAACTCAACTCAAAAAAACTCGGGGTTGCTTCTACAACTGGGTCATATTTAGACGTTCTTACGGTGTTCTTCATGTTAACAGATGTAGTGGATAGGGCCACTGCCTCCTGAGCGGGGAGGTTGTGGTTCGAATCCCACCACGTACCAACGTGTTTCTCGGTTTTCGAATTTCCGTGCTTCGCAAGGCACCTTAAGCCGTTGGTCCCGGTTAATATCGTTTAATACCGTAGACATTATTAAGCCATGTCAGAGGCCAGTGCTAAGCATTGGCGGCTTGAAAACTCTTGACGTAATCTAGGATTGGGTCAGGTTTCTGTGTAAAAACCAGTACCTCGTGATATACGGGATAAGGCTAGGGAGATGATGGCACATATTATTACAAATCCATCTGACATTGCATCCTCTTTTAATAACTTTTTTTATTGACATGACAAATAATTATAAATTATGAGCTTAATAACTCAAATAATGTTAACTATATTGGTAACTCCATTTTTATAACACCCATTGACGAGTGCGTTGTTAATAAAACTATAATGTCACTGAACAATACAAACTTAGAAGGATATGACCATATTTGCACAAAAGTTCTAAAAGCCTGCAAAGATGAAATTAGTTCTATTTTAACCTACTTTGTTAACCTGTCATTCGAAACAGATATTTTTCCTGAAAAACTCAAACCGACTATAGTTAAACCTTTATCACAGAATATATAATAGTACTAGCGTACAGAAGGCTCACTCTCTAAGAAACAGCAAGTTTAGGTATGATTAGATACCTACACTTCCCAGCGCCGCTTGCCTGCAAGCTAAATTGTACCTTATGTCAGCGCGCGAACTGTGAACGTTGTTTGCGCGCCGCAGTTCAAGGACGTTGCCGCCGGCGATCGCAAAGGTTGTCACTTGCGAACTTTTTGAATCTTATTCATAAATGCGATTTTGATTTTAAACTAAGACATTATTATGTGTAACTAAGAAAACTACGAATCATTAAATTATTTAGCATACAACGAATCCATAATCCATACCTTTCAATATCGCACGGAACTTGAAAGAATGTTAGTTCGGATTCCTTGGTCTTTCTTTTATTTAGACATCCGTAAACACAACAATACCTTTTATACGGATTACTATAACTTTTAGCTTTGGTTTTATTATTAGATGCCATATTGCTTGTTGATTTTAGCAGCAAAATCACGAAAAAGAAATTGACGCAACGCGACTAGCGTGCGAACTGCGAGCCGCGCGGCAACCCACTGACATTAGCCGCTCCAAGCGGCAGTTCGGCCGAACCTACCTAAACTCGCGAGTGAACCAGGCCTGCCTTTATACAAGAAAGGTGATAAGACAGATGTTGCCAATTATCGACCATTGCTTCCTAATTTCCCAATAAAACTCACTTAATTTTTGAATAAATACAATGTCATTAAACCAAATCAGTATAGCTTCTAGAAATCAGTACGGTTAGCAATTGTTTAGATATCTAGTACCTAAATTTATTAACGACCTTCCCTACTCGTTAAAACAAGATATAAACTCAAAGAATATCAAAAATAAATTAAAGGCATACTTTCTTACGAACCTAAATAAATCATAAATAATAATTACTTACTACAGAATCAACCCGTGTGTGTCCGACCGGATCGCCCTTTGGACTTGTTTATTTCATATTTTCTATCTTTTGTTTGAAAATCTAGTGTTGCTGAGTGCCGACGTTGAATGTTAAGTGTGCGGATAAACCTATTTTTTAAGGTTTTTGTGACACTTTTATGTGAATGTTTTCTTGTATAACCATTTTAAAAATATAAATCTACCATACATGCTACTTTTAACTTGGTCAATAAGGTGTTGCATAAAGTTACTGAAGTTTTACACTACAGTATTTTTTGTCGATATGACGAACGCTTTCGACTTCGTTTCTCATGATCTATTACTGTCTAAGCTCGAGCGATATGGTATAAGGGGTCCTGCACTTAGCTGACTCCAGTCTTACCTGAGTGATAGACACCAATATGTGGAAATAATGCAACTAGATGCCAGGTCAAACAATATAAACTACACATCCGAATTCAGACAGAATAAATATTCCCACAAGGAAGCATCCTAGGCCCACTACTTTTCCTACTCTATATTAACGATCTCCCCGATGTGCTAGATTTTGAGACCATTTTGTTTGCAGATGATGTGTCTATTATAGTGACTACACATAATAAGCAATCACGAGATTGACATATAGATGACATAAATACTGCAATGACACAAATAATTAATTAGACGAATAAAAATAATCTTGTAATTAAATTTAGTAATATTAACTTAATTAAATTCAATAATTTTGTAATACCTTTTGACTAATATTCACTATCATGGTTACATGTTTTTTTTTTTCGAATTGCGTGAGATTTCTAGGACTTGTAATGACTCCAGAGTTAAGCTGGAAAGACCAAATAGCAAAAGTTTGTAGTAAAATAAATAGTTTCTCGTTTGCCTTGTACAAACTCACCAGAATAGCTTACAGAAATACAGCTTTTATCGCATACTATGCTTATGTAGAATCTGTGCTTCAGTATGGCCTCCTTGTCTGGGGAAATGGTACTGACATAAGAAAAGCTTTCATTGCACAGAAACGTTTCATACGAGTGGGATCGCTCCTGATGTATCATGTCGGCCATACTTTCAAAAGTTAAAGATATTATCTTCACCTTGTCTCTACATACTTGAAGCTGATAAATATGTTAAACAAAACACTAGCCTATTTAAAAATGTGGGCCAGATAGCACAAAGAAATTTTAGGAACGCAAATGATTTAAGGTTAGGTATTGTACCAAAAACAATGTGATTTCATAACAATTGATATGCAATGTGCATACAACAATAAAATACCAGAAAAAATTAAGCAACACAACCTAGTTAAATTTAGGACCGAATTGTATAAATGGCTGACAGAAAAAAAAAAAACCTTGGTAGAATTTTAAAAATAATTTATATAAACCTAAAAATGTACATTGTATTGCGTGTTTATGTGTAAAGAAACAAGATAATATGAATCTTTTCTTTCCTCTGATTATCTGTGACTTCATCAAAATTATTGACCAACTTTATTAATAAATTGTCTGTATGGTGATTAATATAAGTCTCAGTGTAATAAATAATTCTTCCATGCTGGCCTGGGAGCGAGAGAAAAACATAGAATGTGCCAGCTGCTTTCTTCCCGGGCATGCTGTAAAAACCAGCTAAGGTATCCGAGGGTTTCAGTATATTGTAATTTAGGCGATGGGCTGACAACCTGTCACTACAGCAATATACTTACAAATCTATCTTAAATAACCCTCAAAACTTTGTCAGACTTGGCGGAACGACATTTGTTTGGGTCGTTTACGCTCTACCTACCCCATTAGGGATGAGGGCGTGATTATATGTATGTATGTATGTAATAAATAATAATATATGAATTAGTATTAATATCAAGCTGACTGTTAGAGTACTTTTTATGTTTTAGATATTCTTTTGTTTGTTATTGTACTCTTTTTTATTTTATGACTTAGGTATTTCTATATTTGCATGCTATTCATACTTAGAGGCTAAGCAGGCATGTTCTGTAACTTGCATATAATGGACACCAAATTAATGTACCCTGTTTAAATCAAATAAAGCAATTTTGATTTTGATTTAGATTTGTTTGTAGGTATATTGCTGTAGTGACTGGTTGTCAGCCCCTTGAACATAAACGCAACCGATTGCTGGTCGTCTGAACGCACCCCAGAGTTTGCGCTGTTTTTTTTTAAAAAAACACCGGTAGCTTGGTAGTTTTGATTTTGATTCTACTAAAGTTTAGCAATAATTGATTAAATTAATAAACTTATAAAACAATGATGAAATTCATAAAATTATTACAAATGAAATATTTAAGCAACGATAATCGAAGCAATTTTAACCTAAACGGTAATCGATCGACTTGTATTTAACCGTTTTATAAATTGGGACAGCACTACGCGCTTCTGTCAAGCAAAAGCCATATCGAAAAAGAAGGCATATAAGCGCTCAATATTTTTCGATTTAGAGATTATTTGCAGGCTAAAAACTTTATTTTTATGTATTAGTCACTATAAAATAATCATGGCTTTATGTGTAGTGTGTATCTTTAGCTGAAAAATGTGATAATTTCATTAAAAACCCTGGTAAGTCTATCGGCAAATTTCGTCGAAAATAACGTTGTTTTGAATGTTTTCGCGCGAAAAATAAAGTTTGTTTTCAGCAGTGTTTAAGGTGTCACAAAATTTTGTCTTATTTACTTGGATATTGTATGATTTTAATTGATTTGAATTAATTATTGGACGTCCGTATTCTGATAATCGTGACGCGGTGTATGTGTGCGAGGTTGTAGGACAATCGACCTTATTTCCGGGTGCAATAAGGGCGAGTAAGCGATGCGATGCGAATCGCGGCGCCGGTTTCAGAATAAGGCCGCGTGCAAGTTATTGGTGTGTGTACATTGTACGATACTTTTGGCGTCGAATCTCAATTTTTTTCGCAAAATATACGATTTCGTTATTAATTTCATTAATCAAATTTTCATGCTTAAATTGTTTGATACTTTCAATTGATAAATATTTCAATATCTGTACACACATACATTTTTGATTTTTTATTTCAATTCAACACGAAAACTCCACATTTCCAAATATTTTATGTGCTTATGATATTTTTTCCTTTTTGATCAAGAGATGAAAGTAAAGTTGTATATAGGTACCTACTTTATGTTTGTACACACATTTCCAAAAAAAACTTAATAACTTTTTAATTTGTAAAGTTGTCTTGATGTATACACCAGCCCACTAGTTCAACGTTTATTTTCCTGTACCCTAAGGTTGCCTGGAAGAAATTGCTGCTTAGCAATAAGGCTGCCTATTTGTACTACTATTTGTTTGATTTTATTTTATTTTCTCTTGGGTCTTTTCTGTGCAATAAAGTATATTCTTATCTTATCTTCCATACTGAACTGGGAGCAAGAGAAAAACATAGAATGTGCCAGCTACATTTCCTCCCGAGATCAAAGGATTTCTGTATATTGTAATTCAGGCAATGGGCTGACAACCTGTCACTACAGCAATAATATACCTACAAACCTATCTTAACTCTCAAAACTTTATCAGATGTGGCTGAACAATCTTGTTTAGGTTGATTATGCTCTGCCTACCCCATTAGGGATAAAGGCGTGATTATATGTATGTAAGCTTGTCAATACATTTACATGTAATTAAAACTTTATATTTTTCTATTGTAACAGTAGCTATATCTGTACACTCATACATCAAGAAAACTCATTCTTGGACTTCTTCTTCTTAGCGAGTGAATTCTTGAACAACGACCCGATGAACCCTGATGTCAGAGTTTTCAAACCGCCTAGTAGCACAGCTATTATGCCTCTGACATGGTTTTCAGTAACAACAGCAACCAGGACCAACATCTTAACGTGCCCTCCGAAGCACAGAATCTTTTTTCTTCCAGACTATCAGGTGATTCGGCCTGCATTGTCCTAGCCAAGCTGGGGAAAATCTCACAAAGTGATAAATTGACAAATATCAACTTTGTGTTCCCCCCATCGATCTTATGTATGTTGATTGAATGCAATACATATTTCATGTCTGTGCTCACAGACATGTTATAATGGGTGAGGCATACATACATGTAATCACGCCTTTATCCCTAATGGGGTAAGCAGAGCATAAATGACCTAAATAAAGGTCTGAGAAAGTTTTGAGGGTTATTTAAGATACAATTGAAGGTATACTGCTGTAGTGACAGGTTATCAGCCTATTGCCTGAATTACAATATACAGAAACCCTCGGATCCCTTAGCTGGTTTTTACAGCATGGCAGGGAGGAAATGCAGCTGGCACATTCTATTTATTTATTCTATGCTTTTCTCTCCTAGTCCAGCATAGAAGATGTTTTATTTTATGTTTTTTATGTAATTTTTTTTTTATCTATTTATTTATTTACTGTTTATTGACTTCCATGCTGGACTGGGAGCGACAGAATAACGTAGAATGTGCCAGCTGCATCTCCTCCTGGGCATGCTGTAGAAACAGCATGCCCAGGAGGAGATGCTGCTGTAGATTCGAGGGTATATTGTAATTTAGGCGATGGGCTGACAACCTGTCACTACAGCAATATCCAGTTCTATCCTAAACAACCCTTAAATCTTGTCAGACGTGGCGGAATGACCTTTGTTTGGATTGTTCACGCTCTGCCTACCCCATTAGGGATACAGGCGTGATAGTATGTATGTATGTATGTTTATTGAACACAAGTAATATGAGAAAGACAATACACAAGGAATAACGACACAACAGGTACAGCTTATTTCTACTAAGAAATTTCTTCCAGCTGACCTATGGAAGTGAGACTTAAATTGAGAGGCAAATTAGGCGTGCACAAATAAAGCATAATATTAAAATAATACCATAAAATTATAAATTACATAACAAACAGAACAGCTCTTAATAGTGACTGCCTAAATCTTATGCTATAACATTAAATATTTTATTTCAACTAACACATAGAATTAAGTATGAAAATACTAACACTAATTTATTAAGTGAAATCAGTAATTAGTATATTCTTATTTAAAATTGTTTTGTTTTTGTGCACAAGTTCAGGTAAATATTATTGCCTTACTTAATTGTAAGATACCTAAGATACAGGTAAATATTTACTAAGTTTAGGTATCAATACAATTTTTTTGAGACCATAATTTAACTTTTAGTACTTATTTTAAGCTTATCAGTTATTGTTTACACGTTTTATTCTATTATATATCCTTAATTTAGTAACTAATAAATTTGCTTTAAAATTTGTCCCTAAATAATTTTTCATATTGTAAACATTTTTGTTTTAGAAATAAAAAATATTATGTATTATTATTATATATATGTATAATCACGCCTTTATCCCTAATGGGGTAGGCAGAGCGTTAACGACCTAAACAAAGGCCGTTCCGCCACGTCTGACAAAGTCTTGAGGGCCATTCAAGAAAGATTTGTACGTATATTGCTGTAGTGACAGGTTGTCAGCCCATCGCCTAAATTACAATATACTGAAACCCTCAGATCCCTTAGCTGGTTTTTACAGCATGCTTGGGAGGAAATGCAGCTGGCACATTCTATGTTTTTCTCTCGCTCCCAGTCCAGCATGGAAGATTTATTATTATTGTAACAATTTATTCTTCTTCTTATATTTCCAGGTCTCCAGAACCCCTGATCCAGGATGGGAGTCTGCTGCGTGGATGGCTGCGAAGCTGATGAGAAAGAGGATGTTGTGTATTTCCCGTAAGTAACATATGGGCTGTAAGGGACAGCGTCCCACAAACTGATTGGGGTTGCTCAGTAAACAACTTCCACCGGGAAGTTCTTTCAAGAAGTGAAATAAATAAATGGCTTTTCCATACAAATTGCCTGATTGAGGTGGACTTTTTGTATGGAAAAGCCAATTTTTTTTTTTACTTCCTGAAATAATTTCTTGGTGGAAGTTGTTCAGAATCGGTGACTGAGCAACCCCTATCAGTTTGCGGGACGCTGTCCCTTACACCCGGTACATGCTGGAATCGTATCTTCGAACCGCTCGAAAGTTGCGCATACGAAAGAGTAACTTTCGCATCATCATCTCCCTAGCCTTATCCCGTATCTCGCGGGGTCGGCTACCTAATCTAGGGGATTGAACGAGGGTACTGGTTTTTACACAGAGCGACTGCCATCTGACCTCCGCAACCCAGAAGGGAAACCAGACCCAATCCTAGATTAGGTCAGAGTTTTTCAAGCCGCCAATGCTTAGCATTGGCCTCTGTCATGGCTTAACGACTAATATCTATGGTATTAAACGATATTAACCGGGACCAACGGCTTAACGTGCCTTCCGAAGCACGGAAAAAGCGCCGAATAAACGTACATATGAAATTCGAAAACCGAAAAACACATTGGTACGTGGTGGGATTCGAACCACGACCTCCCGCTCAGGAGGCAGCGGCCCTATCCACTACACCATCGGGCTGTCCAGTAATATTCGCATGCGATTTCCATATAAATTGTAAAGCGAATGTTAGTCTTCTGTATACGAATTCATTTAGAGTGATTCAAAAATACGGGCTCTGAATTTAAAAATAAATTATGATAGAATATAGAATATAAATGTATTTATTCATAGAAAGTCAGCAAACAAAATACACAGAAGCAGAAAAACAATGACATAATAATAAAAACACGCCATAATTAATTACAAAAAATAAATCTTATACCTATTATGAATGAACTGCTTCCATGCTGGACTGGGAGTGATGGAAAAACATAGAATGTGCCAGCTGCATCTCCTCCCGGGTATGCTGTAAAAACCGGCTGAGGTATTCAAGGGTTTCAGTATATTGTAATTTAGGCGATGGGCTGACAATCTGACACTACAGCAATATACAGATCTATCTTAAACAACCCTCAAAACTTGTCAGATGTGGAAAAACGACATTTGTTTAGGTCGTTGAAACTCTGCTTACTCCATTAGGGATAAACACATGATTATATATATGTATGTACGTATTATGAATGAATAGTTTTATTGGGCATTTTACTCTCTGTCTACACCGTTCGGTATAAAGTCGTGATTATATGTATGTACGTATTATGAATGAATAGTTTTATTGAGCGTTTTACTCTCTGCCTACACTGTTAGGTATAAAGTCGTGATTATATGTATGTATGTACGTATTATGAATGAATAGTTTTATTTGACGTTTTACGCTCTGCCAGCCCCGTTAGGTATAAAGGATATGTATGTATGTACGTATTATGAACGAATTGTTTTATTAGGCGTTTTACCCTCTGCCTACCCCATTAGGGATAAACACGATTATATGTATGTTTGTTTATACGTATTATGAATGAATAGTTTTATTGAGCGTTTTACGCTCTGCGTCCCCTGTTAGTGATAAAGGCGTGATTATATACATGTATGTATAGTTTTATTAAGAGGAGTTTTACGCTCCGCCTACCCCACTAGTGATACAGGTATGATTATATGTTCACAGAGTGCCAGTAGCCCCCGCGCTGCGCCGCAAGTGGCGTGAAGCCATCAAACCGTCCGTGAAACTGCACCAGGACTCGAGGATATGCTCCAAGCATTTCAACAGCGCTGATTACGAGTGGGGCCGCGGCAAGCTGCGGCTGAGGGCGCGCGTCGTGCCCAGCGTGCTGCTCAAGGTGGGCCCGACTGAACAACAACACTCAACAACAAGCGCACACTCCACAACCACCACACACTCAACTACTTAGCCAACTGAACTACTTAGCCAGCTGAACTACTTATCCAACTAAACGACTTAGCCAACTGAACTACTTAGCCAACTGAACTACTTAGCCAACTGAACAACTGAACAACTTAGCCAACTGAACAACTTAGCAAACTGAACAACTTAGCCAATTGAACAACTTAGCCAACTGAACTACTTATCCAACTGAACAACTTAGCCAACTGAACAACTTAGCCAACTGAACAACTTAGCCAACTGAACAACTTAGCCAACTGAACAACCTAGCCAACTGAACAACCTAGCCAACTGAACAACTTAGCATCAAATGTAACAATTGTGAGCCGATGAACCCTGATTTGTCAGCTATCAACCCTCTGACATTCAGAGACAGCGATCAAACCGTCCGTGAAACTGCACCAGGACTCGAGGATATGCTCCAAGCATTTCAACAGCGCTGATTACGAGTGGGGCCGCGGCAAGCTGCGGCTGAGGGCGCGCGTCGTGCCCAGCGTGCTGCTCAAGGTGGGCCCGACTGAACAACAACACTCAACAACAAGCGCACACTCCACAACCACCACACACTCAACTACTTAGCCAACTGAACTACTTAGCCAACTGAACTACTTAGCCAACTGAACTACTTAGCCAATTGAACTACTTAGCCAACTGAACAACTTAGCCAACTGAACTACTTAGCCAACTGAACTACTTAGCCAACTGAGCAACTTAGGAAACTGAACAACTTAGCCAACTGAACAGCTTAGCCAACTGAACTACCTAGCAAACTGAACAACTTAGCCAACTGAGCAACTTAGGAAACTGAACAACTTAGCCAACTGAATAACTTTGCCAACTGAACAACTTAGCCAACTGAACTACTTAGCCAACTGAACTACTTAGCCAACTGAACTACATAGCCAACTGAACTACTTAGCCAACTGAACAACTTAGACAACTGAACAACTTAGCCAACTGAACTACTTAGCCAACTGAACAACTTAGCCAACTGAACTACTTAGCCAACTGAACAACTTAGCCAACTGAACAACTTAGCATCAAATGTAACAATTGTGAGCCGATGAACCCTGATTTGTCAGCTATCAACCCTCTGACATTCAGAGACAGCGATCAAACCGTCCGTGAAACTGCACCAGGACTCGAGGATATGCTCCAAGCATTTCAACAGCGCTGATTACGAGTGGGGCCGCGGCAAGCTGCGGCTGAGGGCGCGCGTCGTGCCCAGCGTGCTGCTCAAGGTGGGCCCGACTGAACAACAACACTCAACAACAAGCGCACACTCCACAACCACCACACACTCAACTACTTAGCCAACTGAACTACTTAGCCAACTGAACTACTTAGCAGACTGAACAACTTAGCAGACTGAACAACTTAGCCAACTGAACAACTTAGCATCAAATGTAACAATTGTGAGCCGATGAACCCTGATTTGTCAGCTATCAACCCTCTGACATTCAGAGACAGCGATCAAACCGTCCGTGAAACTGCACCAGGACTCGAGGATATGCTCCAAGCATTTCAACAGCGCTGATTACGAGTGGGGCCGCGGCAAGCTGCGGCTGAGGGCGCGCGTCGTGCCCAGCGTGCTGCTCAAGGTGGGCCCGACTGAACAACAACACTCAACAACAAGCGCACACTCCACAACCACTACACACTCAACTACTTAGCCAACTAAACAACTTAGCAAACTGAACAACTTAGCCAACTGAACAACTTAGCCAACTGAACAACTTACCCAACTGAACTACTTAGCCAACTGAACAACTTAGCCAACTGAACAACTTAGCAAACTGAACAACTTAACCAACTGAACAACTTAGCCAACTGAACAACTTAGCCAACTGAACTACTTAGCCAACTGAACTACTTAGCCAACTGAACTACTTAGCCAACTGAACTACTTAGCCAACTGAACAACTTAGCCAACTGAACTACTTAGCCAACTGAACTACTTAGCCAACTGAACAACTTAGCCAACTGAACTACTTAGTAAACTGAACAACTTAGCCAACTGTGTAAATTAGCAAAACTGAACAACTTAGCCAACTGTGTAAATTAGCAAAACTGAACAACTTAGCCAACTGAACAACTTAGCCAAATTAACAACTTAGCCAACTGAACAACTTAGCATCAAATGTAACAATTGTGAGCCGATGAACCCTGATTTGTCAGCTATCAACCCTCTGACATTCAGAGACAGCGATCAAACCGTCCGTGAAACTGCACCAGGACTCGAGGATATGCTCCAAGCATTTCAACAGCGCTGATTACGAGTGGGGCCGCGGCAAGCTGCGGCTGAGGGCGCGCGTCGTGCCCAGCGTGCTGCTCAAGGTGGGCCCGACTGAACAACAACACTCAACAACAAGCGCACACTCCACAACCACCACACACTCAACTACTTAGCCAACTGAACTACTTAGCCAACTGAACTACTTAGCCAACTGAACTACTTAGCCAACTGAACAACTTAGCATCAAATGTAACAATTGTGAGCCGATGAACCCTGATTTGTCAGCTATCAACCCTCTGACATTCAGAGACAGCGATCAAACCGTCCGTGAAACTGCACCAGGACTCGAGGATATGCTCCAAGCATTTCAACAGCGCTGATTACGAGTGGGGCCGCGGCAAGCTGCGGCTGAGGGCGCGCGTCGTGCCCAGCGTGCTGCTCAAGGTGGGCCCGACTGAACAACAACACTCAACAACAAGCGCACACTCCACAACCACCACACACTCAACTACTTAGCCAACTGAACTACTTAGCCAACTGAACTACTTAGCCAACTGAACTACTTAGCAAACTGAACTACTTAGCCAACTGAACTACTTAGCCAACTGAACATTTAGCAAACTGAACAACTTTGCCAACTGAACTACTTAGCCAACTGAACAACTTAGCCAACTGAACAACTTAGCCAACTGAACAACTTAGCCAACTGAACAACTTAGCCAACTGAACAACTTAGCCAACTGAACAACTTAGCCAACTGAACTACTTAGTAAACTGAACAACTTAGCCAACTGAACAACTTAGCCAACTGAACAACTTAGCCAACTGAACAACTTAGCCAACTGAACATCTTAGCCAACTGAACAACTTAGCCAACTGAACAACTTAGCCAACTGAACAACTTAGCCAACTGAACAACTTAGCCAACTGAACAACTTAGCATCAAATGTAACAATTGTGAGCCGATGAACCCTGATTTGTCAGCTATCAACCCTCTGACATTCAGAGACAGCGATCAAACCGTCCGTGAAACTGCACCAGGACTCGAGGATATGCTCCAAGCATTTCAACAGCGCTGATTACGAGTGGGGCCGCGGCAAGCTGCGGCTGAGGGCGCGCGTCGTGCCCAGCGTGCTGCTCAAGGTGGGCCCGACTGAACAACAACACTCAACAACAAGCGCACACTCCACAACCACCACACACTCAACTACTTAGCCAACTGAACTACTTAGTAAAATGAACAACTTAGCCAACTGAACAACTTAGCCAACTGAACAACTTAGCCAACTGAACAACTTAGCCAACTGAACAACTTAGCCAACTGAACAACTTAGCCAACTGAACAACTTAGCCAACTGAACAACTTAGCCAACTGAACAACTTAGCCAACTGAACAACTTAGCCAACTGAACATCTTAGCCAACTGAACAACTTAGCCAACTGAACAACTTAGCCAACTGAACAACTTAGCCAACTGAACAACTTAGCCAACTGAACAACTTAGCCAACTGAACAACTTAGCATCAAATGTAACAAGTTAGCCAACTGAACAACTTAGCCAACTGAACAACTTAGCCAACTGAACTATTTAGCCAACTGAACAACTTAGCCAACTGAACAACTTAGCCAACTGACCAACTTAGCAAACTGATCACTTATCCAACTGAACTACTTAGCCAACTGAACAACTTAGCAAACTGAACACTTAGCCAAATGAATAACTTAGCCAACTGAACAACTTAGCCAACTGAACTACTTAGCTAACTGAACAACTTAGCAAACTGTGTACCTTAGCAAACTGAACAACTTAGCAGACTGTGTAAATTAGCAAAACTGAACAACTTAGCAAACTAAACACTTAGCCAACTGAACAACTTAGCATCAAATGTAACAAGTTAGCCAACTGAACAACTTAGCCAACTGAACAACTTAGCCAACTGAACTATTTAGCCAACTGAACAACTTAGCCAACTGAACAACTTAGCCAACTGACCAACTTAGCAAACTGATCACTTATCCAACTGAACTACTTAGCCAACTGAACAACTTAGCAAACTGAACACTTAGCCAAATGAATAACTTAGCCAACTGAACAACTTAGCCAACTGAACTACTTAGCTAACTGAACAACTTAGCAAACTGTGTACCTTAGCAAACTGAACAACTTAGCAGACTGTGTAAATTAGCAAAACTGAACAACTTAGCAAACTAAACACTTAGCCAACTGAACAACTTAGCATCAAATGTAACAATTGTGAGCCGATGAACCCTGATTTGTCAGCTATCAACCCTCTGACATTCAGAGACAGCGATCAAACCGTCCGTGAAACTGCACCAGGACTCGAGGATATGCTCCAAGCATTTCAACAGCGCTGATTACGAGTGGGGCCGCGGCAAGCTGCGGCTGAGGGCGCGCGTCGTGCCCAGCGTGCTGCTCAAGGTGGGCCCGACTGAACAACAACACTCAACAACAAGCGCACACTCCACAACCACCACACACTCAACTACTTAGCCAACTGAACTACTTAGTAAAATGAACAACTTAGCCAACTGAACAACTTAGCCAACTGAACAACTTAGCCAACTGAACAACTTAGCCAACTGAACAACTTAGCCAACTGAACAACTTAGCCAACTGAACAACTTAGCCAACTGAACAACTTAGCCAACTGAACAACTTAGCCAACTGAACATCTTAGCCAACTGAACAACTTAGCCAACTGAACAACTTAGCCAACTGAACAACTTAGCCAACTGAACAACTTAGCATCAAATGTAACAATTGTGAGCCGATGAACCCTGATTTGTCAGCTATCAACCCTCTGACATTCAGAGACAGCGATCAAACCGTCCGTGAAACTGCACCAGGACTCGAGGATATGCTCCAAGCATTTCAACAGCGCTGATTACGAGTGGGGCCGCGGCAAGCTGCGGCTGAGGGCGCGCGTCGTGCCCAGCGTGCTGCTCAAGGTGGGCCCGACTGAACAACAACACTCAACAACAAGCGCACACTCCACAACCACCACACACTCAACTACTTAGCCAACTGAACTACTTAGTAAAATGAACAACTTAGCCAACTGAACAACTTAGCCAACTGAACAACTTAGCCAACTGAACAACTTAGCCAACTGAACAACTTAGCCAACTGAACAACTTAGCCAACTGAACAACTTAGCCAACTGAACAACTTAGCCAACTGAACTACTTAGCCAACTGAACAACTTAGCCAACTGAACTACTTAGCCAACTGAACAACTTAGCCAACTGAACAACTTAGCCAACTGAACTACTTAGCCAACTGAACTACTTAGCCAACTGAACAACTTAGCCAACTGAACTACTTAGCCAGCTGAACTACTTAGCCAAGTGAACAACTTAGCCAACTGAACAACTTAGCAAACTGAACACTTAGCCAACTGAACTACTTAGCCAACTGAACAACTTAGCAAACTGAACACTTAGCCAACTGAACAACCTAGCCAACTGAACAACTTAGCATCAAATGTAACAATTGTGAGCCGATGAACCCTGATTTGTCAGCTTTCAACCCTCTGACATTCAGAGACAGCGATCAAACCGTCCGTGAAACTGCACCAGGACTCGAGGATATGCTCCAAGCATTTCAACAGCGCTGATTACGAGTGGGGCCGCGGCAAGCTGCGGCTGAGGGCGCGCGTCGTGCCCAGCGTGCTGCTCAAGGTGGGCCCGACTGAACAACAACACTCAACAACAAGCGCACACTCCACAACCACCACACACTCAACTACTTAGCCAACTGAACTACTTAGCCAACTGAACAACTTAGCCAACTGAACTACTTAGCCAACTGAACAACTTAGCCAACTGAACAACTTAGCATCAAATGTAACAATTGTGAGCCGATGAACCCTGATTTGTCAGCTATCAACCCTCTGACATTCAGAGACAGCGATCAAACCGTCCGTGAAACTGCACCAGGACTCGAGGATATGCTCCAAGCATTTCAACAGCGCTGATTACGAGTGGGGCCGCGGCAAGCTGCGGCTGAGGGCGCGCGTCGTGCCCAGCGTGCTGCTCAAGGTGGGCCCGACTGAACAACAACACTCAACAACAAGCGCACACTCCACAACCACCACACACTCAACTACTTAGCCAACTGAACTACTTAGCCAACTGAACTACTTAGCCAACTGAACTACTTAGCCAACTGAACTACTTAACCAACTGAACAACTTATACAACTGAGCTACCTAGCAATCTGAACAACTTAGCCAACTGAGCAACTTAGGAAACTGAACAACTTAGCCAACTGAACAACTAAGCCAACTGAACAACTTAGCCAACTGAACAACTTAGCAATCTGAACAACTTAGCCAACTGAACAACTTAGCATCAAATGTAACAATTGTGAGCCGATGAACCCTGATTTGTCAGCTATCAACCCTCTGACATTCAGAGACAGCGATCAAACCGTCCGTGAAACTGCACCAGGACTCGAGGATATGCTCCAAGCATTTCAACAGCGCTGATTACGAGTGGGGCCGCGGCAAGCTGCGGCTGAGGGCGCGCGTCGTGCCCAGCGTGCTGCTCAAGGTGGGCCCGACTGAACAACAACACTCAACAACAAGCGCACACTCCACAACCACCACACACTCAACTACCTAGCCAACTGAACTACTTAGCCAACTGAACAACTTAGCCAACTGAACAACTTAGCCAACTGAACTACTTAGCCAACTGAACAACTTAGCCAACTGAACAACTTAGCAAACTGAACAACTGAACAACTTAGCCAACTGAACTACCTAGCCAACTGAACAACTTAGCCAACTGAACAACTTAGCCAACTGAACTACTTAGCCAACTGAACAACTTAGCATCAAATGTAACAATTGTGAGCCGATGAACCCTGATTTGTCAGCTATCAACCCTCTGACATTCAGAGACAGCGATCAAACCGTCCGTGAAACTGCACCAGGACTCGAGGATATGCTCCAAGCATTTCAACAGCGCTGATTACGAGTGGGGCCGCGGCAAGCTGCGGCTGAGGGCGCGCGTCGTGCCCAGCGTGCTGCTCAAGGTGGGCCCGACTGAACAACAACACTCAACAACAAGCGCACACTCCACAACCACCACACACTCAACTACTTAGCCAACTGAACTACTTAGCCAACTGAACTACTTAGCCAACTGAACTACTTAGCCAACTGAACAACTTAGCCAACTGAACAACTTAGCAAACTGAACAACTGAACAACTTAGCCAACTGAACAACTTAGCCAACTGAACAACTTAGCATCAAATGTAACAATTGTGAGCCGATGAACCCTGATTTGTCAGCTATCAACCCTCTGACATTCAGAGACAGCGATCAAACCGTCCGTGAAACTGCACCAGGACTCGAGGATATGCTCCAAGCATTTCAACAGCGCTGATTACGAGTGGGGCCGCGGCAAGCTGCGGCTGAGGGCGCGCGTCGTGCCCAGCGTGCTGCTCAAGGTGGGCCCGACTGAACAACAACACTCAACAACAAGCGCACACTCCACAACCACCACACACTCAACTACTTAGCCAACTGAACTACTTAGCCAACTGAACTACTTAGCCAACTGAACTACTTAGCCAACTGAACAACTTAGCCAACTGAACAACTTAGCAAACTGAACAACTAAGCCAACTGAACAACCTAGCCAACTGAACAACTTAGCATCAAATGTAACAATTGTGAGCCGATGAACCCTGATTTGTCAGCTATCAACCCTCTGACATTCAGAGACAGCGATCAAACCGTCCGTGAAACTGCACCAGGACTCGAGGATATGCTCCAAGCATTTCAACAGCGCTGATTACGAGTGGGGCCGCGGCAAGCTGCGGCTGAGGGCGCGCGTCGTGCCCAGCGTGCTGCTCAAGGTGGGCCCGACTGAACAACAACACTCAACAACAAGCGCACACTCCACAACCACCACACACTCAACTACTTAGCCAACTGAACTACTTAGCCAACTGAACTACTTAGCAAACTGAACAACTTAGCCAACTGAACAACTTAGCCAACTGAACTACTTAGCCAACTGAACAACTTAGCAAACTGAACAACTTAGCCAACTGAACAACTTAGCCAACTGAACAACTTAGCATCAAATGTAACAATTGTGAGCCGATGAACCCTGATTTGTCAGCTATCAACCCTCTGACATTCAGAGACAGCGATCAAACCGTCCGTGAAACTGCACCAGGACTCGAGGATATGCTCCAAGCATTTCAACAGCGCTGATTACGAGTGGGGCCGCGGCAAGCTGCGGCTGAGGGCGCGCGTCGTGCCCAGCGTGCTGCTCAAGGTGGGCCCGACTGAACAACAACACTCAACAACAAGCGCACACTCCACAACCACCACACACTCAACTACTTAGCCAACTGAACTACTTAGCCAATTGAACTATTTAGCCAACTGAACAACTTAGCCAACTGAACAACTTAGACGACTGAACAACTTAGACAACTGAACAACTTAGCCAACTGAACAACTTAGCAAACTGAACAACTTAGCCAATTGAACAATTTAGCCAACTGAACTACTTATCCAACTGAACAACTTAGCCAACTGAACTACTTAGCCAACTGAACAACTAAGTCAACTGAACTACTTAGCCAACTGAACAACTTAGCCAACTGAACAACTTAGCCAACTGAACAACTTAGCCAACTGAACAACTTAGCCAACTGAACTACTTAGCCAACTGAACTACTTAGCCAACTGAACAACTTAGCCAACTGAACAACTTAGCATCAAATGTAACAATTGTGAGCCGATGAACCCTGATTTGTTAGCTATCAACCCTCTGACATTCAGAGACAGCGATCAAACCGTCCGTGAAACTGCACCAGGACTCGAGGATATGCTCCAAGCATTTCAACAGCGCTGATTACGAGTGGGGCCGCGGCAAGCTGCGGCTGAGGGCGCGCGTCGTGCCCAGCGTGCTGCTCAAGGTGGGCCCGACTGAACAACAACACTCAACAACAAGCGCACACTCCACAACCACCACACACTCAACTACTTAGCCAACTGAACTACTTAGCCAACTTAACAACTTAGCCAACTGAACTACTTAGCCAACTGAACAACTTAGCAAACTGAACAACTTAGCCAACTGAACAACTTAGCCAACTGAACTACTTAGCCAACTGAACAACTTAGCATCAAATGTAACAATTGTGAGCCGATGAACCCTGATTTGTCAGCTATCAACCCTCTGACATTCAGAGACAGCGATCAAACCGTCCGTGAAACTGCACCAGGACTCGAGGATATGCTCCAAGCATTTCAACAGCGCTGATTACGAGTGGGGCCGCGGCAAGCTGCGGCTGAGGGCGCGCGTCGTGCCCAGCGTGCTGCTCAAGGTGGGCCCGACTGAACAACAACACTCAACAACAAGCGCACACTCCACAACCACCACACACTCAACTACTTAGCCAACTGAACTACTTAGCCAACTGAACTACTTAGCCAACTGAACTACTTAGCCAACTGAACTACTTAGCCAACTGAACTACTTAGCCAACTGAACAACTTAGCAAACTGAACAACTTAGCCAACTGAACAACTTAGCCAACTGAACTACTTAGCCAACTGAACAACTTAGCCAACTGAACTACTTAGCCAACTGAACTACTTAGCCAACTGAACTACTTAGCCAACTGAACAACTTAGCCAACTGAACTACTTAGCCAACTGAACTACTTAGCCAAGTGAACAACTTAGCCAACTGAACAACTTAGCCAACTGAACTACTTAGCCAACTGAACTACTTAGCCAACTGAACAACTTAGCCAACTGAACTACTTAGCCAACTAAACTACTTAGCCAACTGAACAACTTAGCAAACTGAACAACTTAGCCAACTGAACAACTTAGCCAACTGAACAACTATCCAACTGAACAACTTAGCCAACTGAATAACTTAGCCAACTGAACTATTTAGCCAACTGAACAACCTAGCCAACTGAACAACTTAGCCAACTGAACTACTTAGCCAACTGAACAACTTAGCCAACTGAACTACTTAGCCAACTGAACTACTTAGCCAACTGAACAACTTAGCCAACTGAACTACTTAGCCAACTGAACTACTTAGCCAACTGAACAACTTAGCAAACTGAACAACTTAGCCAACTGAACAACTTAGCCAACTGAACAACTTAGCCAACTGAACTACTTAGCCAACTGAACAACTGAGCCAACTGAACAACTTAGAAAACTGAACACTATGCCAACTGAACAAGTTAGCCAACTGAACAACTTAGCATCAAATGTAACAATTGTGAGCCGATGAACCCTGATTTGTCAGCTATCAACCCTCTGACATTCAGAGACAGCGATCAAACCGTCCGTGAAACTGCACCAGGACTCGAGGATATGCTCCAAGCATTTCAACAGCGCTGATTACGAGTGGGGCCGCGGCAAGCTGCGGCTGAGGGCGCGCGTCGTGCCCAGCGTGCTGCTCAAGGTGGGCCCGACTGAACAACAACACTCAACAACAAGCGCACACTCCACAACCACCACACACTCAACTACTTAGCCAACTGAACTACTTAGCCAACTGAACTACTTAGCCAACTGAACTACTTAGCCAACTGAACTACTTAGCAAACTGAACAACTTAGCCAACTGAACTACTTAGCCAACTGAACAACTTAGCCAACTGAACAACTTAGCCAACTGAACAACTTAGCCAACTGAACAACTTAGCAAACTGAACAACTTAGCCAACCGAACAACTTAGCCAACCGAACAACTTAGCCAACTGAACTACTTAGCCAACTGAACAACTTAGCCAACTGAACAACTTAGCAAACTGAACAGCTTAGCCAACTGAACAACTAAGCCAACTGAACAACTTAGCATACTGTGTACATTAGCAAAACTGAACAACTTAGCCAACTGAACAACTTAGCATACTGTGTAAATTAGCAAAACTGAACAACTTAGCCAACTGAACTACTTAGCCAACTGAACAACTTAGCATCAAATGTAACAATTGTGAGCCGATGAACCCTGATTTGTCAGCTATCAACCCTCTGACATTCAGAGACAGCGATCAAACCGTCCGTGAAACTGCACCAGGACTCGAGGATATGCTCCAAGCATTTCAACAGCGCTGATTACGAGTGGGGCCGCGGCAAGCTGCGGCTGAGGGCGCGCGTCGTGCCCAGCGTGCTGCTCAAGGTGGGCCCGACTGAACAACAACACTCAACAACAAGCGCACACTCCACAACCACCACACACTCAACTACTTAGCCAACTGAAGTACTTAGCCAACTGAACAACTTAGCCAACTGAACTACTTAGCCAACTGAACAACTTAGCCAACTGAACAACTTAGCCAACTGAACAACTTAGCCAACTGAACAACTTAGCCAACTGAACTACTTAGCCAACTGAACAACTTAGCCAGCTGAACTACTTAGCCAGCTGAACTACTTAGCCAACTGAACTACTTAGCCAACTGAACTACTTAGCCAACTGAACAACTCAGCAAACTGAACAACTTAGCCAACTGAACAACTTAGCCAACTGAACAACTTAGCCAACTGAACAACTTAGCCAACTGAACAACTTAGCCAACTGAATAACTTAGCCAACTGAACTATTTAGCCAACTGAACAACCTAGCCAACTGAACAACTTAGCCAACTGAACTACTTAGCCAACTGAACAACTTAGCCAACTGAACTACTTAGCCAACTGAACAACTTAGCATCAAATGTAACAATTGTGAGCCGATGAACCCTGATTTGTCAGCTATCAACCCTCTGACATTCAGAGACAGCGATCAAACCGTCCGTGAAACTGCACCAGGACTCGAGGATATGCTCCAAGCATTTCAACAGCGCTGATTACGAGTGGGGCCGCGGCAAGCTGCGGCTGAGGGCGCGCGTCGTGCCCAGCGTGCTGCTCAAGGTGGGCCCGACTGAACAACAACACTCAACAACAAGCGCACACTCCACAACCACCACACACTCAACTACTTAGCCAACTGAACTACTTAGCCAACTGAACTACTTAGCCAACTGAACTACTTAGACAACTGAACAACTTAGCCAACTGAACAACTTAGCCAACTGAACTACTTAGCCAACTGAACTACTTAGCCAACTGAACAACTTAGCCAACTGAACTACTTAGCCAACTGAACTACTTAGCCAACTGAACAACTTAGCCAACTGAACTACTTAGCCAACTGAACAACTTAGCCAACTGAACTACTTAGCCAACTGAACTACTTAGCCAACTGAACTACTTAGCAAACTGAACTACTTAGCCAACTGAACTACTTAGCCAACTGAACAACTTAGCCAACTGAACTACTTAGCCAACTGAACAACTTAGCCAACTGAACAACTTAGCCAACTGAACAACTTAGCCAACTGAACTACTTAGCAAACTGAACAACTTAGCATCAAATGTAACAATTGTGAGCCGATGAACCCTGATTTGTCAGCTATCAACCCTCTGACATTCAGAGACAGCGATCAAACCGTCCGTGAAACTGCACCAGGACTCGAGGATATGCTCCAAGCATTTCAACAGCGCTGATTACGAGTGGGGCCGCGGCAAGCTGCGGCTGAGGGCGCGCGTCGTGCCCAGCGTGCTGCTCAAGGTGGGCCCGACTGAACAACAACACTCAACAACAAGCGCACACTCCACAACCACCACACACTCAACTACTTAGCCAACTGAACTACTTAGCCAACTGAACTACTTAGCCAACTGAACTACTTAGCAAACTGAACAACTTAGCCAACTGAACAATTAAGCAAACTGAACAACTTAGCAAACTGAACAACCTAGCGAACTGAACAGTTTAGCAAATTGAAAACACAAACATGTTTTGCGGTTTCTAAGGCTTTATTTATAAAGAGATCTCAAAATTGTGAGCAATATTTAGTTTGGATTTGCCAGGCCGTTTTGTACTGAAATGACCTTTCTGATACAAACTCAAACCCTCGGTCACTCTTGAGAATTAATTATAATTACGAGCCTTAATTCGAATTAAGAAAAAATAAATTTAATTTCAGAGAGAATCCACGCCGCCTATACCTTCACCAGCGGAAACTAATGGAGCGCAAAATGGCGGCGTTCAAGATGGCGGAGAAAAGCAAGATGGCGGTGAAAAGCAAGATGGCGGCGAAAAGCAAGATGGCGGTGAAAAGCAAGATGGCGGAGATGAGACGGACGAGAATAATGCTGCTATGCAGGGTGAGCTAATTCTCTTATAAAAAAAATAATAGTACATACATACATATAATCACGCCTTTATCCCTAAAGGGGTAGGCAGAGCGTAAACTACCTAAACAAAGGTCGTTCCGCCACGTCTGACAAAGTTTTGAGGGTTATTTAATATGGATTTGTAGGTATATTGCAAGTGACAGGTTGTCAGCCCATCGCCTAAATTACAATACACTGTAACCCTCGAGTCCCTTTTGCTGACTTCTACAGCATGCCCGGGAGGAAGGGCAGCTGGAACATGCTATGTTTTTCTATCTCTCCTAGTCCAGCATGGAAGTAAAGAAAATAAAGGCGTGATCTTATACATACATACATATAATCACGCCTTTATCCCTTATGGGGTAGGCAGAGCGTAAACGACCTAAACAAAGGTCGTTCCGCCACGTCTGACAAAGTTTTGAGGGTTAATCAAGATGGATTTGTACGTATATTGCTGTAGTGACAGGTTGTCAGCCCATCGCCTAAATTGCAATATACTGAAACCCTCAGATCCCTTAGCTGGTTTTTACAGCATGCCCGGGAGGAAATGCAGCTGGCACATTCTATGTTTTTCTCTCGCTCCCAGTCCAGCATGGAAGAAATTGCGTGATCTTATGCTAATTTATAAGGTTGCATGAAGGAATTATGAATTATGGTACGGCACTTTAACAGGATTATAATCAGTCTTCCATGCTGGACTAGGAGCAAGAGAAAATTTAGTTATTATTATGTTAGCAATATACCTACAAATCTATCTTAAATAACCCTCAAAACTTTGTCAGACGTGGCGAAACGACCTTTATTTAGGTCGTTTACGCTCTGCCTACCCCACTAGGGATAAAGGTGTGATTATATATATGTACTAGCTGTGCCCGCGACTTCGTACACCCGGTTTGTATGGAAAACACGCAGTGTCGAACATAGTGAAAACGCTTCTCCGCGCGTAGGAGCGGGATCTGATAACCCGCGCGCGGAAGCGTGTTTCGCATATATGTATGTATGTACAATACCTCATTCTGGATATCTCATTCTGGACTGGGAGCGAAATAAAAACATAGAATGTGCCAGCTGCATTTCCTCCCGGGCATGCTGTAAAAACCAGCTAAGGGATCTGAGGGCTTCAGTATATTGCAATTTAGGCGATGGGCTGACAACCTGTCACTAAAGCAATATACGCACAAATCCATCTTGAATAACCCTCAAAACTTTGTCAGATGTGGCGGAACGACCTTTGTTTAGGTCGTTTACGCTCTGCCTACCCCATTAGGGATAAAGGCGTGCTTATATGTATGTATGTATGTACAATACTATAAATACTAAGATAAAAAAATATGCTTGCGAAAATAGAAGGAAAAACATACATACGTATAATCACGCCTTTATCCCTAATGGGGTAGGCAGAACGTAAACAACCTAAACAAAGGTCGTTCTGTCACGTTTGACAAAGTTATGAGGGCCATTTAAGATAGATTTGTAGGTACATTGCTTTAGTGACAGGTTGTCAGCCCATCGCCTAAATTCCAATATATTGAAACCCTCGGATCCCTTAGCTGGTTTTTATTTACAGCATGCCCGGGTGGAAATGCAGCTGGCGCATTCTATGTTTTTCTTTCGCTCCCAGTCCAGCATGGAAAAACCCCACTTCTACGAATTCTTCTTCGTAGCGAAAATGTTCAACTTTGCTATGACCTATTTGGGATAAAGGCGTGATTATATTATATATGTACGTGGGACACTCAGAAAGTTTTGCGACACTAAAAAAAATTGTTCTACAGGTACATATATTTTTATTAAATCTTTTCAAAGTACTCTCCACCAGCCTCTATACAAATATTCATGCGTCTGAACCAGTTTTCAAAACACTTTTTCCAGTCCGCCGTAGACACCTCGTTTACAGCCTGCTCGAACGCAGCCAGCGCATCTTCCGGCGACGAAAATTGTATCCCCCTGAGCTGATTTTTTATTTTTGGAAATAATAAGAAGTCACACGGTGCTAAATCAGGGCTGTAAGGAGGGTGACCCAGGAGTTTGACTTGTGTGCTGTCCAGGAAGTCCCTCGTTTTGAGCGCGGTGTGTGCAGGCGCATTGTCGTGGTGGAGCAGTAGTCCCCGGAGCCCTGTGTTTGGTCGCTTGTTGCTCACAACAGAAAAAACTTCTGGTAAACATTTGGTACTATACCATTCGGCGTTAATGCTTCTTTGATCTCGTAAGGGAATTGAGGCCAAGTGGCCAGTCAAATTAAAAAAGCTGGCGATCAAAATCTTCCCCCCGCTTCGAGATCGCTTCACTTTGGTAGGCGTTGGTTCATTTTGAAACACCCAAACTGTCGACTGGCGCTTGGTTTCTGGATCGTATTGATTAATCCAGGACTCATCACCTGTTACGATGTCGTAAACACGCCGAGACGAGCCTGCTTCAAATTTGTTCAGCATATCACGGCACCATTCCAACCGGGCCTGCTTCTGAGCGTCGGTGAGGTAGTGCGGCACCCAGCGCGATACTATCCTCCTCACGCGAAGATGCCCGTGTAGAATCTCGTGAACGCTTCCCGATCCAATCTTTAATATGTGCTGAATCTCCTGATATGTAATTCGCCTATTATCTTGGATTAAATTTTTCACTGCTAGCACGTTTTCTTCCGTAATAGCCGTCAAAGGGCGACCGCTTCTTTCTTCATCCCCCAAGGTTGGTCGACCGCGCCTAAATTCGTTATACCAACGATACACGGTTGCCTTGGAGGGGCTTTCATCTATAAATGCCATTTGAAGTCTATCGAACGATTCATCCGGTTTCAGGCGACATTTGAAATCGTAAAAAATCATAGCTCTAAAATGTTCCCGGCGCAGATCCATTTTTCAGTAACACACGATACTTTGAATTGGCTCGCAAAAAATGTGGAGGGAAATTTTGAAAATGGAACACACATATTTTTACCTACAAGTAATCATATTTTCAAAAAAGATTCTAACCGGCCAGTCTGCCATATATAAAAATTATTTATCGCAATACTTTCTGAGTGGCCTGGTATGTATGGTTTTTAGATTTTTCGTGATCCCACCACGTACCAATGTGTTTTTCGGTTTTCGAAGTTCATATGTACGTTTATTCGGCGCTTTTTCCGTGCTTCGGAAGGCACGTTAAGCTGTTGGTCCCGGTTAATATCGTTGATATTAGTCGTTAAGCCATATCAGAGGCCAGTGCTAAGCATTGGCGGCTTGAAAACTCTGACCTAATCTAGGATTGGGTCTGGTTTCCCTTCTGGCTTGCGGAGGTCAGATGGCAGTCGCTCTGTGTAAAAACCAGTACCCTCGTTCAATCCCCTAGATTAGGTAACCGACCCCGTGAGATACGGGATAAGGCTAGGGATATGATGGTTTTTAGATTTTTATTATTATGTTACAGTGGAGCTAACGGTGCCTCAGTTCGGTTTGCTGACATCACCCTCACGGGAAAGCGAGCCAGATGACACTAACGAATGCACCATAGAGTGGTAAGTATAGGGGTGTAAGAGACAGAGTCCCGCAATTACCAATAGCACAGGTATTAGGCCTCTGACATGGTTTGTATAACGATCGAAGACAGACAGTACCGACGACCTAACGTGTCCGGGTGATTCAGCCTGCATTGTCCTAACCAAACTGAAGAATATTTGAGAATATCTCACAAGGTGATAAATTAACGAATATCGACTTTGTGTTCTCCTCTGGGAATCGAACCCAGGACCTCCGGATCAGGAGTCCATGGGTCAGACCACTAGACCATGAAGGCAGTATTTATGTCACTATAGCGATAAACATTTCAATCTAAATTTACCTTCAATATTGGTTAGACGTGGCTAAGGCGCCTTTCATTAAGCGTTTTACTGGCCTGGGAGTGAGAGAAAGACATAGAAGGTACCAGCTGCATTTCCTCCCGGGCATGCTGTTAAAACCAGCTAAGGGATTCGAGGGTTTTAGTATATTATAATTTAAGCGATGGGCTGACAACCGGTCACTACAGCAATACCCTACAAATCTATCTTAAATAACCCTCAAATCTATGTCAGACGTGACCTTTGTTTAGGTACGCTCTGCCTACCCTATTAGAAATAAAGGTGTGATTATATATACTGGGTTTAAGGCACAGCGTCCCGCAAAATGATAGGGTTTACTTAGTCAACGATACTGAACAATTTCCACCCAGAAAATAAAAATTGGCTTTTTCATACAAAATGTCCACATCGATCAGATAATTTGTATGGAAAAGCCAATTTATTTTTCTCTTGCTGAGGGAATTTTCTGGTGGGAGTTGTTCAGTGTCCTTGACTGAGCAACCCCTGTCAGTTTGAGGGACAGTCTTACCCCGTAAAAGATAAAGGCGTGACTTGATATATCTTTTCCAGCGTCCCAGAGTTACTCCACGAAGAAAGCGACTCCCATTCCGAAACTGAACTACATAAAGAAGATATAGAGGACATCATAGCAAACTATCACATACAACAGCACAGCAAACTGAACAACTCCGATATAGGGAGGGAGACGGAAGATGCGGGGGAGAGAGGGACGGAGGATAGCACAGTGAGTACACTGAACAACTTAACAAACTGAACAACTCCGATATAGGGAGGGAGACGAAAGATGCGGGGGAGAGATGGACGGAGGATAGCAAAGGGAGTAAACTGAACAACTTAGCAAACTGAACAACTCCGATATAGGGAGGGAGACGGAAGATACAGGGGAGAGAGGGACGGAGGATAGCAAAGTGAGTAAACTGAACAACTTAGCAAACTGAACAACTCCGATATAGGGAGGGAGACGGAAGATACAGGGGAGAGAGGGACGGAGGATAGCAAAGTGAGTAAACTGAACAACTTAGCAAACTGAATAACTCCGATACAGGGAAGGTGACGGAAGATACAGGGGAGAGAGGGACGGAAAATAGCAAAGTGAGTAAACTGAACAACTTAGCAAACTGAATAACTCCGATACAGGGAAGGTGACGGAAGATACAGGGGAGACAGGGACGGAGGATAACAAATTGAGTAAACTGAAAAACTTAACAAACTGAACAACCCTCAAACTCAACTCTGATACAGGGATGGAGACGAAAGATATAGGAGAGATAGGGACGGAGGATAGCATAGCCACTAAACTGAACAACAAACTGAACAATTTAGCAAACTGAACAACACCGATACAGGCAAAGAGACGGAAGATATAGAAGAAATAGGTACGATGGATAGCAAAGGAAAATAGCGTATTAATCATTAATATTTATATATTCTCGACTCGACCGATACAGGCAAATTTATGTTATTAACTGTACACAATTTTTACTTTAGTGTTGATGACTGTGTTTGTAACGATTTGGTTGTTACTGTCTGCCTACCCCATTCGGGACAAAGGCGTGATTATATTTATGTATGTATGGTTGTTACTGTTATGTTACCAATTTCATAAATAAATTAATTAATGTAATTAATTTCGTGTTACAGGCAAGAGGGGACGCGAGCGAACCACATCGAGATACTAACAACAAGCAGCACGAGCCGCCGGCGAGAGAGAGGGGGAGAGCGAAGCAGAAACGAGACAGAGTATCTTCCCAAGGTAATATATAGTTATAGTACACTAGCGACCCGCCCCGGCTTCGCACGGAAATGATCAGTGTTTCTCTACTATATTATGCATGTATGTATTTACTGTTTATTGAACACAAGTAACATGAGAAAGACAATACACAAGGAATACTGAAACAACAGGTACAGCTTATTTCTACTAAGAAATTTCTTCCAGCTGACCTACGGGAGTGAAACTTCGATTGAGAGGCAAAATAGGCGTGCACAAATAAAGCATAATATTAAAATAATGCCAGAAAACTATAAATTACATAAATAACTAATTATATAAATATGTCGCATCATGGTGTGCATTGACCTCAGCTGGTGGGATATTTCCCAGCTGGATTTGTGGGCGTAAATCCATTTAGCGATTATTATCACCTTCCTCTGCGTTCTCCATCATCCCCGGGTTCCCCAAAGCACAAAAAGACTCTTTGTAATTGATCGCACAGTTTTAATTCGTTTCGATCTTATTTTAGTTACAATTGGAACGTTCTTAGCTCAATATATTCGGTGCACGTGCACTCGACAAAGAAACAGACAAGTCCCCGAAAGTAACCGATCCACGACCGTACCGTTCGACTGATCGAAAATAACTGTGCTGAGAAATTCAAATTGATTTTCCAAGTGGACGTTACTTCCCTCCAAAAGGCCATGTCCAAGCGCGGGAAACTCTATGCGCTTGCGTTTCTTTGTCTATGCACGACCCGACAAACTTAGTCTTAAGCACCCGACAATCCAACACTAGGACCAAGAATCACTATGGACTTGCTATACGCGTACACCTGATAAGGACACCAATAAAGTATATTCCTAAAACAGGGTTGCTTGCTGAGTACTGAATTTACCCCACATAATTATTTTTATTGTCCCCAACTGCCCAAAAAGTAAACCAGATGACTTTGCTATTTCTGTTTTTGATGCAATAAATAATGATTTATAGAAACAGTCTATGGTTATTAAAGTATAATATTAGTTTGAATTAGGGTAGTCGGAGAGCTGCGACAGTGCCGCCACCAGTTTTAAAATAATTGTGTCTGAAATACAAACAATATCATATTTTACTTTTGTCGACAATTTCGCAGCTCTCTGCAGGGATGCCGTGCGAGAAGCGCACATTTTGTAAGATGTGCCGTAACGTAGGTGGTGTAGGTACTTGGGTTTCATACATCATATAGGCAAAAAAGTAAACAAAAAGAAATAAGTCCCATTGTCAAAATCTTCTATATTTAATAAGATAATAAGTAATTTATTTTTTTAATATAACAAATATTTAGGTACAGGGTTTCAAAAAGTACTGCTTTTCTTTTTCCCTCGTCGTCGAGAGGCAAGTTTCTTTTTTCGGGGCGTTAGCTCTTCTTTGGTTCTACGAGTCATTTTTAATTCTCGAGTCTGAAATATAAAATACATTTTCTTACTACCATTTTAACCAGGTTCGATCTAATGCGTGATCCACAGTTGAATGGTGTGAAATATTTTTTTTGTTTTTTTACATTGTTTTTATTTATTAATAATTTCTTTTTGACTACGGAATCTTAAAAAGACCAATACTAACACAACTACTACTTTCAGGCTTAATACTGTCGTATTTTCTTTTTATACGCACGCTGCGCAGAAGGTTAACCTGGAAAACCAGAAAACTAAAATAAGCCGAAATTGTACTGAGATTGTTAGTATATTTTGTATAACAGTCGAAATTAAATTTTCTTATAGGTTTATTTTCCTTATCGATCTCGTCAATATTTATTGAAGATAAAGAAGGTATTACTAGCGGATCATGCACTTCCTCCTGGAATCAAAATCGCCGGCAATTATAATAGGTATATGCACAGACAAATCGGTGGGTCGGTAAATGTCAATTGATAATGATAAAAAACAGATAGTGCTTCTTTACTTACAGGTTTATTTTCCTTATCAGTCCCATCAATATTCATAAAGGAGCAAGAACGCGTCATCAGTGGATCACGGGCTTTCTGAAAGCAAAATCGTTAAAAGTTTTAGCACGATGGCATTTTTAAATAACATAATCAATAAATATAAGTTTTTTTCTGATTTAATATACTTACGGTACTAGTTGTAACCTTCAAAGTGTCTTTACATTTAGGTTCTTGTACTGTTTCATGACTGGTTGTCGTGGGTAGTAGTTGAGCTTGGAATTCCTAAAAGAGGATTATTCATTGAATTTATAAAAACGAAACGCATACTTAACCATTTCAAACTTTAAAAAAATATTGATTAAAAATTTGTCCACCCCAGGTCTCAATTGATATACTTACATGTATGTGCAAAGTAGGAACAGATAAGGAATTGAGGAAAGTCTTATTTGCCTTCGTTTTGCGAAAATAGCAAAATGTTTTGAGCAAATGTTTTTCGAAATGTTTTGAGCAAATGCGTGCCGTTTTACATGGTTCCCAATTTTGACGACCAGTTGCTCTGGCCCATGATTCTTGTATGGGAGATTGATGCGGGAA
Organism: Scrobipalpa costella; assembly: GCA_949820665.1. NCBI lineage: Eukaryota > Metazoa > Arthropoda > Insecta > Lepidoptera > Gelechiidae > Scrobipalpa > Scrobipalpa costella. Next base: position 578,935 of record OX463324.1, on the reverse strand, counting down.
CCTTAAACAAGCGGTAAAGATCTTACAATTGAAATAAGAATGGAATTTCAACAAAGTTATACCTACACATACTAGTTGAAGATAGACTATTTAAATTTAAAAAGAAACGGATCGATATTCTACACTTACTAGTCGAGGTTAGTCAAAGTATAAAAAGATTTCCCGTAATAACGGGAGTTTACCCTGTTTTTAAACTGGCATCCCCGAAGGTGTAATAACACGGCCAAATTTCGAACACCTTTCAAAGCCTCGACTCGAGTGACTTTTGGCGTCTACTGAATATAGTCGTATTACCATAACCTAAACAATAACAAAACATACATCCGAATTTTAAATATTATTGTGCTTTAGCATTGTTTTCACTCGGAATTATAAAGACTGGAAGGTTTTTAAGTGCATGTAAAGCTTAATTTTAGAAAATATTGTTGACTTACGAGTGAAAAGTGATATCAGCTTCTTTTCGTTCTCTTCGGCTTTTACAGCCTTTAACACAGCAATTCACCATCCTTGCGTCCTTTGTACACTAAGATTAACACAATATAATCACTAATTATGTCTTCAGGTCCATAAATCGAAATATTTTACGGGTTTTGTGTTGACTCAATCATGTGCTTGCCACAACATCGGGTTGTGGCAGGCAAAAAAAGCGATACTCAGATAAGGACAAAAGAAATTATCTCCATCTCTTTCATTCTTATGCAGGTCTCAATCTATGTATCCCGTTTCCTCCTTAGTAGTATTATTCCGTGTCAAGTCCATAGTGATTCTTGGTCCTAGATCCAACATGATTTTAAAAGAAAAATAACAATTATTGTCTATGGAATTAAACAAGCAATGTACGATAAAGTCGGGTTGACGTGCAGTGCCATCTGACGGTGATTATGGCACTACCAAGAATAACAAATTTAGCTGTCAAAATGATGTTTGGTGCAGCATTGCCCATCATTCGTTGGTTGGCACCAACGTCCATCTTCGACAAATACTTAAAATCATAATAATTATATATACATGAATATAATATCTTACTTCCATGCTGGCCTGGGAGTGAGAGAAAAACATAGAATGTGCCAGCTGCATTTCCTCCCGGGCATGCTGTAAAAACCAGCTAAGGGATCCGAGGGTTTCAGTATATTGTAATTTAGGCGATGGGCTGACAAATGTCACTACAGCAATATAGCTATAATTATATCTTAAATAACCCTCAAAACTTTGTCAGACGAGGCGAAATGACATTTGTTTAGGTTGTTTACGCTCTGCCTACCCCATTAGGGATCAAGGCGTGATTATATGTATGTATGTATGTACATGTATATATACATACTAATACTATACAGTAAGTAAAAGGTAATGTTCTTTTACTCTCTTTATACATATAAACCTTTCTCTTGAATCACTCTATCCATTAAAAGAAACCGCATCAAAATCCGTTCCGTAGTTTTAAAGATTTATGCATACATAGGGATATAGGGACAGAGAAAGCGACTTTGTTTTATACTATGTAGTGATTACTTTACAAGTCGAACATGAGTAATATAAGGTCGATTAAATGACAGCGAGGGGTGTAAGGGACAGCGTCCCGCAAACTGGTAGGGGTTCCTCAGTGTTTTTTTGTTTACTGAACTATCAGCAGGGATTTATTTCAGGAAGTAAAAAAGAAATGGTTTTTCCATACAAATTGTGTAATTGATGTGGTCATTTTGTATGGGAAGGTAAATTATTTTCTTCATTCCTGAAAGAATTTCCTGGTGAACGTTGTTCAGTTTCGGTGACTGAGTAACCCCTATCAGTTTGCGGGACGCTGTCCCTTACACCCGGTATATGGCCTTCCAATGTATATTACTATATTTTTTTTTTTTTTTTTTTTTTTAAATATATATAGGCGAGCATTTGTCCGCCATCTCACCTGGTGGAAAGTGACGATGCGGACTATATTGAAGCATACTCACCTATGTAGTGCCTATTCACTCTCGCCTTGAAAAGGCCCAGGTTATATTGTTCCGGAAACAGATCCGCCGGCAGGGAGTTCCACTCCTTAGCCGTTCGCATTAAAAATGTGGAAGCGAACCGCTTCGTGCGAATTTGTGGTATATCCACGACATAAGGGTGGAACCCCTGTCTACATACATACATATAATCACGCCTTTATCCCTAATGGGGTAGGCAGAGCGTAAACGACCCAAACAAAGGTCGTTCCGCCACGTCTGACAAAGTTGTGAGGGTCATTTAAGATAGATTTGGAAGTATATTGCTGTAGTGACAGGTTGTCAGCCCATCGCCTAAATTACAATATACTGAAACCCTCTGATCCCTTAGCTGGTTTTTACAGCATGCCCGGGAGGATATGCAGCTGGCACATTCTATGTTTTTCTCTCGCTCCCAGGCCAGCATGGAAGTAACCCCTGTCTATTACTATTTATTAACTATTTAGACCAGTACAGTCCTTTTCTCTCATTTCGCGAGAAAACAATAACAATACACTTAAAAACAAACCTACCTAACCTTACTTTCCATGCTGGCCTGGGAGCGAGAGAAAAACATAGAATGTGCCAGCTGCATTTCCTCCCGGGCATGCTGTAAAAACCAGCTAAGGGATGCGAGGGTTTTGGTAAATTGTAATTTAGGCGATGGGCTGACAACCTGTCACTACAGCAATTTACCTACAAAATCTATCTAAATTACCCTCAAAACTTTGTCAGACGCGGCGGAACGACTTAAACAAAGGTTTTAGGTCGTTTACGCTCTGCCTACCCCATTAGGGATAAAGGCGTGACTATATGTATGTATGTATGTTAAAAACAAACATCAAACTAGCAATTCCTCCATAATATTTTGTCAAAAAGGCGCACATTCCATTCATTCATTAATTCCATTTTGTAAATTTTAAAACTTGTATGGGCATTCAGCCTTTAAATAATCAATAATGTAAACTAAAAAACACCTAAACCATTTTAGTGTGTCCTTAAAGACTTCGTGCAGCGGCCGTTAATTTCATTGTTGTCGTTTGAAGAAAGTGCTGGCGTCTGCTTATACCGGGTGTAAGGGACAGCGTCCCGCAAACTGATAAAGGTGGCTCAGTCAATGACACTGAACATCTTCCGAAAGGAAATTATTTCTGAAAAAAAACTTAGCTTTTCAATACAAATTGTTCAAAGTGGAAATTTTGCATGGAGAAGCCAATTTTTTATTTCACTTCCTGAAAGAATGTATTAGTAGAAGTTGTTCAGTATCATTGACTGCGCCACCTTTATCAGTTTGCGGGCCGCTGTCCCTTACACCCCGGTATGTAGTTACATAAGATAGTAATTAAGTGTTTATCCTTATTAGCAGGAGGCGACAGCGAGGAAGTTATAGAAATAGAATTCGACCCTACAGAGAGGAGGCCGGAATTCATTGAGATCTCAGTGGATGCTGGTCAGTCATTTGAATTTATCTTTTTATTTTTTCGTTTCTTCGCAGGGTGTTCAAAGTGTCCCTTGTTCGGAAAATGATTCTTTCGCATAGTGTCCTATTTCTACAATGTCCCTTTAGAAAAATGATTCTTTCGCATAGTGTCCCATTTCTACAATGTCCCTTTAGAAAAATGATTCTTTCGCATAGTGTCCCATTTCTACAATGTCCCTTTAGAAAAATGATTCTTTCGCATAGTGTCCCATTTCTACAATGTCCCTTTAGAAAAATGATTCTTTCGCATAGTGTCCCATTTCTACAATGTCCCTTTACGCAAAATGTCCCTTTAGAAAAATGATTCTTTCGCATAGTGTCCCATTTCTGCAATGTCCCTTTACGCAAAATGTCCCTTTAGAAAAATAATTCTTTCGCATAGTGTCCCATTTCTGCAATGTCCCTTTACGCAAAATGTCCCTTTAGAAAAATAATTCTTTCGCATAGTGTCCCATTTCTACAATGTCCCTTTACGCTAAATGTCCTTTCGAAAAATGTACCGTTTTTGATAGATTTGGTTCATTTTTTTGAAATACGTGTTGGCAAAGTGTATTATAATGCGTCAAAGATTTGGTTCAATGGTGGGTAGCTACTGAAAATACTTAAAAATAAATCAAAGAGACATTCTGCGAAATGGGACACGATTTACGAAAGGGACATTCTGCGCCCAAGAGACATTTTGCAACAGGGACATTTTGCTTTTTTTTAAATCTACACAATTAAGCAGACCTAACTTTAGTTTAGTTTCTTCCATGCTGGACTGGGAGAGAGAGAGAAACATAGAATGTGTCAACTGCATTTCCTCCCGGGCATACTGTAATATTTAGCTAAGGCATCCGAGGGTTTTAGTATATTGCAATAATTTAGGCGATGGGCTGACAACCTGTCACTACAGCAGTAAAATATTGCAGTTAGTATATTGCTATAATGACAGGTTGTCATGCAGCTGACACATTCTATGTTTTTCTTTCGCTGCCAGTCCAGCATGGAAGCTATTCTTTCATATTATATGAAATAATTCTCAAAACTTTGTTAAACGTGGCGGAACGACCTTTGTTTAGGTCTTTTACGCTCTGCCTACCCATTAGGGATAAAGGCGTGATTATATGTATGTATGTATGCATACATAAAATCACGCATTTATTCCTAATGGGGTAAACAAAGGTCGTTCCGCCACGTATAAGTTTTGAGGGCTATTTAAAATAGATTTGTAGGTATATTGCTGTTGTGACAGGTTATCAGCCGAAGCCCTCGGATCCCTTAGCTGGTTTTTACAGCATACCCGGGAGGAAATGCAGCTGGCACATTCTATGTTTTTCTCTCGCTCCCAGGCCAGCATGGAAATAAAAGGTGTTTTATATACGAGTATGTATGTAATTACGTCAATTTACTTCCATGCTGGACTGGGAGAGATAGAAAAACATAGGATGTTCCAGCTGCCCTTCCTCCCGGGCATGCTGTTGAAGTCAGCAAAATGGACTCGAGGGTTACAGTGTATTGTAATTTAGGCGATGGGCTGACAACTTGTCACTATAGAAATACATATTACAATCTAAAATTGCCCTCAATTTTTGTCAGACGTGGCGAAAGCGCTTTTTACAAGGCGTTAAACGCTCTGCGCGTCTCAGTGATTTATGTATGTATATAATCACACCCACAGATCGCGTCGGCCGAGCGGGCGCGCCGGGAACCGAACCCGCGACCGACGATTGCATGATCGTGCTGGAGAATGTGCAGGTGGACATCGACCCCGCCGAGCTGATGCTGGCCAGGCACCAGGACAGCGACGGCGAGAGCGATAGTCACAGGTAAGGTGGCGATAGTCAGTGGTAAGGTGGTGATAGTCACAGGTAAGATTTTAATAGTCACAGGTGAGATTGTGATAGTCGCAGGTAGGATTGTGATAGTCACAGATAAGGTAGTGATAGTCACAGGTGATATTGTGATAGTCACAGGTGAGATTGTGATAGTCAGTGGTAAGGTGGTGATAGTCAGTGGTAAGATAGTGATAGTAACAGGTGAGATTGTGATAGTCACAGGTAAGATAGTGATAGTCACAGGTGAGATACTGATAGTCACAGGTGAGATTGTGATAGTCACAGGTGAGATTGCGATAGTCAGTGGTAAGATTGTGATAGTCACAGGTGAGATTGCGATAGTCACAGGTGAGATGGTGATAGTAATAGGCAAGTCATAGGTTAGATACTAGATAGTGATAGTCACAGGTATGGTAGTGATAATCATAGGCAAGTCATAGGTTAGATACTAGATAGTGATAGTCAGAGGTAAGATGGTGATAGTCAGAGGTAAGATGGTAAAAGCCATAGGTAAGATTTACTCTTTTCCGAATTTCCAGTTGAAAACAGTTCAGTTTCGTTGACTAAACGTAGGGGACGTTTAGTCAACGAAACTCATCAGTTTGCGACAAGCTGTCCCTTACACCCGCTGTGTCTCTGATGGTCCTCCGCGTTGTTGCAGGAAGGGCGACCCGATCAGCCTGCTCACCTCCAGCGACGAGGATGACGTCATCATCGAGGAACCGGACATTGACACTGTCGAGGTTGGTCATGTTGTAGTCACGCCTCTATCCCTAGTGGGGTCGGCAGAGCGTAAAAGATCTAAAAAAAGGTCCTTTTTGTACAACAAATTGTATCTTTGTGTCTTTTTACATACATATAAACACGCCTTTATCCCTAATGGCGTAGGCAGAGCGTAAACGACCTAGGTCGTTTCGCCACGTCTGAAAAAGTTTTGAGGGTTATTTAAGATAGCTTTTTAGGTATATTGCTGTGTCTTTTTAAAACAAATAAATTTATTATCTATCTAAAGGCCGTTCCGTTTGACAAAATTTTGAAGGTTATGTAAGTATATTGCTGTAGTGACAGGTTGTCAGCCCATCGCCTTAATTACAATATACAGAAACCCTCGAATCCCTTAGCTGGTTTTTACAGCATGCCCAGGAGGAAATGCAACTGGCACATTCTATATTTTTCTTTTGCTTCCAGTCCAGCATGAAAGTTATTCTTTCTTATATCATTATTCTTTCATATTATATGAAATAACCCTCAAAACTGATGTGGCAGAACGACCTTTGTTTAGGTTGTTTACACTCTGCCTAATCACGACTTTATCCCTAATGGGGATTAGGCATAAAGTCGAGATTATATGTATGCATGTTATTGGATGTTGGGTCACTTAATTATATTTGTAATAATAAAACAGTTTTTATGTAATGGTGACAATAAAATCCTCAAAAACATGTACATACATACATATAATCACGCCTTTATCCCTTACGGGGTAGGCAGAGCGTAAAACGTCTCCTAAAAGGCGCTTTCGCCACGTCTGACATAAATTGAGGGCAATTTTAGATTGTAATGTGTATTGCTGTAGTGACAGGTTGTCAGCCCATCGCCTAAATTACAATACACTGAAACCCTCGAATCCCTTTTGCTGACTTTTACAGCATGCCCGGGAGGAAGGGCAACTGGAACATTCTACGTTTTTCTTTCTCTCCCAGTCCAGTATGGAAGAAAAAATATGTATTATTCAATAAATAATATGTGTCAATATCCAGGTATCATCGGAGACGGATGAGGACGACCGGCCTCTCGTGACCTTGGTGAAGAGCAAGTCGAAGTCCAAGCCCACCAAGCTGACCAGGATACTGTGGGGCAACCTCACCGAGTACTACTGTTACCAGGTAACCACTACATAGTATCAAACAAAGTCGCTTTCTCTGTGTCTATATCCCTATGTATACATAAATCTTCACTACATAGTATAAATTTATCTATCGCCTATATATCTATTTATTTATTTACCGCCTTCATTGTACTTTAATTTTTATTTAATTTGTTCTAATTCCTGTTGTTTTTGTTTTATGTGCAATAAAGAATATATCTATATCTATCTCTATCTATCTATAAAACAAAGTCGCTTTCTCTGTCCCTATATCCCTATGTATGCATAAATCTTCACTACATAGTATAAAACAAAGTCGCTTTCTCTGTCCCTATATCCCTATGTATGCATAAATCTTCACTACATAGTATAAAACAAAGTCGCTTTCTCTGTCCCTATATCCCTATGTATGCATAAATCTTCACTACATAGTATAAAACAAAGTCGCTTTCTCTGTCCCTATATCCCTATGTATGCATAAATCTTCACTACATAGTATAAAACAAAGTCGCTTTCTCTGTCCCTATATCCCTATGTATGCATAAATCTTCACTACATAGTATAAAACAAAGTCGCTTTCTCTGTCCCTATATCCCTATGTATGCATAAATCTTCACTACATAGTATAAAACAAAGTCGCTTTCTCTGTCCCTATATCCCTATGTATGCATAAATCTTCACTACATAGTATAAAACAAAGTCGCTTTCTCTGTCCCTATATCCCTATGTATGCATAAATCTTCACTACATAGTATAAAACAAAGTCGCTTTCTCTGTCCCTATATCCCTATGTATGCATAAATCTTCACTACATAGTATAAAACAAAGTCGCTTTCTCTGTCCCTATATCCCTATGTATGCATAAATCTTCACTACATAGTATAAAACAAAGTCGCTTTCTCTGTCCCTATATCCCTATGTATGCATAAATCTTCACTACATAGTATAAAACAAAGTCGCTTTCTCTGTCCCTATATCCCTATGTATGCATAAATCTTCACTACATAGTATAAAACAAAGTCGCTTTCTCTGTCCCTATATCCCTATGTATGCATAAATCTTCACTACATAGTATAAAACAAAGTCGCTTTCTCTGTCCCTATATCCCTATGTATGCATAAATCTTCACTACATAGTATAAAACAAAGTCGCTTTCTCTGTCCCTATATCCCTATGTATGCATAAATCTTCACTACATAGTATAAAACAAAGTCGCTTTCTCTGTCCCTATATCCCTATGTATGCATAAATCTTCACTACATAGTATAAAACAAAGTCGCTTTCTCTGTCCCTATATCCCTATGTATGCATAAATCTTCACTACATAGTATAAAACAAAGTCGCTTTCTCTGTCCCTATATCCCTATGTATGCATAAATCTTTAAAACTACGCAACGGATTTTGATGCGGTTTCTTTTAATGGATAGAGTGATACAAGAGGAAGGTTTATATGTATAATACATGCATAATATAGTAGAGAAACGCTGATGATGACCGTGCGAAGCCGGGGCGGGACGCTAGTGTGTTATAAAATTGAGAATAACATGTCCTTTCCGCTAAACGTAAAGTATTGTTTGTAAATTACTTTTTGTAGTAAAATATTACTTAATTAAAATTATATATTATATTTATATATTTTAGACATAAATAACTTAATATTATTGAGAGAGCCCGATGGTGTAGTGGATAGGGCCGCTGCCTCCTGAGCGAGAGGTCGTGGTTCGAACCCCACCAGTCACCACGTACCAATGTGTTTTTCGGTTTTCGAATTTCATATGTACGTTTATTCGGTGCTTTTTCCGTGCTTCGGAAGGCACGTTAAGCCGTTGGTCCCGGTTAATATCGTTTAATACCGTAAATATTAGTCGTTAAGCCGTATCAGAGGCCAGTGCTAAGCATTGGCGGCTTGAAAACTCTGACCTAATCTAGGATTGGGTCTGGTTTCCCTTCTGGGTTGCGGAGGTCAGATGGCAGTCGCTCTGTGTAAAAACCAGTACCCTCGTTCAATCCCCTAGATTAGGAAGCCGACCCCGTGAGATACGGGATAAGGCTAGGGAGATGATGATATTGAGGGCGCCACTAATGCTCCTTTTCCACCATAACCGTCTTATTGAAATTTATGTGTTAGCTTTTTCTGTTTAATTTTACTAACATTCGTATTTCCTTCCAGTGCAAATTCACAACACTATCAAAAGTGGAATCGGAGCGGCACAAACTGGAACATTCTACCTCGAAAACGTTACACGTGTGCGAAGTTTGCAATTTCACTTGCGCGTCCAAATCCATGTTCTCTCGACACAAGAAGCGGCACAAAGAAGAGAAACGCTTCAAATGCAAACATTGCGAGTATAGAGCGAGGCACAACATGTCCCTAATGTATCATATGAAATCGCACGAAAACATCACTGTCGATACGATCGATGTCGATAATATAACTATAAGTGACGTTAAAGACAAATTCAAATGCAGCAATTGTAAATACGCGACGCGAAACCGGAAGGAAATTGAGAAACACACGAAGTCGTGTGCCAAAGGTCAATGGAAGAAGACCAAGGTCATACATTTGTGTGACCTTTGTACGTATTCGACCAATAGGAAGAGCGATTTGAGGAGACATCGCGAGAGGAGGCATGTGGAGGCGCGGGTGATGACTGTGAGGATTGAAACTGACCAACTTTTTGCAGGTTGAAATGTGAAAAACAGTGCCTAGACTTCTCGGGTGATCAGCTGTAAATCATTTTTTAAAAGACCTTTGCCATATTTTGAACTGTGCTCCTTGTAAAAGTTGTTCAGTTCAGAAGACGTATAGAGGCAGATGAAAATTGTGAGGATTAAATCAAACTGAACAACTTTCAACAGGAAAATCTTTAGGAACATGAAAATAAATGTTGGCTTTCCCACACGAATTGTCATTTTTTTTATCAAATGGATGTAATCATTTGATAAAAAAAAACTTACAGAATATTTAGGTGAAAGGTTCAGTTTCGTTGACTGAACAACTTCTATCAGTCTCCCAACAACCGGTACTAGTGGTCAGTTTTGATTTCAGTCACATTGGAAAGACCAAAGTTTCTGCTTTCGACTATGATACATGGAAAAGTTGTTCACTTTCATAGGGAGGTTTGAAGCCTAAAATTTCAAGGTCATCGGACATGCGAAGGTCAAATAAATAGGGTCAAGGTCATACATACCAGGTGTAAGGGACAGAGTCCCACAAACTGATAGGGGTTGCTCAGTCAACGACACTAAACTTTCACCAGGATTTTTTTTCAGAAACTGTTTTGTTTTTCCTTTTAATACAAAATGCCCACTTCGATAAGGATATTTGTATGGAAACACAAAAAGATGTCCCTTACACTTTGTAATAACACGACAAAAAGGAAGAGTGATTTAAGAAAAATACACAATATATATCCTAATAATATTATAAATTCGAAAGTTTGAATGTTTGTTACTCAACCACGGATCAATTATTGGACGGATTGGGATGAAACTTGGCAAACAAAGGGATTACAAAATATGACATAGACTATAGTCCAATATGTTATTTAAATTAACAGTTTTAGAATAAAGGTAAACACAGTTTCATATGTTTTTATTCAAAAACACATTTCAAAAATAAATGATACGTGTTGGCAAATTAGTTAAATTACTAAAACTACTATTTCATTTTGTTGTCATATCTAATAGCTAAAACTAATTTTAGAAACAAGATCTTCGATTAAAAAAAATTCATGAAACTTTGATTTCCGTTATTCTGAAACTGAGTTGGAAATACAATAAAGTTTTCACCTTGGCAAAATCATTATTCCCACAGGAAAACTATTTTAACGCGGGTAAAACGGGGAAAGATGTTTGTAAATAGTATTAATAAATCGTGTGATAAATGAAAAAATGTGACTGAAGGGAGAAATAGTGCGGGTAGAAACGTTTTTCATTTTTATTTTGAACCAGTGTTTTTGTTCACTTCCATGCTGGACTGGGAGAGAGAGAAAAGTATAGAATGTGCCAGCTGCATTTCCTCCCGGGGATGCTGTAAAAACCAGCTAAGGGATCCGAGGGTTTAAGTATATTGCAATTTAGGCGATAGGCTGACAACCTATCACTATGGCAATATACCTACAAATCCATCAAATAACATAACATTACCCTCAAAATTTTGTCATACGTGGCGGAACGAGCTCTGTGTAGGTCGTTTACGCTCTGCCTACCCCATTAGGGATAAAGGCGTGATTATATGTATGCATGTAGTGTTTTGGTTAATAGAATGTTTTTTGCCATTAATTCCTACCATAGCAAATGTATACAAAATTAGTTAGAGTATATATTTATCTTGATTTAAAATTAAAGTTAAATTAGTTAGGAATCTGTACAGTTCGTATTTTTAACGTTGAGTTATCGATGCCAACGTGTTTTGTGGCCAATAAACTGCTTTTTCTTTGCAACTTAGCAGAGAACCTAGTTACAAACATATGTTTTGCGGTTGACCGTCTTCAAAAATGTATAGCAAAAATAGGTTATGGTTTGCAAAACGCAAAACAAATTGTTATCAATGACGCAACGTTAAAAAAACGGAGAATACGATTTACGATCGAATCAATCACTGTTATTTAGGATATAATTTTTCCGTTGACACGAAAAGTTAGGAAGAATTAAATGAATGAAACTGAACAATTTTCACATTAAATTAGCAGGTTCGATTCCCGGGTCAGCCAAGTTATTAGAAATCTGTGAATGCAGTTTTGTTTCTTTAACAAAAAAAAAGTGAATGTTTCCTTTGAGTAAAATTTGCTATCTTCATTATTTAGGATACTACATTTAGAGGAGTGGTCTGAAAATACAACCCTGCATACCAGGTGTAAGGGACAGCGTCCCGCTAACTGATAGGGGTTGCTCAGTCAACGACACTGAACTATGAACAGGATTTTTTTTTAATCAGGAAGTGAAAAAAATATTGGATTTTTCATACAAATTGTCCGATCGAGGTGAACGTTTTGTATGGAAAAGCCTTTTTTTTCTCTTTCTGAAAGAATTTCCTGGTGGAAATTGTTCAGAGTCGCTGACTGAGCAACCTCTATAAGTTTGCGTGACGCTGTCCCTTACACCTGGTTACATATTTTTTCTTTATTTCCGAACTTTCTAAGAATTTCTTTGTGAAAGTTGATCAATTTCACTGTCCCTTACATCATGTCAAAAAACTGAACAACGTTCCCCAAAAACAGGACGAAATATGAAAAAATTGGCTCTCCCATACAAAATGACTCGACCGGGTTGTTAGCATTTGTATGGGAGGATCAAACCTTTTGTTTTTACACATTTCGATCTATGTTCCTCGGTGAAAGTTGTTCAGTTTCAAAGGAAGTAAAGTTAGTCCTAAAGTTTGGTCTTTTTTACTCCTTGTACTCCGAACCGAGTATAGGAATCTAGGATTGGGTCTGGTTTCCCTTCTGGGTTGCGGAGGTCAGATGGCAGTCGCTCTGTGTAAAAACCAGTACCCTCGTTCAATCCCCTAGATTAGGGTGCCGACCCCGTGAGATACGGGACAAGGCTAGGCAGATGATGATGACTCCGAACCGAGTACAGGTGCTTTGTAATATTTGTAAATACTTAATAAAATGTTCTATAAATCTTGCCTGCTTGACAATAGTGTCGATTCTCGCAACACAATCGTAATTATAATTCTTAGCTAGCGCTGTCACTTTCTTAAGTTTGACATAAGAACAGGATAGCAAGTAAACACATGACTTTGACATTTCTTATTTGACGTACATACATACATACAAACATAAATCACGCCTTTATCCCTTACGGGGTAGGCAGAGCGTTAAACGCCTCGTAAAAGGCGCTTTCGCCACGTCTGACAAAAATTGAGGACAATTTTAGATTGTAATATGTATTGCTTTAGTGACAGGTTGTCAGCCCATCGCCTAAATTACAATACACTGTAACCCTCGAGTCCCTTTTGCTGACTTCAACAGCATGCCCGGGAGGAAGGGCAGCTGGAACATTCTATGTTTTTCTATCTCTCCCAGTCCAGCATGGAAGATATTTGACGTAAGACGCTTTAAATAAGAGCATAGAACACGCTTCCTTATTTTACGTCAAATAAGCAGTCTTATGTCAGATTAGGAATGTCAAAGTCATGTGTTTATTTGCTATCCTGTTCTTATGTCAAATTTAAAGTGACAGTGCTAGCTAAAAGTTAGAAATAGGATTGTGTAGCATATTATGATATGAGTGCGGTAAGTTGTCAATTACAGCCGACGCTATATTGCTACAAGAACGCAGATGTTGTAATTATCAAAGCGCGCGTATGTCATACGTTTTATAACATATTTGCGAGCAAATTAATTTTAAAAACGGTGCAATTAGAGACCCTTTACGAGCAACTGTGTTATAAAATATCGGGTGTAAGGGACAGCGTCCCACAAACTGATAGGGGTTGCTCAGTCAACTACACTAAATAACTTCCACCAGGAAATTCTTTCAGGAAGAGAAAAAGAAATGGCATTTCCACACAAAATGTTCTCCTTGATCAGACAATTTGTATGGAAAAGCCATATTTTTTACACTTCCTCAAAAAAAAACCTGCTGATGTTGTTCTTGCGTTGACTGTGCAACCCCTATCAGTTGGTGGGATGCTGTCCCTTACACCCGGTATTAAAATCCTGTGTATAATACTAATTATTTTGTGTTTTTTTTTATTGTACAAGAAATACTTGTATTTAACATTTAATGTGAGGAGGGTGTTCAATTTAAGAATATTTGTTATCTGAGTAGATTATACGGAGTGTAAGGGACAGCGTCCCGCAAACTGATAGCAGTTGCTCAGTCAACGTAACTGAACAACTATCAGCAAGATTTTTTTTTGTTAGAAATAATTTTATTTTCCATACAAATTGTCTGTTCATGGTGGTCATTTTGTATGGTAGTTCAAATTTTATTTTCGTCTCCTGAAATAATTTCCTGGTGATAGATGTTCAGTGTCGTTGACTGAGCAACCACTATCAGTTTGCGGGACGCTGTCCCTTACACCCGGTATATTGTATAATGGACACCCTGTATTGTGGTTGAATGAGTTTGTGTAACATCATGTAAATATATTTCCATACAATCATAGAAGTTGTTTTAATTATGATTTTTTTTTTGAGTTAATCAACTTTTTAACCGCCATTATCGGGACATGGTCTTTGGTCTCAAAATACATACATACACATAATCACTCCTTTATCCCTTAGGGGGTAGGCAGAGCGTAAACAACCTAAACAAAGGGCGTTTCGCCACCTCTGACAAAGTTTTGAGGGTTGTTTAAGATAGATTTGCAGGTATGTTGCTGTAGTGACAGGTTGTCAGCCCATCAGGAAGTACATTCTATTTATCCATAAAACTGGTTTATTTACCTAAAAGGAAAAAAAAACATAATTAAAAAATACACGAGAGTCCAGTATAAAAATTAGCAATTTATTTGAATAAAACTAGCTAAGGAACAGTTTTACAATCTTACATTAATTTAGTACATTAATTTAGTAATCTACCTATCTACTTACTCGTGACTCTTGCTCTCAAATATTACAAAACATACCCCCGCGGGGTAGAGGGGAAGGGAAGGGTTTCACAAACATTTCCCTTAAAAAACACGAAACATACCAATGTTTTGCTTGAGTGCAGGAGTCACAGCTTGAAACGTACATTTTTGTGTTTTTTTGCACTCAGTGCTATTTTACTTCATATCTGAAATACATTCTTCATATCTTGAACCTGCGACCTTCGGAATGCCGTTCCGTCGCTCTGCCAACTAAGCTACGGAGGAGGTATATCGGCGGTGGCGAATATTTATATTTTACATTTCTTTTAATTGTGTAAGTAAGTACATATAATACAATTATGATATCACAATACATATTTTGTTTGAGTCGTTCGTCATCTAGATACGGGGTGTAAGGGACAGCGTCCCGCAAGCTGATAGAAGTTGCTCAGTCAACGCAGCTGAAAAACTAACAGCAGGATGTTTTTTCAGGAAATAAAAAAAATAAAATATTGATTTTCCATACAAATTGTCTGATCGAGTTGTTCATAGTGTGTGGGAAAGTCAATTTTTCTTTCATCTCCTGAAAGAATTTCCTGGTGAACGTTGTTCAGTTTCATTGTCTGAGCAACCCTTATCAGTAAGCGGGGCTCTGTCCCTTACACCCACTATTGCCGATAGATGGCTTTTCAAAAGATTTCTGTTTGATTAGAGGTTTCAAGCGAGCATTTATTGAAATCTTATCCTTGACTATGTCAATATTTTGTTTCTATAATACACTTTGTTATTTTTTTTCCGTGGGAGATGAAGAACAATTCATTTGTTTGATTAAAAATATGCTTTTTTTTTTAATCTTGTTGTGGTCTGGACAAGGAGATGTTTAAACTTATCTTATAATTAATATTATGTTGCTTTTGCTTTGTTTTCAAAGCATAGAAGTCATATTCATCAGGGCAATTTTAGATTGTAATATGTATTGCTATAGTGACAGGTTGTCAGCCCATCGCCTTTATTACAATACACTGTAACCCTCGAGTCCCTTTTGCTGACTTCAACAGCATGCCCGGGAAGAAGGGCAGCTGGAACATTCTATGTTTTTCTATCTCTCCCAGTCCAGCATGGAAGAAATGTCGCTAACATCGCTATAATGTGTCTATTAGAAAGACTATGATAAATTCGTCACTCCCTAGCGGTAGCCCGTTTCTGTAGCTCAGTTGGTGGTTAGAGTGATGGACCGGCATTCCAGAGATGCAGGTTCGAGTCCTGCCAGAAACGAATTTATTATTTTCTTTCTTTCATATAATATTTTCGTAAATGGCATTCTGTCTACATGAGCAACACTGTCATATGGACTGATCATATGGGGAAACTCTGTCAATACACGGTGTAAAAAAAATACTGCGTTCCTTTAAACTAAGTAATGTATGAGTGATATACAACACAATACACACATTAAATATAATTAATAAACATATTTAATCTTTATTAAATTCATAAAACAAAAACTAGTTACGCAACCCTACGGCACGGTACGGATAGGGTTACTTGCTTCTGTTTAATGAATTTAATATTTTTTTTTTTTATAAATTCTTAAAAATTATAGTTCCATGCTGGACTGGGTGGCGAGAAAATAACATAGAATGTGCCAGCTGTATTTCCTCCCGGGCATGCTGTAAAAACCAGCTAAGGGATCCGTGGGTTTCTGTATATTGCAATTTAGGCGACGGGCTGACAACCTGTCACTACAGCAATATACAAATATATCTCAAACCCCAAAACTTTGTCAGATGTGGCAGAACGACCTTTGTTCAGGTCGTTTATGCCCTGCCTACCCCATTAGAGATAAAGGCGTGATTATATGTATGTATGTGGGATTGGATCTCTATGGTTAAAGATCTATTTCCGAACGATGAAGTAAAATAGTTTTTAGACGAAGATGTGTGAAAGAGATGATGATAGAGTTACGTTGTATGAGTGCGAAAGAGTGAGTGTAGGTGATGAAGATATTCTAAGGATGTTAAGAAGCTGAATAAAGACAGTGCTGGTTGAAGATTTGCCTTTCCTTCCCTGCTCCAATCCTACATATATGTTTTTTGTATTTTGTTGTAAATCAGTAACACATCAAACGGTTTGAAGGAACGCAGTTCTTTCTTTAACGCATACATACATATAATCACGCCTTTATCCCTAATGGGGTAGGCAGAGCGTAAACGACCAAAACAAAGGTCGTTCCGCCACGTCTGACAAAGTTTTGAGGGTTATTTAAGATATATTTGTAGGTATATTGCTGTAGTGACAGGTTGTCAGCCCATCGCCTAAATTGCAATATACTGAATCAAAAAAATAAAAATTAGGGATAAAGCCGTTATTATATGTATGTATGTATGTATTTTTTTGTATTCTGTTGTAAATCACTAAAATATCACATGGTTTGAAGGAACGTTCTTTCATTTAGAACAGTCGGTCCTGGTAGGTGGAGTCCTGGCTGGCGGGCGGCTTGCCCGGCGCCGCCGCGTAGTGACCTTCGTTGAGGTCGTTTACGCTCTGCCTACCCCAGTAGGGATAAAGGCGTGATATATGTAGGTACGTATTTTTAAAAATTCTGTTGTAAATCACTAAAACATCACGTGGTTTGAAGGAACATCCTTTCTTTTACACGCAGTTCTTTCTCTTAGAACACTCTTTCTTTTACATTCTGTACAGTCTTAGAACACGCGGTCTTGATAAGTGGAGTCCGGCGTTGGTTTTTTCAGCAATATACAAATCTATCTCAAACCCTAAAACTTTGTTTAGTTCTTTTACGCCCTGCCTACCCCATTAGGGATGAATGTATGTATGTTTTTTTTGTATTCTGTTGTAAATCACTCACACATCAAACGGTTTAAAGGAACGCAACCCTGTATAGTTTTAAAAGACGCGGTCTTAGTAGGTGGAGATAAACGAGTTCTTTCTTTTACAAGCAGTTTTTTCTTTTACACGCAGTTCTTTCTTTTAAACGCAGTTCTTTCTTTTACACGCAGTTCTTTCTTTTACACGTGGTGATAAGGCTAGGGAGATGATGACAGTCTCAGAAGACGCGGTTAGTAGGTGGAGAGGAACACAGTTCCTTCATTTACACAGTTTTAGAAGACGCGGTCTTGATAAGTGGAGTCCGGCGTTGTTTTCTTCAGCAATATACATAATATGCGTGGTTATATGTAGGTACGTTTTTTTTTAATTCTATTGTAAATCACTAACACATTACATTGTTTGAAGGAACGTCCTTTCTTTTACACGCAGTTCTTTCACTTAGAACACTCTGTCCTGGTACGTGAAATCCTGCGCGCCGCGTGGTTACCTTTCTTTAGGTCATTTACGCCCTGCCCCATTAGTGATAAAGCCGTGATTATATGTATGTATGTATGTTTTTTTGTTGTATTCTGTTGTAAATCACTAACACATTCCGTGGTTTGAAGGAACGTCCTTTCTTTTACACGCAGTTCTTTCATTTAGAACACTCGGTCTTGATAAGTGGAGTCCTGGCTGGCGGGCGGCTTGCCAGGCGTGGGCGCGTGGTGGTGGTAAGGCTAGGGAGATGATGACAGTTTCAGAAGACGACTTTTTTATTTGTGTATTGTGTCATCACTAAAACATCACGTGGCTTGAAGGAACATCCTCTCATTTAGAACACTCTGTCCTGGTGGGTGGAGTCCTGGCTGGCGGGCGGCTTGCCGGGCGCCGCCGCGTGGTGACCTTTGTATAGATCATTTACGCCCTGCCTACCCCATTAGGGATAAAGGCGTGATATATGTATGTATGTATTTTTTTGTATTCTGTTGTCAATCACTAAAACATCAAATGGTTTGAAGGAACGCAACCCTGTATAGTTTTAGAAGACGCCGTCTTGGTAGGTGGAGAGGAACGCAGTTCTTTCATTTACACCCTGTGTACTGTTTTAGAAGTCATTTACGCTCTGCCTACCCCATTACGTATGTATGTGTATTTTCTTATTTGTGTATTGTGTCATCATTAAAACATCACGTGGTTTGAAGGACCTTTGTTTAGGTCGTTTACGCCCTGCCTACCCCATTAGTTGTAAATCACTAACACATTAAACGGTTCTTTCATTTACACGCAGTTTTAGAACACTCGGTCCTGGTAAGCGGAGTTCTGGCTGGCTGGCGGGCGGGTTGGGGGGCGCCGCCGCGTACTGACCTGTTTAGTTCGTTTACGCCCTGCCTACCCCATTAGGGATAAAAGCTTGATTATATGTATGTATTTTTTTGTATTCTGTTGTAAATCACTAACACATTAAACGGTTCTTTCTTTTACACACAGTTCCTTCACTTAGAACACTCTGTCCTGGTAAGTGGAGTCCTGGCTGGCGGGCGGCTTGCCGGGCGCGGGCGCATAGTGACCTTTGTTTAGATCATTTACGCCCTACCTACCCCATTAGGGATAAAAGATTGATTATATGTATGTATTTTTTTGTATTATTTTAAATCACTAACACATTCCGTTGTTTGAAGGAACTTTTACACCCAGTTTTAGAAGACACGGTCTTGATAAGTGGAGTCCTGGCTGGCGGGCGGCTTGCCCGGCGCCGCCGCATAGTGACCTTTGTTTAGATCATTTACGCCCTACCTACCCCATTAGGGATAAAAGCTTGATTATATGTATATATTTTTTTGTATTCTGTTGTAAATCACTAACACATTAAACGGTTCTTTCTTTTACACACAGTTCTTTCATTTAGAACACTCTGTCCTGGTAGGTGGAGTCCTGGCTGGCGGGCGGCTTGCCGGGCGCGGGCGCGTGGTGGTGGTGGCGCAGGTGCGCGGGGCGGCGCGGCGGCGCGAGGTACTCGAACATGCTCTGCGTGTGCTGCGCCAGCATGTTGGCGAGCTCGCACGGCATGGGGTCCGTCCAGAAGAAGTCGTGGTTCAGCGCCGTGTCCGCGTCGTATCTACAACATTTATATTTGTTTATTTAAGATACGATAAGATAATCATTTATTTGCAAGAATACAGAATAATAAGGTCTTAAAAATATCAAAAGTACAGTGTATTCAGCCTACATGCAGGCGTGCAAATATGACTCTACGATACCCACTCGAAAAAAGAAGGGAGTCATGGATATAATAGAACGGATATAAAGGAACGGAGAGAGCTTTGCCCAGCAGTGGGACACTTAACGGCTATATTCATACATACATATAATCACGCCTTTATCCCTAATGGGGTAGGCAGAGCGTAAACGACCTAAACAAAGGCCGTTCCGCCACGTCTGACAAAGTCTTGAGGGCCATTCAAGAAAGATTTGTACGTATATTGCTGTAGTGACAGGTTGTCAGCCCATCGCTTAAATTACAATATACTGAAACCCTCAGATCCCTTAGCTGGTTTTTACAGCATGCTCGGGAGGAAATGCAGCTGGTACATTCTATGTTGTTCTCTCACTCCCAGTCCAGCATGGAAAAATATCTACAACATAAAATAACCCTCATACTGTTGTAGACGTGGCGGAACGACCTTTGTTTAGGTAGTTTACGCTCTGACTACCCCATTACGGATAAAGGCGTGATTATATGTATGTATGTATGTTATCCCTGATAGGGTAGGCAGAGCGTAAACGACCTAAACAAAGGTCGATACGAGTGACAATTTTTGAGGGTTATTACCAGAGGTCGGAAATTCGGGTGCAAAAAAAGTAAAAACCCACTGTCGGAGCTACTAAGAGTTGCTACAACCACCTTTTTCAAGATTTTTAGGGCCCCAGTTTATTTTTCTTTATTAAATTGTTTTAGTAATGCCAATGTGTTCTTTGCGTCAATATAAGTCGAAAATGTTTGCAATTTTTTTTAATATTTGTTTTAATTTGAAAGATAAAAGTAGAAATGAGTTTTCAATGTTCTGAAAAATATAAAAAATATAAATATATCGTTTGATTGTTTGATATTTTTATTGAATACCCTTTATAAATGATTTCTACGATGCTTTTATTATTATTACACAAAAATTTGAATGGGGCCCTCGGGGGCCCAAAAGCGTTTTATTTCTTTAAAAAAAAATGCGGAGTAAATTAAAATTAAAATTCGTAATTGGCAAGGTTAAGACAAGATAAACGCTTTTTACTCTTGTAATTTTTTCTATACGGTTGATAGTTTCAGGATAAATTGATGTTGAAGTTAGCAGGACACAATCGTTCAAAACCAAGCAAAGTAGTGGTTTTTATGGTGAAATCGTCTAGGTTAAGAAGAGATAGGCAAGGCACTTCTCTTTCTTGTTATTTTTTCTCTACGGTTGACAGTTTCACAGTGAATTGATGTTAAAGTTATTAGCACATTTTTTGGGCCTCTCTCTTTGAGTATGTGCGACAAGGTCAGCATATTGACTGTATCTGTCTAAGTGCGTTTAGGATGTATTGTCTTAATTTTTGGTGTGTAAAATATGGCAAGTACACAAAATCAAAAGTGTATTACATGTAACCTAGTATCAAGTATTTTCTCTGATATACTTATTGGAAACCGGCTAACCCAGGGAGGGTTTCAGTATTGTATTTTAAACGATGGGCTGACAACCTGTCACTATAGCAATATACAGATCCACCTGGAATGACCCTCAAAATTTGTCAGACGTGGCGGAACGACCTTTGTTTAGGTCGTTTACGCTCTGCCTACCCCATTAGAGATAAAGGCGTGATTATATGTATGTATGTACTTATTTGTAAAATATAAAATAAAGACGAATCCGGTAAAATTCTTTATATATATATATATGCGAGTGCTTGACTGGTCTTATTTTAAGGATTTAGGTGCTTACAATGAACCTTAATACTTTCACAACGAAAGAAAAAAGTATAGTAATGTTTAAGCAGTAAAACGCTTTGGGCCTTCAGGCCCAAAAATTGTGTCCAGGGAATTTTAACATCAATTCACTGTGAATACATAATACATATTACAATCTAAAATTGCTCTCAATTTTTGTCAGACGTGGCGAAAGCGCCTTTAACGAGGCGTTAAACGCTCTGCCTACCCCGTAAGGGATAAAGCCGTGATTTATGTATGTATGTAATTCACTGTGAAACTGTCAACCGTAGAGAAAAAATTCTTTCTTGAAAGAGAAGTGCCTATCTCTTCTTAACCTAGCTGATTTCACCATAAAAACAACTACTTGGCTTGGTCTTGAACAATTGTGTCCTACTAACTTCAACATCAATTTACCCTGAAACTATCAATCGTAGAGAAAAAAATACAAGAGTAAAAAGCGTTTATCTTGTCTTAACCTTGCCAATTACGAATTTTAATTTTAATTTACCCCGCATTTTTTTAAAAGAAATAAAACCCTTTTGGGCCCCCGAGGGTCCCATTCAAATTTTTGTGTAAAAATAATAAAAGCATCGTAGAAATCATTTCTAAATGGTATTCAATAAAAATATCAAACAATCAAATGATATTTTTATATTTTTAATATTTTTCAGTACATTGAAAACAGATTTCTACTTATATCTTTCAAATTAAAACAAATATAAAAAAAAATTGCAAACACTTTTGATTTATATTGACGCAAAGAACACATTGGCATTACTAAAACAATTTAATAAAGAAAAATAAACTGGGGCCCTAAACATCTTGAAAAAGGTGGTTGTAGCAACTCTCAGTAGCTCCAACAGTGGGTTTTTACTTTTTTTGCACCCGAATTTCCGACCTCTGGTTATTACAGATAGATTCGTATATTGCTATATTGACAGGTTGTTAGCCCATCGCCCAAATTACAATATACTGAAACCCTGAATCCCTTAGCTGGCTTTTACAGCATACCGGGAAAGAGATACAGCTGGCACATTCTCTGTTTTTCTATCACTCCCTGCCTACCCCATTAGGGATAAAGGCGTGACTAAATGTAAGTATACCTTTTGGCTGGATCGAGTTGCAGCAACTTGTCCAGCAGGTCACAGCCGTAAGGGTCCTTCACGTAGGGTTTCAGGCGCTCCTGACAACAAAAAAATAAATTTTTCATCATCTTGCGGGGTCGGCTACCTAATCTAGACGGTCTTCTTCTTAGCGAGTGGGAGTCAAACGACCCGATGAGCCCTGGTGCCAGAGTTTTCAAACCGCCTAGTAGCTTTTAGGCCTCTGATATGGTTTGAGTAACGATCACTTTCAAACATAGCAACCGGGAGCGACGGCTTAAGGTGCCCTCCGAATCCTTTTTCTTTTCAGACAATCAGGTGATTCAGCCTACAAAACTGGGGAAAACCTCACTTAAAGTGATAAATTGACAAATATCAACTCTTGTGTTCCCTCCCCTAGGAATCGAACCCAGGAACTCCGGATCGTAAGCTCATGGCTCAGACCACTAGACCACGGAGGCAGTAGGTGATTGCACGAGGAAACTGGTTTTTACACAGAGCGATCAGCGACAGAAGGGAAACCAGACCCAATCCTAGATTAGGTCAGTTTTCAAGCCACCAATGCTTAGCACTGGCCTCTGACATGGATTAAGGACTTATATCTACGGTATTAAACGGTATTAAACGATATTAACCGGAACCAACGGTTTAACGTGCCTTCCGAAGCACGGAAAAAGCGACGAATAAACGTACAGGAAATTCTAAAATCGAAAAACACATTGATACGTGGTGACGTGACTACACCATCGGGCTCTCAAAATATTAAATTATTATAATACAAAATTGACCCAATGATGTATTTGATCCAATGACCCATATGATAAATTTGACTAAATTGACCCAATGACGTATTTGATCCAATGACCCATATGGCCTAAATGATCAATTTGACCAAAATGACCTAATGACGTATTAAATCCAATGACCCATACAGCCTAAATGATCAATTTGACCAAATTGACCCAATGACGTATTTGATCCACTGATGGGTCTGTCCTAAATGATCAATTTGACTAAATTGACCGATATGACTATTTGAATGACCCTGTATTGACCCACATCTCGCTCACCTTAACTTTCCGCTTCTGTCCCTTAGGTAGCTCCATCTTATGATACAGATCCAGTTGTTCCACTCCGGGCCACACGTCCGGGGTGCATGACCCGCACAGCTGAGAGATCAGGATCAGCTGTTGCTGCTCTGTTGGACCCTGCACAAATAATCACTACATAGTATAAAACAAAGTCGCTTTCTCTGTCCCTATATCCCTATGTATGCTTAGATCTTTAAAACTACGCAACGGATTTTGATGCGGTTTATTTTAATGGATAGAGTGATTCAAGAGAAAGGTTTATATGTATCATACATGCATAATATAGTAGAGAAACACTGATAATTTCCGTACGAAGCCGGGGCGGGTCGCTAGTATAATATAAAGTCACACCTGTATCCCTTAGGACAACTTCTTTTTATTTTGTGACATAGACTGTATAGATTTGCTTGTGACTTCCATGCTGGTCTGGGAGCGAGAGAAAAACAGAATGTGCCAGCTGCATTTCCTCCCAGGCATGCTGTAAAAAAACTTTGTCAGATGTGGTGGAACAACCTTTGTTTAGGTTGTTTACTGCCTACCCCATTAGGGATAAAGATGTCATTATATGTATGTATGTATGTCTGTGAACCTGCATAATTGGTGACCTGGTCCACATCTCAGCCATGATGCAGCCGGCTCCCCACATATCCACTGGAGGCCCATAGTTCCTGTCACCTGCAAACACAAATAATCATGAATACTCTGACACCAGGGTTCACGGGGTTGTTTAACTCGAGAATCCACTTGCTAAGAAGAATATGAATAACTGCCTCTGTGGTATAGTAGTCAGAGATCTTGACTTTATGAGATTTTCCCTAGTTTGGTGGGGACATTGCAGGCTGAATCCACCTGATTGTCTGGAAGAAGTACTTTGGAGGGCACATTAAGCCGTCGTCGCCAAAACATAGGTCTAAAAACGAAAAAAACGGCCTTCCCATACAAATGGCTTAGTCAGCAGCTAAGTCAATTTGTATGGGAGGCCTAATTTTCCTTTTCGACCTATGTTCCTTGGAGGATGTTGTTCAATTTCATGGGTAGAATCACACCGTAAAATATGGCCAGCTATTTCTTTTTACTCCTGGTATAATTTCACCATGTTATGAAAATATATATAGAAACACAAACAACATCTGAATTTCCTATATTTTACACAATGTGGCTGGTAATATTTGAAATATAATTTCATCATCATCTCCCTCATCTCCCTAGCCTTATCCCGTATCTCACGGGGTCGGCTTCCTAATCTAGGGGATTGAACGAGGGTACTGGTTTTTACACAGAGCGACTGCCATCTGACCTCCGCAACCTAGTAGGGAAACCAGACCCAATCCTAGATTAGGTCAGAGTTTTCAAGCCGCCAATGCTTAGCACTGTCCTCTGATATGGCTTAACGACTAATATCTACTGTATTAAACAATATTAACCCGGGACCAACGGCTTAACATGCCTTCCGAAGCACGGAAAAAGCACCTAATAAACGTACATATGAAATTCGAAAACCGAAAAACACATTGGTATGTGGTGGGATTCGAACCACGACCTCCCGCTCAGGAGGCAGCGGCCCTATCCAATACAGCATCGGGTTCTTGAAATATAATTTCATAATGAAGAAATTTTATTTTAACTGCCTCCGTGGTCTAGTGGCTAGTTCCATGGACTCCTGATCTGGAGGACCTGGGTTCGATTCCCAGGGGGTAAACACAAAGTTGATATTTGAGAATTCATCACTTTGTGCATTTTTCCCCAGTTTGGTTAGGACATTGCAGGCTGAATCACCTGATTGTCCGAAAATGAAAAGATTTTGTGTATCGGAGGGCACATTAAGCCGTCAGTCCCGGTTGCTCTTTGATAGTGGTCATTACTCAAACCATGTCAGAGGCCTGATAGTTGTGCTACTAGGCGGTTTAAAAACTCTGACACTAGGGTTCATCGGGTCCATAGACTCGATACCCACTCGATAGAAGAAGAAGAAGAATGAAGAAATGAAAATTTGTGAACCAATTTATTAATAATATAGCAAGTTTTACTGGTAACTCCTAACCAAGCCCATAAAACTTTGAAAATTGTCTAAATCTTTTCAGTAATTGCCTACTATTTGAACATTTTGGGAAAGGAACATTCTGCCACTTCCTCCATGCTAGACTGGGAACGAGAGAAAACATAGAATGTGCCAGCTGCATTTCCTACCGGGCATGCTGTAAAAATCACCTGTCACTATGGCAATACACATTACAATCTAAAATTGCCCTCAATTTTTATCAGACGCGGCGAAAGCGCCTTTTACGAGGCGTTTAATGCTCTGCCTACCCCGTAAGGGATAAAGGCGTGATTTTATGTATGTATTTGTATATATGGACATTCTACAAAGTAAAGTAACAGTTTGACTTTAATAATCTTACCTAATAACAGTTCCGGAGGCCTATACCACAATGTGACCACTCTGTTAGTGTATTTATTGACTTGTCCGGACTTGGCCACACTGAACGCTCTCGCCAGACCGAAGTCAGCTAGTTTCAGGACCCCGTTCTTGGTTATTAAAACGTTTGCTGCTTTCATATCTCTGTGTAGGATTTTATTACTGTGTATGTAGTATAGACCATTCAATAGTTGTTGCATAACCTTCTTGATCTCTCCTAAACTGAATTTCACGTTAACATTTGACAGGAGTCCGGCCAAATCGTGTTCGCAAAAATCGAAAACTAAATAGAATGTGGAACGGTATTTGTTGTGTGCTGTGGCTTTGGTTCGGCAGATTTCTATCAAGTTGACGACGTTCTCATGCTTCAGTAATTGCAATATCTTTATTTCTCGCAGTGCTGTGATTGGGAAGCCCTCCTTTTCGTTGTCCATGAGAACTTTTTTCATAGCTACGAATTTTTTACTGCTATTCCTTGCGCGGGCTTTGAATACTTCTCCGAAGGTACCTTGGCCGATTTTAGCGACTTTTTCATATTTAGAAGACTCGTCGCAGAAAGGGAACTCGAAATCCTCGATGTATTTCTCTTTTTCACGCATACTGAGGATCGTGGAGCTCGTGCTCATTACGGGCGGAGCGCCCTCCCTGGGAGCGCTCACGCCCTGCATTTTGGACGTAATTGTGAAGAGCTGTCGGACACTGCTCGGGAGAATTTTATGTAATCTTTGTGTTATGTTTTGGAGCAGAAATTCGACAATTTTCAAGAACAAAACAACACGGAAAATGTCTCGCTTCACGGTTGCCAAACGTCATCAGATCGCTTTTATTGCATATGGTAAGTAATTCGTAATGATTATGATAGAGAACGAACATAGAGTAGTAGAGCGCTGTCTCTTTCTAACTTGTCATTGATCTCAAAACAAGGGGTAAAAAACACAATACTAGTGATGTATGCTTCACCCAAAACGGTAAAACTACAATCGATAACATTTCTTTCCACGTAACTTGAGGGAAATGTCAGACTAGGCTCTCAATTAATTAATATGACATTACCTAAAAAATAACGTAAATAGAAACGTGGTTGTCATCCACTTGCTGTCAGCTTACGTTGTGTAAATTTCGATTTTAACAAATATTAAAGAAAACAGTACGTTTAACTTAAAATCCCTTAATATCATTATACTAATTAAGTTTGTACGCCGCTTCCACCATTTCATTACCCTTACAAATGCCGAGGCTGGTCGTTTGTTCGGCAAAATTATCGATCCGTTGTTCTCGTATTTAGGGTAAGTGTTTTACTGTAAATTCGCAGTGTTTGTGTCATTTTCCTGTTTTATCTCGGTGACAATGTTATTGTGAGTGTAAACATGACGCCTGCTCGCTGACGCCCACTTCTTGGTCGTGTTTTTAACAAGAGAAAGTAAGTTCCCATTTTTAGCTGCTATTATCCTGGGAAAGTGTATTTTTAAGTTATATTTATGATTATACTTGTTATTTTGATTCATTATAGTCCTTATGTAAAGAATTCAACATACGTTTTTTATTTTTAAATGAAAACTGCAATTCAAAGATCTTGTTTCTATAATAAGTTTTAGCTATTTGATATGACAACATATTGAAATAGTAATTTTAGTGATTTAACTAATTTGCTAACATGTATTATTTATTTTTGAAATGTGTTTTTGAATAAAAAGACTTCATGTTCTTTTCTTCATTACCCAGAAGAATTTCACTGTGAATGGTGTTCAGTTCTGTTGACTGAGGTTTTTTTAGAATGCTTTCCCCGAAGACATTCAACATGTCTCTGGAAACTTTTAAGAGTTAAATTAAAAAAGACATTTGGAACAAATAATTAAAATACTTTATTGCACAAAGAAACACAAATACATACAACAGAAAAGAAAGGAACAAACTATTGCTAAAAAAGCAATTTCTACCAGGCAACCTCTGAGTATTAGGAATTACAATCTGAAGTTTAGTTACTTCACTTTAATCCTGTGTTGTACTGTTGCATAATTTCCTTTCATCTTGTTCTGATTGTAGTTTGCATTATCCTCTCTTCCATAAAATTTATGGTATGTATTTTACTTTATTTCACATTTTATTTTTATTTAATAAATTAATAAATAACAAATTAAATATTACTTAACTTATCTCAATAAATTTTAAATCCAATTAAAATTGCACACAACATTCACATAAATTAGTTAACAATCAATAATAATTAATATAAATTACATCCAGAATAAAATTAGAAATCAAATTAAATATAAATTTACATGCACTGAAATTTACATTATAAGCTAGGCGTTAAAAACAGTGAGTATACTATGAAATATTTAGTTTTAGATTGTACAGTGAGGTTTTAAAATTAAATTGACTAGAATGGAAAACATCTAAGTGAGAACCAACTTTATTGTAATTTCTGCACATTCTCATCAAGGGACTGTTTTGAGAAACATTATTGTTTGTGGATGGTATGCTAAAAAGTTGTGGGGTGCGCATAGATCTTGTTGGGACCTTAACAAATATTTTTTCTAACAATTGACTGCTCATAACAACATGTGAGACTTTGTGTAGAATGTACAAATCAGATATCAATTTACAATCCTCAAGAGTGCTCAGTTTAAATCTGTTCAATCTGTCATGGTACTCAGGTAATTTATGTCTAATGCCCAACCTTGAACAAAGCGTTCTTACAAAGCGGTCTTACAAATGTAGTAGTTTATTATACATCATTGTTAATTGTTAAATTAAATTAAATTAAATCATTTTATTTTATAATTACTATTTATTATAATTGCTATCTACTACACATTTTTCCTTCATCCAAAAGTTGTCTGGAAGAAATTGCTACCTTAGCAATAAGTGCCACTAGCGACATCGGAAATGTGTGGATATTGAAGGAAATGCGAAGGGCAGTATACAACGCACTCTCACAGATGTTGTGCATCGTCACATGCCAATAATAAAGTATTTATATCTTATCTTTCTTTGACTCCAGGCGCTGACAATGGCGAGTGAGAGCAGTTCAGCGGTGCTGGAGCTGACGGACGCGGACGGGGATGAGACAGACGCTCCGTCGGTGGCTGACGGAGATGACAGAGACAGAGATGGAGCACCGCTCATCATGGAGCATGACACTGACATCGCTGTCAAGGTACAACTCTAACTATACTTCGTTTGTTGAACAATGAGTTATCAATAATTGTTCCATGCTGGACTGGGAGCGAAAGAAAAGCATAGAATGTGCCAGCTGCATTTCCTCCCGGGCATGCTGTAAAAACCAGCAGATTCAGTATATTGCAATTTAGGCGATGGGCAGACAACCTGTCACAACAGCAATATACCTATAGATCTATCTTAAATAACCCTCGAAAATTTGTCAGACGTGGTGGAACGACTTTTATTTGGGTCGTTTACGCTCTGCCTACCTCATTAGGGATAAAGGCGTGATTATATGTATGTATGTAGTTATGTGTCAACGTAGTCAATGTAGTCAACGTGTTTTGCGGCCCATAAAAAGGCTTTGTGTTTGCAGTTTGGCAGAGGTTCAAATTTCGGAACTGCAGAGAATAACCTTGTTACAAACATATTGTCTTTCGGTTGACTCTCTTAGCAGTTGTAAATAAACAGCAGTTTCGGGCTGCAAAGCAAGTTGGTATCAATAACTCAACGCTAAATCAATGAGGTATTACAGCTCGAAGAAAAGCCGCTGACATACGCTGCTTGCGATTTGGCAAGAATCTTTAAATACCTATCCTACTTTTGATTCCATTGCAGACTATTAAATCCTGCTGCAAATACAGATAACATCAAAAGTCAGCATACCATCAGTGTTGCGAAACCAGCAAGGTCAAACAATAAATGAACCCTTTCATGTATCTGAAGCTTTTGCAGAACAATTTGCGAGTGTCTTTCAAAAAGAGCCATTTGGACAGCTGCCTGTTTTGGATTTAAGTTCAAGAGTTGAAGACAGTATTGCAGACATCAACTTTACTAAGGAAAAAGTTCAGAGAGTAATTAAAGACATGAAGTCTGATAATGCTCCTGGGCCTGACGAAATACCTGTGCAATTGTTGCAGAAATGTGACCTTGCATACTGTTTAGCCACAATTATGCAGAAATCTTATGACACGGGAATACTACCAGTGCTGTGGAAAACGGCAATCGTAACACCTATTTTTAAAAAGGGCAACAAGCTAGAGCCATCGAATTACAGACCGATAAGTCTAACTAGTGTCATATGTAAGGCTATGGAAAAAAATATAGGCAGTCACATCAGACCGTTTCTTGCTGAACACAGAATTATTGGGGATCACCAGCATGGTTTCTGTCCCCACCGCTCCACGGTCTCTAACCTCCTGTCTTGCTTACAGTCTTGGACAACTAATTTCAATATGAGAGAGCCTGTAGACGTAATCTACCTTGATTATGAAAAAGCGTTTGACAAGGTTACAACAACAAGACTGCTTCAAAAACTAGAGCATGTTGGTATACGGGGACAATTACTACAATGGATTGAGGCATTTTTGCGAGAAAGAACATTTCGTGTGAGAATCGGAGACACTTTGTCCGGGCAACGGATAATTGACAGTGGAGTGCCAGAGGGTTCCGTTCTTTGCCCCGTATTGTATATAATCTATACCTTTGACTTCCCATGCCACCTCTGTTGCAATGTTAGCATCTTTGCAGATGACACAAAAATATTTGCGAACCCTCTAGTGGACTACGCACAACTACAATCTGATTTAGATAAAATTGCTCACTGGTCTAAAAAGTGGCTCATCAATCTCAACGCAGAAAAATGTATTGTGCTTCACATAGGAACAAAAAACCCTCATCTGTCAAATGAATTGAACAGTGTGCAGCTCGAAGCAATGAAAACACAAGTGGATTTGGGTGTCACCATCGCAGAAAACCTAAAGTGGGAAGAACACATTTCTACCATAACCAAAAAGGCTAAAAGTTTCATTTATTTGATCAGAAAAGCATTTGGTACATTGACACTAGACACCAGAAATGATACTAATAATTTTGAAGACCTACATCAGACCTATACTTGAGTATGCATTCCAAGTCTGGAGTCCATACTTTGTCAAAGACATAGATCTACTTGAAAAGGTTCAGCGTAGTTTCACCAAAATACCCAGACAATTAAAAAAGCTAACTTATAACCAACGCCTAGAGGTAATGAAGATTACTATCTTGCAAGCAAAAAGAGAACGTGGGGATTTGATAGAAACTTTCAAAATTTTAAACGGCCACTATGACCTATCTAACTTTGATGCCCTATTCAATCGGAACCAAAATAGTATATTGCATATTGCAATTTAGGCGATGGGCTGACAACCTATCACTACAGCAATATACCTACAAATATATCTTAAATAACCCTCAAAACTTTGTCAGACTTGGCGGAACGACCTTTGTTTAGGTCGTTTACGCTCTGCCTACCCCATTAGGGATAAAGGCGTGACTATATGTATGTATGTACTAACTGTTGGGCAAGTAAGTTTTATTTTTATAAACATTCATATAAACCCCCTTTATCCCTAATGGGGTGGGCAGAGCGTAAAACAAAGGTCTGACAAAGTTTGGAGGGTTATTTAAGATAGATTTGTAGGTATATTTATTTTTATTTTATTATTTTTCATGTATTATACATATAAACCTTCCTCTTGAATCACTCTATCTATTAAAATAAACCGCATCAAAATCCGTTCCGTAGTTTTAAAGATTTATGTATACATAGGTATATAGGGACAGAGAAGAGAGCCCGATGGTGTAGTGGATAGGGCCGCTGCCTCCTGAGCGGGGAGGTCGTGGTTCGAACTCCACCACGTACCAATATGTTTTTCGGTTTTCGAATTTCATATGTACGTTTATCCGGCGCTTTTTCCGTGCTTCGGAAGGCACGTTAAGCCGTTGGTCCCGGTTAATATCGTTTAATACCGTAGATATTAGTCGTTAAGCCATGTCAGAGGCCAGTGCTAAGCATTGGCGACTTGAAACTCTGACCTAATTTAGGATTGGGTCTGGTTTCCCTTCTGGGTTGCGGAGGTCAGATGGCAGTCGCTCTGTGTAAAAACCAGTACCCTCGTTCAATCCCCAAGATTAGGTAGCCGACCCCGAGAGATACGGTATAAGGCTAGGATGATGATGAGGTATATAGGGACAGAGAAAGCGACTTTGTTTTATACTATGTAGTGAAGAGCATTGAGCATCATTGTCAGGTGCACACGATTCACTGCGTTAGTGAATTATGTTTCTTTTCACTAACGGGGGCGCCACTTGGCCAGTAACGTCATATTAATCGTTGTTGTCATTCGCATGCTGGACTGGGAGAGATAGAAAAACATAGAATGTTCCAGCTGCCTTTCCTCCCGGGCATGCTGTTGAAGTCAGCAAAAGGGACTCGAGGGTTACAGTGTATTTTAATTTAGGCGATGGGCTGACAACCTGTCACTATAGCAATACATATTACAATCTAAAATTGCCCTCAATTTTTGTCAGACGTGGCGAAAGCGCCTTTTACGAGGCTCTAAACGCTCTGCCTACCCCATAAGGGATAAAGGCGTGATTTATGTATGTATGTATGTATTGTCTTTCGCAGGTGGATGCCCCGCTCAAACAGCTGTCTACACTTGAAACCTACGTCACGTACCGAGTGCGGTGCGTGTGCGCACGCTGGACCACGCCCCCGCAAGGCGTGCGCAGACGGTACAACCACTTTAAGGTACAGTTTGAGAAGCCTCAACGCGAGGTGGCGCACATCCTTACTGACGGTGAAAACCCTGCTGATAGTTGTTCAGTTCCATTGACGGACCATACATACATACATACATATAATCACGCCTGTATCCCGAACGGGGTAGGCAGAGCGGAAACAACCCAAACATTGGTCGCTCCGCCACGTCTGACAAAGTTATGAGGGCTTATTTAAGACAGATTAGTAGGTATATTGCTGTAGTGACAGGTTGTCAGCCCATCGCCTAAATTGCAATATACTAAAACCCTCGAATCCTTCAGCTGGTTTTTACAGCATGCCCGGGAGGAAATGCAGCTGGCACATTCTATGTTTTTCTGATAGTCTGACGGACCAACTCCTATCAATTTGCGGGACGCTGTCCCTTACACCCCGTATTATATTTTGTACTAAATATAAATATTGACCCTAATAATAATAATAAATCATTTATTTGCCATTAAACAAGGTATACAATGGATGGTCGTTAATCATATGCGTACAGATCGCTTGGTTAGCCAAATATTTTAGCATGCTATAGTTACATAGTTATAGACATACACATTTTAATTCTATTAATCACAAATATCAAATACAACATCTCACAACCAAAAGTCACTCTTGAATAAATATTATTAAAAAAAAATGTCAAGGGTTATTTTATTAAAATTTAACTTATATCTATTCGGTGCTGGTGGCGGAAAAGCTACCAATCCTTGTAGAATATATTACCTATTTAAATTGTAGAAAATCTTTCACTGAATAAAAGTTATGATCTTGCAACCAATTCCGTAAGAGTTTTCTAAATAAAGTGAGCGGTTGATCTTTAATTGATTGTGGTAATACGTTATACACTTTAATACACATCGGGTAACATTTTTTTTGATATCTAGCACTCTTAGGGATCGTGTTATAATAACTATAACTGCCTCCGTGGTCTAGTGGCTAGTGCCATGGACTCCTGATCCGGAGGTCCTGGGTTCGATTCCCGGGGAACACACAAAGTTGATATTTGAGAATTTATCACTTTGTGCATTTTTCCCCAGTTTGGTTAGGACATTGCAGGCTGAATCACCTGATTGTCCGAAAAAGAATAAGATTTCGTGCTTCGGAGCGCACGTTAAGCCGTCGGTCCCGGTCGCTGTCTTTGATAGTGGTCGTTACTCAAACCATGTCAGAGGCCTGATAGTTGTGCTACTAGGCGGTTTAAAAAACTCTGACACAAGGGTTCATCGGGTCGATAGACTCCATACCCACTCGACAGAAGAAGAAGGGATCGTGTTTAGAACAAGTTGATTGGGATAACGCATGTTTTGTCGATTCGACACTTCTCTTGCCTGTGTGAATAGTTGTGGATGGTGTTTAACAAAGTTTGCAATTTCAAACACATATAAGCAAGGCAGAGATAAGATATTAAGCTTTTTAAAGTGTGGTCGGCAGGATTCATCTGGAGCAATACCAGTAATAGCCAGGGTTCGAAATTATCAAGATAAAAACGCTTCTTGATAATTATCTGATAATTATCCGATAATTATCTGATAATTATCCGATAATTATCTGATAATTATCCGATAATTATCGGATTTTTTATTAGTTTTAAAGGAAAACTTCAGTTTTTATTTTATCTTAAAATAGTTGTATTTCAAATTGCATCCTGTACTTAATAATATGTATGTAATCTCCTCTCTGATCCCATGGTTTTTTGTTTAGTTTTATTTTATCTGAATCCGAATTTATATAAATATTTGATCATATAAAAGAAATAAAAAGATACGGACGGATGTTAAATTATACCGATTTTGTATCAAAATATACAATCTGGCACAGATTTTTTTTGTATTATTAGGGGACTCCCCGCGACATGTAAAGACAGTTCGCGCGTTTCGATACACGCAAGTTTGGAAATGTACGTTCGGATACAGTGTACCTTAGGCTTTTTTTGTTATTATCAATTGATAATTATCAACCTGTTTTTATCACGATAATTATCATGATAATTATCATTGATAATTATCCTTTCGAACCCTGGTAATAGCCCTGATACATTTTTTTTGAGCAATAAAATCTTTATTGCTTTGTGTACCATTACCCCATATAATGATACCATATCTGAGTATGGACTCCACGTACGCGTAATAGGCTATAACTGCAGTTTTTTGGGATGCTGTTCTTGTCAATTTGGACAATGCAAAGGTAAAACTATTGAACTTCCATGCTGGACTGGGAGCGAGAGAAAAATATAGAATGTGCCAGCTGCATTTCCTCCCGGGCAGGCTGTAAAAAATAGCTAAGGGATCCGAGGGTTTCTGTATATTGGAATTTAGGCGACAGGCTGACAACCTGTCACTACAGCAATATACCTACAAATATATCTTAAACAATCCTCAAAACTTTGTCAGACGTGGCGGAACGACCTTTGTTTAGGTCGTTTCCGCTCTGCCTACCCCATTAGGGATAAAGGCGTGATTATATGTATGTATGTATGTATGTAAAACTATTGATTTTATTGCATACTTTATCCTCATGCTCTTTCCAATTTAATTGTTGATCCATGATTGTACCTAGATAGGTCGCAAATTTAGCGTGTAGAATTGAGTGACCATTGTAACTAATTTCTGTTAAATTTTCATGTTTGGTTAGGACATTGCACGCTGAATCATCTGATTGTCCGCAAAGAAAAAGGATTCCGTGCTTCGGAGGGCACGTTAAGCCGTCGGTCCCGGTCGCTGTATTCAAACCATGTCATTGGCCTAATAGCTGTGCTACTAGGCGGTTCCAAAACTCTGACACTAGGGTTCATCGAGTCAATTGTCTCGAGAATCCACTCGCTAAAAAGAATAAGAAGTTACCTGATGCAGAAAATTTTGCTACATGTTTAGTTTGTTAATTTTTAATTTGCAAGCTATATTTTTTTTTCCGCTGGAGGTTAACCCACCTCCAGGGGGAGTTTATTGAATAAACGCTTAATGTATGATACAGACTTTGGTATTGTTGGCCCGGACAAGCTATATTTATGTTAATAGATACCTTGCAACTAAAAAACAACAAACAAAAAGAAAAAAAATATCTGATATAGTTTGTGTAACGACTATCAAACACAGAGACCGAGACCGACGTCTCAGCGTGCCCTTCGAAGCACGGAATCATTTTCCCTCCAGACAATCAGCTGATATATAGTAATTTATTATCTATTATAATTTACGTAATTTATGTATATCATATAAGTATTTTATGTAGATTTGTCTATTAATTAGTTTTTAGTAAGATGCACTATCCCGCATTATCTACATTTGATTTCCTCTACCCAAGGTTGCCTGGTAGAAATTGCTACCATAGCAATAAGGCCGCCTTCATTGTACTTATTTTTTTATTTAATCTGTTCTCAATTCCTGTTGTTTTTGTTTTATGTGCTATAAAGAATATATCTATCTATCTATCCGACTCAGCCTGCATTCTCCTAACTCTCACAAAGCGATAAATCGACCAAATATCAACTTCCTATCAACGTTCTCCCCTGGGAATCGAACCCAGGACCTGCGGATCGTGAGCCCATGGCCCTGACATTAGACCACGGAGCTCATCACAGCTGTGCCCCCCAGGTGCTGCACAAGAGGCTCTGCGCTGCGCACGAGTGGCTGGCTGTGCCCCCCCTCCCGCCGCTGCACTCCGCCAGACAACAGCTGGACAGGTGAAGGTTTACCATACATAATGGGGTAGGCAGAGCGTAGACGACTTAAACAATGGTCGTTCCGCCACGTCTGACAGAATTTTGAGGGTTATTTATTTATGTATTTACTGTTTATTGTACACAAGTAACATGAGAAAGTCAATACACAAGGAATAACGACACAACAGGTACAGCAGACAGGGTTGTTTAAGATAGATTTGTAGGTATATTGCTGTAGTGACAGGTTGTCAGCCTGTCGCCTAAATTGCAATGTACAGAAACCCTCGGATCCCTTAGCTGGTTTTTACAGCATGCCCGGGAGGAAATGCAGCTGGCACATTCTATGTTTTTCTCTCGCTCCCAGTCCAGCATGGAAGAATATAAAAAGAACAAATATTTCTAGATATTTTTGTTAATTTTAGCACTCACAAAGCTATTTTTATTTCATATAAGACTATGATAAATTCGTCACTCCCGCTACCGTTTCTGTAGCTCAGTTGGTAGAGTAAAGGAGCGGCATTCCAGAGACGCAGGTTCGAGTCCTGCCAGAAACGAATTTATTATTTTCTTTCTTTCATACCGGGTGTAAGGGACAGCGTCCCGCAAAATGATAGGGGTTGCTCAGTTAATGACATTGAACAACTTCCACCAGGATATTCTTCAGGAAGTGAAAATAAATGGCCTGTCCATACAAATTGTCTGATCGAGGTGGTCATTTTGTATGGGAAGATCATTTCTACATACATACATACATACATAAATCACGCCTTTATCCCTTACGGGGTAGGCAGAGCGTTTAACGCCTCGTAAAAGCCGCTTTCGCCACGTCTGACAAAAATTGAGGGCAATTTTAGATTGTAATATGTATTGCTATAG
The DNA here is from genome assembly GCA_949820665.1 of Scrobipalpa costella. Taxonomy (NCBI): domain Eukaryota; kingdom Metazoa; phylum Arthropoda; class Insecta; order Lepidoptera; family Gelechiidae; genus Scrobipalpa; species Scrobipalpa costella. The sequence continues at coordinate 541,597 of OX463324.1, read as the reverse complement.
TGACAGGTTGTCAGCCCATCGCCTAAATTACAATACACTGTAACCCTCGAGTCCCTTTTGCTGACTTCAACAGCATGCCCGGGAGGAAGGGCAGCTGGAACATTCTATGTTTTTCTATCTCTCCCAGTCCAGCATGGAAGAAAGATCATTTCTCCTGACAGAAATTCCTGGTGATAGTTGTTCAGTTTCGTTGACTGAGCACTGACCCTATCAGTTTGCGGAACGCTGTAAGGGACCACCCGGTATTAGTTAAGTCGTGATTTTTGCAACACGAATTGCTCCCAAATGTCGTTTAAAAAGTTGATTAACACCAAATAAATTGAATTGAATGAATTTCCCGTCTTTTATCCACATTAGGTTGGCTGGAAGAGATCTCTTATAGAGATAAGCTCGCCTGTAGTTTGATTTTTAAATTGGACTGTATTTTTATTTTTTAAAGCAATTAAGAATATAATAAATGTTTTTTTACAGATATTCACCCGCCTTCGTGGCTGTCAGAACGTTGGCACTCAACGCTTTCTTAGGTGAGTGTAGTTTTCTTCTTTTCAAATTAACGAATGTTCCGATTACAAATAGAAAAAACATTTGTTATTCATGACGTCACAACCATAACATTTAAACAGCAAATAAAAATGTACGTATTAAATAAACAGTTAATGCTACCGGAATGCGTTACTAACCAGAATGTCCCTTTCTTAAAATATCCCTTTCGCAAAACATCTCTTTCGCGTAATGTCCCTTCTCGCAAAATGTTCTTAGCGTAAAATGTTCCTTTCGGAAGATGCCCCTTTATTTATATATTTAGTACAAATAGTAAATTTCAAAGGGACGTTTTGCGAATGGTGCATTATGAGAAAGGGACATTTTGCGACCAAAGGTCATTTTGCGAAGTTACCCCGGAATGTGCATGTCGAGACGTCTCAATAAAATGACCGCATTTTAGCTTTGATATAATAATAAAAACATGACACTTCACTTTTATCACATGAAACTTTTAATTGAGTTATGCGTAAATTATCACTATTTTAGAGACTTATATCTATAATTTTGTCGAATTTTCCTTTCTTTCCAGAAATATATTGTTTTTTAAATATGATTAATTCTAAATATCTTCAATACTGGACTGGGAGAGAAAGAAAAACATAGATTGTTCCAGTTGCCCTTCCTCCCGGGCATGCTGTAAAAGTCAGCAAAAGGGATTCGAGGGTTACAGTGTATTGTAATTTAGGCGATGGGCTGACAACCTGTCACTACAGCAATACACATAACAATCTAAAATTGCCCTCAATTTATGTCAGACGTGGCGAAAGCGCCTTTTAGGAGGCGTTTTACGCTCTGCCTACCCCGTAAGGGATAAAGGCGTGATTTTATGTATGTATGTATTAATTCTAAAAGGTCGTAAGTCACAAAGAGAGGCCGCATGTAACTTTTGTCGTTGCCAATAAAAAATAAAAGTTATCGCAGATTAAATAGTATACATCAAGTAGACGTCAACTTGCTTGTCAATGTCAGTTTTTTTTTTCATAGGCATACCTAGATATTAGGCAAATGATTTTTGAGATAAATCCTTGATCGGCCCTAAAACTCTTTCTTTCTAAATAACTCAATAAATATTGTATTAAAAAAAAACAATAAATATGTACCATGTTAAGCGTCACAAAATCTTAAACCAAATGAAAAATGAAAGTCATGTAAATACGATATTTTCCTACTAGTCAAATCAGCAACTTTTAAAGAAATGTCAAAAACGCCTTTTTGTATCAAAATTGTGGACTATGACGTCACTCGCCTATAAATATTGCCTACTCAAATCAATAAGTTATATATTTTTAACTCGATTATTAAATCGAAATGTGCGCTTTTTTATGATGAATAAAAATATGTCGTATGTATGTGTATCAGTTTTAAGTATAAACGTATTGTTTTTTTTGGCCAACCAGTCAACATGCTTATTCTGTTCATAGATCGAGTGGCGAAGCACCCCATCTTGACACATAGCGAAGATTTTAGGTTATTTCTGACGACGCCCGACGAGGAATTAGATAAGGTAAACCGCTTAGAACATTGTATGTGGGAGTGTGACTGTGTAGGTGTAATTAGTGTGTGTATGTGAGAGACTGCGTTTATGTGTATGAGTGTGTGTGTGTGTGAGTGTGTGTCTGAGTGAGTGTGTGTGTGTGTGTGTGAGTGTAATTACTGTGTAAGTGTGTGTGTGTGTGTGTGTGAGACTGTCTGTTACTTGTGTTAAATGTTACGCTCAATCATCGTTTTTCAATTACAGGCGTATGTATTAGTTTATAATTGTCTAATGTTTTATGCACTTAGTGCAATGTTATTTCTAAAATACAGGATGTAAAAAGTTCTTCCATGCTGGATTGGGAGAGATAGAAAAACATAGAATGTTCCAGCTGCCCTTCCTCCTGGGCATGCTGTTAAAGTCAGCAAAAGGGACTCGAGGGTTACATTGTATTGTAATTTAGGCGATGGGCTGACAACCTGTCACTAAAGCAATACATATTACAATCTAAAATAGTCCCCTTAATTTTTGTCAGACGTGGCGAAAGCGCCTTTTACGAGGCGTTAAACGCTCTGCCTACCCCGTAAGGGATAAAGGCGTGATTTATGTACGTATTTATGTATGTATGTAAAAAGAAAGTACTAAGTTTCTTTAAACCACGTAATGTAGTAGTGATATACAACACAAAACACGCATAAAATAAAATTAATAAAAACATTATATTTTTATTAAATTCGTCTAACCAAAAGTAGTTACGCAACCCTACGGCGCGGCAAGCACGCACACTACGACGTTCGTTGCAGGTACACTGCCCCGCCCCGCCCCGCCCCGCCCCGCGTCCCGCGCTCGCCCGGCCGTGCCGCCGCGCCTTAGTGTGCGTGCCGTAGTGTTAGGGTTGCTTGTTTATGTTTGATGAATTTAATTATCTTATCTGCAAATGCCTCTCTTCTGTCTCTCCACGACTCTCAGTCCTGTTAATAATAATTTAGTATTATTATTTATATTATTTAATGTGCGTATTATTTAATGTATTTAAGGGTTGCCTGGTAGAAATTGCTGCTTTAGCAATAAGGCCGCCTATATTGTACTGTCACGTTTGTTCCTTTTTATTTCTGTTGTATGTGTTTTTTGTGCAATAAAGAATTTTGTATTGTTTTTGTATTATATAGTGTTGTATATCACTAATACATTACGTGGTTTAAAGGAACGCACTACTTTTTATTACACCCTGTCATCATCTCCCTAGCCTTATCCCGTATCTCACAGGGTCGGCTACCTAATCTAGGGGATTGAATGAGGTTACTGGTTTTTACACAGAGCGACTGCCATCTGACCTCCGAAACCCAGAAGGGAAACCAGACCCAATCCTAGATTAGGTCAGAGTTTTTCAAGCTGCCAATGCTTAGCACTGGCCTCTGTCATGGCTTAACAACTAAAATCTACGGTATTAAACGATATTAACCGTCACCAACGGCTTAACGTGCCTTCCGAAGCACGGAAAAAGCGGCGAATAAACGTACATATGAAATTCGAAAACCGAAAAACACATTGGCACGTGGTGGGATTCGAACCACGACCTCCCGCTCAGGAGGCAGCGGCCCTATCCACTACACCATCGGGCTCTCTTTTATCACACCCTGTATAAGTATAAATTTATCTCCCCAGGTGTTCCGCAGTGAGAGCGGGGCACTCAATCTGTGGGGCCTGAGTTCGGCTCTCTCCAACAACGAGAACAAACATACCAACGGCGCGCGGTATGTATGTAACCACCAACATCTGCCGGGTGTAAGGGACAGCGTCCCGCACACTGATAGGGGTTGCTTAGTCGACGAAACTGAACAACTTTGATCAGGAAATTCTTTCAGGAGATGAAAAGAAAAAACTCCTCATACAAAATGACCACCTCGTTCAGACAATTTGTATGGAAAAACTATTGATTTCCTGAAAAAAAAATCGTGTTGATGGTTGTTTAGTTCCGTTAACTGAGCAACCGCTATCAGTTTGCGAGACGTTGTCCCTTCCACCCTGTATCGAAACTCGATAAATATCGATATACCGATGCCCAAAAAATGTGGATATTTATCGATATTGACGAACCACCGAACCCGCTGGCCTGAGAGCGAATGAAAAACATAGAATGTGCCAGCTGCATTTCCTCCCAGACATGCTGTGAAAACCAGCTAAGGGATCCAAGGGTTTTAGTATATTGCAGTTTAAGCGATGGGCTGACAACCTGTTACTACAGCAATATACCTACAAATCTATCTTAAATAATCATCAAAACTTTGTCAGATGTGGCGAAAGCGCCTTTTACGAGGCGTATTACGCTCTTCCTACCCCATTAGGGACAAACGCGTGATTATATGTATGTATGTATATCTTAAATAACCCTCAAAACTTTGTCAGATGTGGTGAAAGCGCCTTTTACGCTCTGCCTACCCCAATAGGGATAAAGGAATAATATAATCACGCCTATAATGCGCCTGTATCTGTGTATATTCTATATATATATAGCTGGAAACCCACTCACTGACTGACATAATTGTTCTCCCAGAAGGAGGGTCGGGGGGTAAAAGTCGTGTATGGGAAATGTGTACAGGTGCGAAATTTGACATACATACATACATATAATCACGCCTTTATCCCTAATGGGGTAGGCAGAGCGCGAACGACCCAAACAAAGATCGTGCCGCCACGTCTGACAAAGTTTTAAGGGTTATTTAAGATAAATATGTAGGTATATTGCTGTAGTAACGGTTGTCAGCCCATCGCCTACATTGCAATATACTGAAACCCTCAGATCCCTTAGCTGATTTTTACAGCATGCCCGGGAGGAAATGCAGCTGGCACATTCTATGTTTTTCTTTTGCTCCCAGTACAGCATGGAAGACAAATTGAAAAAGCGAAATTTGACTGTATGTATATATGTACGTAACGTAAATGACGTTATCTCCAGTGTAAAGGACCCGGAGTTCAGCTCGGCGGCGGACTACCTGCTCTGTCTACAGCAGAAGCTGACCGCGCTGAGCTCGCTCACCGGCAAACTGCATCAGGGGGGCGCCGCGCTGGCCACGGAGCTGGGCGGGTGAGTGTGTGCGCTAGATGTTGTGAGGTGTTCTGGTGGCAGTGGGACCGGTCCTGGGTTCGATTCCCAGGGGGTAAGTGAAGCTGACCGCGCTGAGCTCGCTCACCGGCAAACTGCATCAGGGGGGCGCCGCGCTGGCCACGGAGCTGGGCGGGTGAGTGTGTGCGCTAGATGTTGTGAGGTGTTCTGGTGGCAGTGGGACCGGTCCTGGGTTCGATTCCCAGGGGGTAAGTGAAGCTGACCGCGCTGAGCTCGCTCACCGGCAAACTGCATCAGGGGGGCGCCGCGCTGGCCACGGAGCTGGGCGGGTGAGTGTGTGCGCTAGATGTTGTGAGGTGTTCTGGTGGCAGTGGGACCGGTCCTGGGTTCGATTCCCAGGGGGTAAGTGAAGCTGACCGCGCTGAGCTCGCTCACCGGCAAACTGCATCAGGGGGGCGCCGCGCTGGCCACGGAGCTGGGCGGGTGAGTGTGTGCGCTAGATGTTGTGAGGTGTTCTGGTGGCAGTGGGACCGGTCCTGGGTTCGATTCCCAGGGGGTAAGTGAAGCTGACCGCGCTGAGCTCGCTCACCGGCAAACTGCATCAGGGGGGCGCCGCGCTGGCCACGGAGCTGGGCGGGTGAGTGTGTGCGCTAGATGTTGTGAGGTGTTCTGGTGGCAGTGGGACCGGTCCTGGGTTCGATTCCCAGGGGGTAAGTGAAGCTGACCGCGCTGAGCTCGCTCACCGGCAAACTGCATCAGGGGGGCGCCGCGCTGGCCACGGAGCTGGGCGGGTGAGTGTGTGCGCTAGATGTTGTGAGGTGTTCTGGTGGCAGTGGGACCGGTCCTGGGTTCGATTCCCAGGGGGTAAGTGAAGCTGACCGCGCTGAGCTCGCTCACCGGCAAACTGCATCAGGGGGGCGCCGCGCTGGCCACGGAGCTGGGCGGGTGAGTGTGTGCGCTAGATATTGTGAGGTGTTCTGGTGGCAGTGTGTATGTGTAAACTCCGTGGTCTAGTGGCTAGTGCCATGGGCTCCCGATTCGGAGGTCCTGGGTTCGATTCCCAGGGGGTAAGTGAAGCTGACCGCGCTGAGCTCGCTCACCGGCAAACTGCATCAGGGGGGCGCCGCGCTGGCCACGGAGCTGGTCGGGTATTCCCATAGTGTATGGGATGTTTCTAGATATAATTTGGTTTCATAATTTGGTGTAAGAAATTTCTTTTTAGAAATAAGCAGTGCCCGTTGTGTTTATGTCCTGTGTTTATGATGTTTTTTGGGTACAATAAATTGAAATAAATAAATAAATCATTCTTCCATGCTGGCCTGGGAGCGAGAGAAAAACATAGAATGTGCATTTCCTCCTGGGCACGCTGTAAAAACCAGTTAAGGGATCCGAGGGTTTCTGTATAGTTTTCAGTATAGTTCACTATATTAAGGCGATGGGCTGACAACCTGTCTACTACAGCAATATACCTACAAATCTATCTTAAATAACCCTCAAAACGTTGTCCGACGTGGCGGAATGACCTTTATTTAGGTTATTTACGCTCTGCATATACACCTTTAGGGATAAAGGCGTGATGTGATTATATGTATTGTATGTATGTATACATAGAATATGTTGTTTTCCATCCAGTATGAAGCGCGCGTGCGACGCGTGGTGCAGTCAGACGCGGGGGGGCAGGCTGGCGCGCGCGGTGGGGGGCGCGGGCGCGGGCGCGGGCAGCGCGGGCGCGGCGCTCGGGCGCGCTAGGGCTCCGCTGCGGGCCCGCGCCAGCCTGCCGCTCCTGGCGGCCTATGCTGGGGCCTTGCAGGAGAAGATCCGGCAGAGGGACGCTATACACGGTGAGTTATGATGATTAAATTACCAACTGAGTAAGTAGCTTAGCTACTAAATTGACAACATAGTAACTAAATTAGCAACTTAGTAACTAAATTAGCAACTTAGTAACTAAATTAGCAACTTAGCAACTATATTAGCAACTTAGTAACAAAATTAGCAACTTAGTAACTAAATTAGCAACTGAGTAACTAAATTAGCAAATTGTTAAGTAAATTAACAACTGAGTCACTAAATTGGCAACATAGTAACTAAATTAGCAAATTGTTAAGTAAATTAACAACTGAGTCACTAAATTAGCAACAGTAACAAAATTAGTAACAGAGTCAGCCAGCAAAGGAATGAGTAAGACAGTAGGTAACACTAGTGGGTGTCGGGGCGCGCCAGGGCTCCGCTGCGGGCCCGCGCCAGTCTGCCGCTCCTGGCGGCCTATGCTGGGGCCCTGCAGGAGAAGATCCGGCAGAGGGACGCTATACACGGTAACATTTTTACACTACCGGGTGTAAGGGACAGCGTCCCGCAAACTGGTAGGGGATGCTCAGTCAACGAAACTGAACAACTTTCATTGGTAATTTTTTATTAGCATTTCCTTTGGAGGCCAGTTGGCCGAGTGATGACGGGTGGGAAAAGGGTAATTACCCGCCTGGTCACGTGTTGTGACCAGTTTGGAAGTTGTATATATGCAGATCGCTGAGAAAACTTCGATACCGCGTTTCAGAACTGTTGTTTCTTAGTGTGGCGCCATCTATGTGCGCTACAAAATCTTTCAGGAGATGAGAAAAAAAATACTTTCACATACAAAACGAACAACTGGGTCAGAAAATTTGTATAAAAAAGCAATTTAATCTATTAATTACCTGAAAAAAAAACCTGCGGCCAGTTGTTCAGTTTTGTTGACTGAGCAACCCCTATACGTTATATATATATGAAATAAAATAAGCATATTTATATGAAATAAAATAAGCATTGCATTTATAGCACTCTCACTACCGTATGTCAGCTGGAAGAGATTTCTTTTTAGAGGTAGGCTGTACCTGTTGTGCTATTGTTTTTTATATTTGTATCCTACGTATGATTATGTGTGCAATAAATTGTAAAATAAATACATTGTGAGTGCCAAAATCCTCAAAAATAAGTATTTATAATATTTGTCCGCAGCGGCACACGTATCAGAATCAACGCAGAGCCAGGACAACCGCTTAGCGCTAGCGTCCGAGGCGCTACGGAGCGATCTGGCAGACTGGACGCCCAAGACTAGGGCTGAAGTCAAACGGGAGCTTCTGGATCTAGCTACGAGGAAGGTTACTACACTCACACAGGTGAGTGTGTGTGTGTGTGTGTGTGTGAGGCGCTTCGGAGCGATCTGGCAGACTGGACGCCCAAGACTAGGGCTGAAGTCAAACGGGAGCTTCTGGATCTAGCTACGAGGAAGGTTACTACACTCACACAGGTGAGTGTGTGTGTGTGTGTGTGTGTGTGTGAGGCGCTTCGGAGCGATCTGGCAGACTGGACGCCCAAGACTAGGGCTGAAGTCAAACGGGAGCTTCTGGATCTAGCTACGAGGAAGGTTACTACACTCACACAGGTGAGTGTGTGTGTGTGTGTGTGTGAGGCGCTCCGGAGCGATTTGGCAGACTGGACGCCCAAGACTAGGGCTGAAGTCAAACGGGAGCTTCTGGATCTAGCTACGAGGAAGGTTACTACACTCACACAGGTGAGTGTGTGTGTGTGTGTGTGTGTGTGTGAGGCGCTTCGGAGCGATCTGGCAGACTGGACGCCCAAGACTAGGGCTGAAGTCAAACGGGAGCTTCTGGATCTAGCTACGAGGAAGGTTACTACACTCACACAGGTGAGTGTGTGTGTGTGTGTGTGTGTGTGTGAGGCGCTTCGGAGCGATCTGGCAGACTGGACGCCCAAGACTAGGGCTGAAGTCAAACGGGAGCTTCTGGATCTAGCTACAAGGAAGGTTACTACACTCACACAGGTGAGTGTGTGTGTGTGTGTGTGTGTGAGGCGCTTCGGAGCGATCTGGCAGACTGGACGCCCAAGACTAGGGCTGAAGTCAAACGGGAGCTTCTGGATCTAGCTACGAGGAAGGTTACTACACTCACACAGGTGAGTGTGTGTGTGTGTGTGTGTGTGTGTGTGTGAGGCGCTACGGAGCGATCTGGCAGACTGGA